>CM062619.1:61530146-61580146 GCA_025617555.3 Puccinia polysora
AGTAACCTTTTTTGTTTTTTTCTTTTTTAAAAAAAGAGGGTATTTATTGTTTTTAGATATCAGTCTTTTAGATATCAATCTCAATGGAATTGAATGTGGAATTGAATGAAGGAATGTTTGGTAAAAATGGGTATGAGATTTAAATTTTATTCCTCAATATTGTTCAACAATAAAATTACTAATTGAACTTTTGATTCTGCATTATTTTTCTCTTGGTTTTCCATTCATGTTGGAATTCCTGGGTGTCATCCTGAAGCATGGTTTGTAGTTGTGATGAGCTTGGTGTTTCAAAGGATGCCCAGGAGAAACAACATGCATCAAAACCTCTTGTAGTAGGAAAGAGACACAGGCTATTGAACTCAAATGTTACTTCAACATCCACAAGTAACAAAAAGTTCAACGATTCCAGGAGACATTTTTTACAAGAATGTGATGAGCCAACATACTTTGTGACACTGCGGGACAATCTTGCACCCAATCATGTTGTCTTACCATGCATGTGCCCTCAAATGCTGGTTAATGCTGTCACAATTAATGCTGTCACAAACCACCAGTTTCAGCCCTACTTCATTCTTAAATACCACAGTTTGAAGGCCACCAAAAGCACTCCACAAATTGATACTTTGTGCAACATGGTCTTGGACTTGTACCAGATGGCAAAGAACCACCATTCACTCAGCAAGAAAAACACAACAGCCTTGACTGGCTGCATGCATGCCATTGGTTTTTGTGCTTGAAGTGATAGAGGTGCCTCTGCAGGTTTTTCCTGTTTATGTCAGGTTTTGTCAGAAAATTAAAAAAATTGATTGATGTTGACTTCAATTCAAAAATAGGGGTCTATTCTTGCAAACCAGGTTTGAATGAAGAGACCATCAAGAAGGATGATGAACTGTGGGACCGTCTCCCTGCTCACAACAAATTTGTCCTTGGAAGGATCCAATCACTGTGTACTTCAGCTCATGCTCAAAGAAAGAAAGTTTCAGATGAATATCTAATCCCAAAATGGTCTTCATCTAAGTGGATGGAAAAGGAGAGAGATTTCTGCATGTTTTCAAATGTGGTTGTGACATTTGATGACTTCTCAAACAAGCTCCATAATGATAAGAATGACTTGAATGGTTTTACATATGGGATAATTTCATACATCAACAGATCTACAGGACAGCCTATCCTTCCTCCCTGCAATGATTTGGGTCATGGTCTATCTTTTCCAAAACTTGGTTGTATTGTTGACTTTGCAAAAGCTGGGGGCATTATTTAAATTCTTTGGCAGACTCAATTTTTTGATCATCAGACTACATTTCCTCCTCCTAGTTTAAAAAACTCTTCAACCCACACTCACTTTGGCTGCTCATTCCAAATTAATAAAAAACTAGCCAATGTATCTTTAAAACTCCAAGATTGTAGTCCTTCAAAAATTGATGAAAGAATTTTGGCAAAGAAGGCCCAATATGGTTGATGTTTTTTCTATTGTTTCTATTGTATTTTTTCATTTTTGAATGTTTTATCCAATCAATAAATCAAATATATCTACAAGCCCAGTAATTGAGCAAGCTACTTGAGTGCCTCCACTGTTAGGAAGCAATGAATTGATGAAGGGATGTGATGAAAGTGGGGATGAAGTGATGAGAGCATGGATGTGATGGAACCAATAATGTGATGAGGGTGACAAAGCTTTGTGAGAATTAAAGTAGAGTGATGAAGCAAACAGGATAGGAATGGAGGTTGAAACCAGGGGTGATTATGTGAAATGATGGGTTGAGGTGGTGAAACCCTTTAGATACTTTATTTTAAAAAACCCAGTTATTTTCAGGTGACTCTGGCAGGTCTGATGGGAAATAAGGGTATTTTTTTGGATTTTTAATAGTGGGTTTGAAGTGGTGGATTTGGGTTGAAACCCACTATTACAAAAAGGTAGGTTTGCTTAACTCTGATATGCCCTAATTTGACCTTTTTCCTGTGGTAAAGACATGTCCTCTCATGGGTTAATATTCATAAATCAATTTGTGATTGAGTGACACTTTGTTCTGTAACCAGGGCTGGTAGTCAACATATCTGCAGTTGTTGATTGCATGCCTTTGTGACTAGCCCAATTCCCACTCAATTCATGTCTTCCTTTTCTTCCAAAATGGATTCCCTTCTGCTCAGGCCAGAACTAGTTCAATGCATTTTTCTATTTTTATAAATTTCACCTACCCTGGCTTTTCTAAATTGCAAAAAGAAGCCTGCCTCTTGGCTTGGTTTCAACATTCTCCCTCAAAAAATAAAATAACCTGCTCTTATGTGCAGACCAGGGATGGTGATCAACACATCTAAGTGAGGATATTGAATTTTTTTCTTCCTTCTTTTTTTCTTTTTCCTTTCTTTACTCCCTTGGTCTTTGGTCATATTCCATTTCAAATATTCTTCATTTTTTGAAATTTGAACAAAAAATTTTGGCTTGGCTTTCTTTATTTTCCCTGATAAAAAGTAGAAGTATAAAAATAAAATTACACCAACATAGGCTATTGAATAGGAAACCAACATAAAAGAAGCCATCAATGGCTCATTTATATAAGGAAAGATTTGTACATTTCTAGGAGCATGGTTTGTTAGTATTATCCTAAATAAATGTTTATGCATTTTGTTTTGGGCTGTGAATAATAGGAATTACCCAGTTTTTGACCAATTAATGGAAATTCCAGTCTGGAAACAATCAGCCTTTTCTGGAATTTCTGAATTTCAATTTGAAGGAATTCCCAAACACCAACTGAAGTAATTTGTGGATGATATGTGGACTGATTGTGAAGCAACAGATTTGCTCATATGTAGCTTTACCTTGACAATCTATTATGAACTAATGAGCCAGAAGTTCAGCAAATGCTGATCTCTAGTCACAATATTTCACCACCTGCTGAAAGTTAATGATGAGATACAGCATCACATAACCCTGAGATATCAATGGGATACAGAAATGCCACATGCATACAGGTGGCGTCCATTTTTCTGTGGTGCTCATTCCCTGTCTCTCAGTCCTCATTTGTCATTCCCCATCACTCAGTGTTCACTCCTCCTTCCGTGTTTCTCACTCTCCTTCCCCACATTCCTCAAAATCTTATATCAAACTCCTCTCATTGTTATCCACCATCTGATTCATCAACTCTCAAGAATCAAACTCAACCTTGTTTACGGCCATCCTCAATTTTGATCCCATACCATCAATGGCTATCAACTATTGTCCCCTGTCTAGCTGTGAGACAAATGATCTCTTTATAATTCCTCATCAGCTGCTGATCTGATGTCTCTTTCCAGTCCACCGTCTTTTGTCCTCTTGATTAATCTGTTTTTCATCTTTCATTCATCTTCTGGCCAACTCCTTGTTCCTGATCCCCACTCATCTTGCTTCCCACATTAAGATTTATAACCATCCATCCCATCTCATTCCATCATGGTTGTCTTCTCAATTCTCATTTGTCCTTTTCTCCTAAGATTCCACTGGTCTTACTTTGAAATAAAATTATTAAGTTTTCATGGTTAAAAGCTGAAGACAATGACCAAGCAACCAGCCACATGGATTCAAACAGACAAGCCAATTTCAACTCCTCCCTTCTCAAAACCTTGACCTAATCCATCCCCAATCTTCACAAATCAAACTTTTCATTATGGCAATCAAATTTGAAAACCATATTCTCCCTCAAGGGAATATTTAACTGGCTCAAGGACACCAACAACAAGGAATGTCCTCTGGATGTCAAGCTGGAGATTGCTGGCTAAATCCTGGCCAAGCTAGATAATTGGACTTTCATCAATTGTGTCAAGGAAAACAACAAATTGAACAGCATTGCATTGTGGAAATCAATCAAAAAATCTATGCTTATTCACAAACTGAAAACCAATCCCAAATCTTTTTCAACTTCCTTAATCTTGCTTTTGATCCCAAAAAAATTGAAAAATTCATCACTAATGTGCAATCATGCCTGCTTCAAATTCCAGAGATCTTAATAAAGATGGACAAAGATATAGTGGCCTACTTGATAATTTAAAAATTTCATCCTCAGCTTGAGCACCAAAAGACAAAAATAACTCACTCGCTAGGAGAAGAAAAAATAAATGGAAACATGATCCTTAGACACTTAAATCAAATCAAAACAAGATAGAAATAATAACATATGCCCATGCCCTGATTGCCAATTAGGAACTACTGCAATGCAAAGCCAACCGGCACAATCCCCAAGCTTATCATCCCAAGAATAAGTTATTTGCACTGTATCATAGCCTCATTCCAAAAAACAACTCTTCTCCCAGAACTTCATCTTCCTCACAACCTAACCCCAATACCAAGGCTTCTGCAAACCTGGCCTACATCTTTGCTGTGGCCAAATTTCATCAAATTGATTGCCACTTCCTTCTCCTTGATTCTGGAGCATCTAACAACATGTTAAACAATCCTGTTTACTTTGACTGGCTCAAGAACAATAATACCAAGGTGAACACCAGGAAACCCAATGCCTCAATAATGTCTCAGGGAGCTGGAAATGCCAAAATCCATACCAAGAGGAATCCCTCAATCTTACCAAATCTCTGCTTGTACATAATCTAGTGGTAAACTTGATGTCCCTTGTTCAGCTAATTCAAAAGGGATGCATTCTGTCTAAAAACAATCCCAAAAGTTTTGGAGTCTTCTTTGAAGGAAAGATGATCATTTCTGGAAGTATTTGTGGCAATCTTCTCTATATAGAGGAATCAGCCCCCAATCTCTCCAATTGCCACATTTTATTAACCATTTAAACAATTCATAAAGGCTTCATTCACATCCATCATGACCAGGTGAACCTTCTTTCTACCTCCTTCCCCAATCTGAAATGGGACCACAATGATTGTATCTCCTGTTCAAAAGGAAAAATACACCAATCCCCATTAAAGAGTCATATTTCCTCTAGCTCTCTTCCCTTCAAATTTATCCATGCCAATTTTTGTGGAAAAATCAACCCCATATCTAGATACAGACATTGCTACTTCTTACTACTGATGGAAAAATTCTTCAAATATAAAACCTGCATTCCCATCAAACTAAAGTCCAATGTAATTGGGGAAGTCATCAATTTTATAAAGTTGCATTCAAATTGCCTCAATAGAATGCTAAAAATCTTCCACTCTGATAATGGTGTTGAATTTTTCAATGCTTAACTTATCTCCTTTCTGAGAGACAACAGTATCTTACACACCAACTCAGAACCTTACACTCCCTAACACAACCAAGTTGCTGAAAAAGGAAACAGAACACTTGTAAAGGCAACCAGGAAGTGCATTATCAACATGTTCATCCAAATGATCCTGTGGGTTCAGATCATGGTCATTACATGAAAAATTCTTAACTCAATCCCTTCTGTAAAACTTAAAATATCCCATTTTGAACTCTGGCACAATAAATGTCCAAAATTAAAGCTGCTCTAAACTTTGGGTTCCAAGACCATTGTACTAAGCAACAATTTAAGTCCCTCCAAGCTCAGCAAGAAAGGTGTTGAGGGAATATTGGTGGGATTCAATCTTGATTTGATTTTATACAAAATCTTCTTCCCCAAATCTGGATCCATCATTTGTAGAAGACACGTTAAAATCTTTGAAAAAGTGAAATTTGATGACATCTCCCCATCTCCTTCAGAATCCCCTTTTGAATCACTCCTTGCAAATGAACTCCTCACTGACATCCTCACCTCCCCTACTCCCAAAATTCCACAAATCCCTACCTCTGTTTCCCCTCAACCTCTTCCACCTACCTCCAACTTAAACCCCTCTGTCTCTACTCCATTGCCTCCCTTTCCCCAGGCGTCTGAAAAAGTTCATCCTCCAACTCAGACTCCAACTTATTGGAAAAAAAACAATTTTCCAATCTTCTCACTCCGCACAATTCTTACAAACTTTGAGATTGTTCTGGAATTTAAATTCCTCAAAGATTTGGATTCTTAATGCACTCCTTTCCAAAATCCTACAAAGAAGTCAAGAAGATCCCAGACCAAACTAGATTGTTGGAATCCATGCAGGTGGAAATTGATGGCATAGACCTTCTGAAAGTGTGGGAGGGATACCATACCCTCCCTGGTGGAAATCAGGCACTATTCACTGTCTGGGTTTACCAGCTGAAGGAACAACCTGATGGGTTTTAATCTCTATTCAAATCCAAACTCTGTGTGCAGGGATTCAAGCATTTGTAATTCTGTGACTATAGAAAAATTTATACCCCCACCGGCTCCATTGTTACCCTCTGTGTCCTCCTTATTTACTCCTTCCATAACTCCCTCAAGATCACCCAAATGGTCATCAAGTTGGCTTTCTTGCATGCTCCACTTGATAAAGATGTTTTCATTAAACAACCCAACAGTTACTCCTAGACCTTTCATTGCTTCAAGCTCAAAAAAAAACTGTATTGTCTAAAGCAACTTCCAAGGAGCTGGTTTGAAACTTTGCAAGCCTGGATAGTATCCAAGAGATTCAATGTCTCAAGCACCAATCCCTGCCTCTACATCAATAACAATTTCTCCATCTTTATATTTGTTTATATCAATGAATTGATTGTTATTGGAAAGTATTCTGAATTCCACACTCAAGTGAAGTCTCAATTCTCCATTTCTCATGAAGGTTCTCTCCAGAAGATTCTTGGGAATCAACTTGTTAATACTCCCCATGGTCCAGATCTACTGCCACCAAAGTACAATGAATATGCTTTTGGGGAAATGGGCCTACTTGAATCCAAGCCCATAACCATTCCAATGACCCCCAATGTTCATTTATCCCCAGCTTCTGACAATGAGTACAATGAATTTCTCAAACTGAATATCAATTTTTGATTGTCATTGGGATTTTTCAAATTTATTGCCAGCAGAACTTGTCCCAATTTATCCCATGCGGTATCCACCCTCTTGCAATTCAATGTCAAAGCTGGCCTTCAACACTGGCTGGAGGCCAAAAACTCCTGGCAATAAATTAATCATACCAAGAATCTGGCTCTCAGATTCAAATTGACCAAATTCAAGCACAAAATTGAGGGCTTCAGCAACTCCAACAGCGGAAATGACGTGGTGACTTGATGGAGTCATACAGGCTTCATCAGACTCTTGTATGGCTATCCTGTGTCATGGAATAGCAAGATTCAACCCTCAGTTTTACTCTCATCAACCAAGGGTGAACTAAAATCACTGGTTTTGGTTGGTCAAGAAAAGCTTTGGCTCAAAAATCTCCTTCATGACTTGAATCCTCATCTTAACCTGTCTCATTGCTTTAACATAGATAACAAAGCGGTCAACAATCTAGTCAACTTTCAATCTCACCACAGCGCCCTTATGCACGTGGAAACTCAGATCAAGTGGCTCTGAGAGAAAAAAGATGATAAAAATCTAATTAGAAGTCAGATCCCTTCCCATCAAATGCTTTCTGACCCTCTTACAAAACCAGCTATCAAATCATCTGTTCAAAATTTGACATCAGTTATCCTAGCACCTCACAACTAGACATGGCAGTGTGTTGAGTTGACAGATGTCTCTCACAGAAAGGAATCATCTCATCCAGGGTTGACACTCCAAGTCTGAGTGCTCCATTGCTTCAGCTACCTCATCATCCTTGTCCCCAATGCCTATATAATTCCATTTCCTCATTCCCAATTCCTCCTCCCCAATTTCCTTATTGTCCTGATTCTTCATTCCCTGTCTCTCAGTCCTCATTTGTCATTCCTCATCTCTCAGCCCTCACTCCTCCTTCCCTGTTTCTCACTCTCCTATTCCCACTTTCCTCAGAATCTTATATCAACCTCCTCTAATTGTTCTTTGCCATCTGATTCATCAAATCTCAAGACTCAACCTCAATCTTGTTTACCGCCATCCTCAATTTAGATCCCATACCATCAACGGCTATCAAGTATTGTCTCCTGTCTAGCTGTGAGACAAATTATCTCTTTACAATTCCTCATCAGCTGCCTCTCTGACGTCTATTTCCAGTCCACTGTCTTTTGTCCTCTTGATTCATCTGTTGTTCATCTTTCATTCATCTGCTTGCCAACTCATTGTTCCTTATAACCACTCATCTTGCTTTCCACAGTAAGATTTATAGCCATCCATCCTATCTCATCCCATCCTGGTTGTTTTCTCAATTCTCATTTTTCCTTTTCCTCCTAAGATTCTGCTGGTCTTACTTTGAAATAAAATGATCAAGTTTTCATATATATATATATATATATTGTTCTGTAAAAAGGTGTTAATATTCCATGAGAAGTATTCAATTGAATTCAAAGTAATCTGTTTTTCATATTTTTGTTGATATATTTAAAATTATTTGAATTAACTTAATTAAATAGTTATGTGCAAAATTATTTTATGATTATTTATGTTTGCTAAATTTGTATTAAAATTCAACTGGAAATGTTCAATTTTGTGCATGGAAATTGATGTTTTCTGATTTTTCTCAGTTTTCCAAAGATTGAATTTTTTTCTATTTCAAATCCAAGCACAGCTTTGAATTAATTGCAATAAAATAATGTTGAATGAATTTTTAAATATAGATTAAATCAATAGGACATATCAGAGTTAGAAAACCTGCCATTAGAAACCCACCATTTTTTTTACCAAACCTGCCATTTTGAATTGCAGTTTTCTGAAATACACATACCCCCTAACTTGTGTATTTGAAAATGGTTTTTTTCATGGAAATTGAAAATTTCAAACATCAAATCAACCATTTATGCATCATAATCCATCAAACATTGATCACATGCAAAACACCCATCCACACCTTTACCTCAGCAAATCCATACCAATCCCATCTCCATCCATTCACACACATCTCATCTCTGTGACTTCACATCTCCATCCTTTCAAATATACATTGCTTCAAATATCCATTGCTTCACATCTCAATTGCTACACACACATCCAATCATCATCTCATCACCGCACATCACATCACCATCTTTCTCAACATGCCCAATCAAAATTCCTGGCAGCAAGTTTAAAAGCAAAAAAGCTGACAGAATGTTTTTTTATTTGGCTCTGCTTCAAACTCCAATTTGGAATCAACTTGGTTAGCTTTGAACTCTCTATTGGAAAAGCAATACATGGTTCCAAGAAGACAGAATATTAAATACCCTATGTATGAAAGGCAAAATCTTCATCTCCTCCCCAACATAAGCTTCCAGCAACATTTCCAAATTTTATTTCCTTCATTCATGAAAATTTTGGAGATGATTGAAGACCACCACATCTTCCTGAAAAGTTCTTGGAATTCTAAATGCAATATAGATATCAAACTTGCCATTGCTCTTTTTAGATTTTGATCAAATGGAAATGGAGCAGCCATTCATTGATTAGAAAATCTATTATCAGTTGGTTATGAAACCATTGACTTATACACCAAAAGAGTTATGATTTCTATCCCATCTTTCCATCAATCAGTCCTTTTTTGGCCAACCAAGAAGAATTCAAGGAGATATCTCAAGTAATGGAGACTGAAGGCTTTCCCAGTTGAATTTGTTTTTTTGATTGAATCACTATACGCTTGATTCAAAAACCCAAGCTAGATGGCAACCACTATTTTGAGTGGAAAAAAAAGGAAATTTGTTCATTTATTTTTCAAAGACTTTGATAAAACACTGGCCAAATATTTTTTATCTTTTTGTATAGATAAGGCGTATCAAAGTTAGCAAACCCGCCATTAGAAACCCGCCATTTTTTTTGACAAAACCCGCCATTTTTAATGGCGGGTTTCTGAAATACACATAACCCCTAACTGGTGTATTTCAAAATGGCGTGTTTCATGAAAATGGCGGATTTCAATCATCAAACACGCCATTAAACCCGCCATTTATGCATCATCATCCATCCACCATCCATCACATCAAAAACACCCATCCACATCAGAAAATCCATACCGGTCCCATCTCCATTGCATCACACACATCTCTATTGTTTTTCACATACCTTCACATACCCATCTTCACAAAAATCCCATCATCATCTCATCACCCCACATCACTCACCACCTTTCTCAACATGTCCAATCAAACATCCCGCCAGCAAGTTGAAAATGCAAAAAAGCTGACTGAACTTTTGCTACTGTTTGACTCCCATTCAGACTCTGATTCAGACTCCAATTTGGAATCAACTTGGTTAGCTTTGAATTCTCTGTTGGCAAAGAGATACATGGTTCCAAGAATACACACTCTCCATAACACTATGTATGAAAGGCAAAAGCTTCATCTCATCCCTGACTTAAGCTTCCAGCAACTGTTCCGAACTTTGTTGCCTTCTTTCATGAAACTTTTGGCAATGATTGAAGACCACCACATCTTCCAGAACAATTCTCACAATCCTCAACGCGATCCAGCCATCCAACTTGCCGTTGCTCTTTGTAGATTGGGGTCAAATGGAAATGGAGCAGCAATCCATCAATTGGAAAATCTATTCTCAGTCAGTTACGGAAGCATTGACTTATACACCAAAAGAGTCATGATTGCTATCCTATCTTTCCGTCGCTCGGTCCTTTCATGGCCAACCAAAGAAGAACGCAAGGAGATATCTCAAGTAATGGAGACAGAAGGCTTTCCTGGTTGCATTGGTTTCGTTGATGGAACCACCATCCCCTTGAGTCAAAAACCCAACCTAGATGGCAACCACTATTTTGATCGTAAAAAAAGGCAATTGATTCATTTCTTTTCCAATCGCTATGATAAAACTTTGGATCACACACTGACCAAATATGTTCCATCTCTTTGTTTAGATACTCCGTGGCACTAAAACTTGTTTGCAATAACAACAAGAAGTTCATCTCCCTCCATGCTGGCCTTCCAGGTTCTTGTCATGATTCATATGTTTTCAATTGGATGCAGATTGCCAAACAACCAGAGATCTACTTTGACCAAGATAAATACCTTCTGGCCGATTTGGCTTATGCTAGTGGGAAATATGTAGTTCCAGCATACCGGAATGTTTCGTCCAATGATCAAGGAAAAACCGATTTTAACTATCATCTTGCCCAATCACAAGTTCGGATTGAGCATGCCATAGGAATTCTGAAAGGAAGATGGGCCAGCTTACGGGAGATTCAAAACCAGCTCCAATGTTCCAAAGATATGAGGTTCCTCATCAACTGGATTATCACTTGTGTAATCCTTCACAACCTTTTGGCCAACATCAAAGATGAATGGGACAAAATATTCCAAGATGATATTCCTGATTGGCCTCAAGTCATCCCTGTCTCATCTGGTCCCTCATCTTCTTCTATGAGAGAGTGGATTCTTCCTCTCACCCTTGCTTGCTTTGATGAGTAATTTTTGATTTTGAAATTGGTAAAAATTCCCTTCACCGTATTTTTTTGGTTTTGGTTGTTCAACCAAGATTCATAGGCTGAGTTTTTTTTTATTTTTTTTTTAGTGGACTTGAATCCAAAAACACCTCCACCTCAAACCCTGCCATTCACAAAATGCCACCCCCTCCCCCTCACCACTTAACCCCTTCAACCTCACCCCACTCACTCACCGGTCAAACCCTGCCTCCTCCTCACCAAACCACCTCACTCATCACCACCACCTTACTCACCACCACCACCTCATCTCACCTCACTCACTGAATCCCCTCCTCCTAATCCTGGTAAGCCCCCTCCACCCTCTTCCTCTTCCTTTCCCTCACCAGTTTCTGATCCTTTGATCATTCAACCTTTAGTCCCCCCCTGACTGTGGTATTTGATAATGAAGTAGGGCTGGAATAGGCGGTTTGTGACAGCATTAACCAGCATGTCAGGGCACACTTGCAGTAAGACAACATGATTGGGTGGAAGGTTTTCCCAAAGGGTCACAAAGTATTTTGGCTTGTCACAATCTTGTGCAAATTGCCTTCTGGCACGGTTGAACTTCTTGTTACTTTTGGATGTTGAAGTAACATCTGAGTTTGGTAGTCTGTGTTGTTTTCCTACTACTAGAGGCTTTGATCCATGTTGTGTCTCCTTGGCATCTCCTGAAACGCCAAGCTCATCAAAACTACAAACCGTGTTTCAGGATGACACCCAGGAATCACAACATGAGAGGAAAACCCAAAGAAAAATAATGCAGAATCAAAAGTTCAATTAGTAATTTTATTGTTGAAGGATATTGAGGAATAAAGTTTAAATCCCATACCCATTTTTACTAGACATGCCTTCATTCAATTCCATCAATATTGATATCTACAAAAAATGAAATTCCATCAATATTTATATCTACAAAAATTGAATACCCTCTTGTTTTTTTTTTTTTTTTTTTTTTTTTTTTTTTTTTTAAAAAAAGGTTACTTACCAATGGGGTGGTGGTTGTGGTGGATGAGGTGGATGAGGTGGGTGGTGGTGGGTTGTGGTGGGTGGTGGTCGGTGGTGGTTGGTGGTGGTCGGTGTTGGTGTGGTCCAGGTTACTAAATAGCTTCCTAGGTGGGGAGGGGATTGGAAAACCCCCCCACCAAGCCTGTCCCTCCCCCCTTTCTCGCTTGCTAGGTGGGGAGCGGATTTGAAATCCCTCCCCCCTTCCCCCACCCTCAATCTCCCCCCTTGCTCAATTGCTAGGTGGGGATGGAATTTGAAATCCCCCCCTCCCTCCCCCCTCCCTCCCCCTCCCTCCCCCTTTGATCTCCCCCCTCTTTTGCTTGCTAGGTGGGGAGCGGATTTGAAATCCCCCCCCCTCCCTCCCCCCTTGATGTCCCCCTTGCTCGCTCGCTGGGCGGGGGGGTGATGAAGTGCCCCCCACCGCGAGCCCCACCAGCTCCTTCCCCCTCTCTCGCTTGCCGGGCAGGGGGGTGATGCAGTCCCCCCCACCGCGAGCCGGTGGCTTGCTCCCCCCTCACTTGGTCGCTGGGCGGCGGGTGATGAAGTCCCCCCCACCGCGAGCCGGTGGCTTGCTCCCCCCTTGCTCGGTCGCTGGGCGGGGGGGTGATGAAGTCCCCCCCCACTGCAAGCCCCACCGGCCCCCCCCCTTTGCCGCTCGCTTGGTCCGCCCACCAAGCCGGCCCCCCCCACTGCGAGCCCCACCGGCCCCCCCCCCTTTGCCGCTTTCTCGGTCCGCCCACCGAGCCGGCCCCCCCACTGCGAGCCCCACCGGCCCCCCCCTTTTGGCCGCTTGCTTGGTCCGCCCACCGAGCCGGGCCCCCCCACTGCAAGCCCCACCGGCCCCCCCCTTTGCCGTTTGCTTGGTCCGCCCACCGAGTTGGCCCCCCCTTTACCACTTGCTCGGTTGGGGGGTGATGAAATCCCCCCACCAAGCTGCCCCCCCCCTTTGCCGCTCGCTTGGTTGGGGGGTGATGAAATCCCCCCACTGAGCCGGGCCCTCCCTCCTGTCTTGCTTGCTTGCTCGGTTGGGGGGTGATGAAGTCCCCCCAACAAGCTGCCGCCCCCTTTGCCGCTCGCTTGGTCGGGGGGTGATGAAATCCCCCCACCAAGCCGGGCCCTCCCTCCCGCCTCGCTTGCTTGCTCGGTTGGGGGGTGATGAAGTCCCCCCAACAAGCCAGGCCGTGCTTGGTGCATTGACCTCTTCAAAAAAAGCAAAAAAAAAAAATAAAAAAAACCCCCCAAAAAAAACCCAAAAAAAAACCAAAAAAAACCAAAAAAAAAACCAAAAAAAAACCAAAAAAAAACCAAAAAAAAAACCAAAAAAAAACAAAAAAAAAACAAAAAAAAAATCAAAAAAAAACCAAAAAAAAACCATAAAAAAACCATAAAAAAACCATAAAAAAACCAAAAAAAACAACATAAAAAAAAACACCAAAAAAAACACCAAAAAAAACAAACACCAAAAAAAACACCAAAAAAAACACCAAAAAAAAAACCAAAAAAAAAAGAAGTCTTTAATTGATGGCTTGAATGTGAAAAATCATAGGGTATATAAATAAATAAACCCCACTTCAAATAAAAAAAAGAAACATACTTTTGAACAAGATCTTTACTCACAGGGCTGGTAATTTCTTGTAGTGGCTCAATTGTGGGGTTTCTTCTGTTAATAGATTGGAGAATGTTTGGTGACTGATTTTTCTGAATTTTTGTATCAATGACACTTGACCAGTGATGTTTTGAAGTTTGATGAAACCTTGGAAAAAATCACTCACATACATTTGTAGAAAAATATGATTGTAATATATGCGTTTGATGTGATTTTTTTGACCTTCCAAAACCAGTATATAGATTAATAATACCAAAAAGGAAAACATTCTCTATCTTGTAACGTTCTGCTAGTGGAATGTTGAGACAGATCAAGATCACTGCTCCCACTGAGATTGATTTGTGCCCAACCTTATTTCCAAATGGGTTGAACCAATCCACATAGAGACTGAAGACAAGGTGCCCTCCCCCTTGGTCGCTGGGTGGTGGGGGGGTGATGAAATCCCACCCTTGCTGGGGGGCTTCACCCCCTGGCCTGAGAACTTCCCCCCTCGCTCGCAGCTAGCCAATGGGGGGGGGTGATGAACAAGCCGCCACATGCAAACGGGAGGCTGCCCACATCGCCCGCGGCCTCCCCCCCCTCGGTCGCAGCTGGCAGGTGGGGGGCGGTTCCCCCCTTGCTCGCAGCAAGCCCGCAGCCATCTCCCATGGCCATCCCCCCTCGCTCGCATCTGTGGGGGGCGGTTCCCCCTCGCTCGCAGCGAGCCCGCGGCCATCTCTGTTGGCCATGCTCGCATCTGTGGGGGGCCGTTCCCCCTCGCTTGCAGCAAGCCTGGTGGGGGGCGGTTCCCCTCTCGCTTGCAGCAAGCCCGCCGCCATTTCCCATGGCCATCCCCCCTCGCTCGCATCTGTGGGGGGCGGTTCCCCCTGGCTCGAAGCAAGCCTGCGGCCATCTCTGTCGGCCATGCTTGCATCTGTGGGGGGCGGTTCCCCCTTGCTCGCAGCAAGCCCAGTGGGGGGCGGTTCCCCCCTTGCTTGCAGCAAGCCCGCCGCCATCTCCCACGGCCATCCCCCCTTGCTCGCATCGCAAAGCATGATCAGACTAAGCTAACAATCTGACTTTATAGGAGGTCATTGTTGTGGCATATGTTTGACCCCAAAGTATTTCAGCGCTGGAAATGGTCGACATATTGGGCCAGTGTCTGTATATCAATGAGATCGCGGCCTGTACAACGGCATAATCCATTGGGCCTTTTCAATGGTCGTCAATGTGAGAGGATTGGCACTTGGTCAGTTGGGCCAAATTGTTTCATTTGCAACCTTGGGTTTGAGTATAACTGTGATCCCTTTGCAGGAAAGTATGATTTTCAAGACCATTGTGTGACAGGGTCTGGTTTGATTTAACCCACAGTGGCACTGCCTTGAGCAAACAATTTTCTCCTTGCCCACATCAGGCTCAAACAACTGGGCCAAAGTGCTTTAGCTGCGAGCTTGATTTCAAGAAAAAAGGTATAGTCAAAATGGTTTGGGTGGCTAACAAGTACAAGCACTGTACCTTTCCAGATGTGGACACAGCAACCCATACCAGAATTGCCATGTCACTCCAAATTAATAAAAAAACTCAGAGCACTTGTAGGGACATGAAAAAGGGCCAAATTTACTCTAGAGAAAAAAATATCAATAAAAACAAAAAAGATTTGTATGTTGGTGGGGTTAAGAATGCTCTCAAACATTGTTGTAGTAAAAAATAATTTGTTTTTCTTTCATCCATGCAAATATATTTACAAGCCCAGCATTTGAGTAATCTGCTGTATTTCTTCTACCAATCTACCACTGCCAATGCAAGCCAAAGCTACTGATACCTTATCCTTTTTTTTGTTTGCCCGTTGTTCCCTCTCCTTTTCCAGTTGCACTTGCTGCCAATCCTTCTCCTTTTCCTCTTTTTGAAACTCTAGCTCAGCTTGTTTCAACCTCCACTCAGCATCCAATTTTTGTTGATTAGCCAAAGTCTTGGCTTGCTGCTTTTGACCATCCATGGCCAGTTGGCAATCCCACTTTTGCTTTTCAAACTGAAGTTTATCTGATTCAATTTGTGATTTCACTGTTTTTTGGAGGGGAATGGCAATGAGCATGATTTTGAAAGCAAGGATATTGAATCAATCAACTTACATGAATCTTGCTTCTCCATGATTTCTTCAAAGCCCAAGAAACTGGAAGTGTTTCTCCTCTTTTGATGACTTTTGGGGTTGACATTGATGGAATTGGAGGCCTTTTGCTTACCCTTGGCAGAGGAGGTTTGAGTCTGAAAGTCCTCACTAGTATTTGAAGGCGATGTGGGAGGCCCCATTGGCTTGAGTTTTTGGCCAATCAAAAATGGATGAGCCTGTTTTTTTACAATGTAAATCAGTCCGGAGCAACCAGACAGAATCAAAAACAATTTAGTTCCTTACTTGAGGAGATGTTGATGGCAACGGTGATCCAGGAATAACATCCTCCTCATTGGGCAAGTTCTCCAGTTGTTCTGCCCCAGGAAGAGAGAAATCAAAAGAAGGAAGTGAGGGGTCCAAGGTCAGGATTGACTGATCAATCAACACCAAAGTAGAAGTGATTGGAGCCAATTGTGTTTGAATATCCTCCTTGTCATCAGATGGGGGCCACTACAAGGCCAAGGTTTCATCAAGGTCCCCGTTGGTAGTCTGAGCATCCCCAGCCAAGTCCTCGGCATCAACGGAATTGGATTGTTGGGCATTGAAAGCAGCTAGGGGGGTGATGTTGGCCTTCTTTCCAAAGATTTTATCCATTTGAATATAAAAAGGACAAATGGAGTCCAACTTATCAACCACCGAGTTGATTCCTTTGGCTTTGTCCAAGTTGGTGATACCAAAGCCAGTGGAGATAGACATGGAGTGGGCCTTTTTGTACTTGGCTCAATAGTTTTTGAACCGCTCCCTCATCTGTTTGGATGACAGATCCAGCCTACCTTTTGTTTTGTTCTTGAGTTCATTGGCCATCAGGAGATAACCATTGACCTTAGAGGATTGAGGTTGGCCAACACGTGTTTTGTTGTCGGATCCAAAGCAGGCATTGTAGTTGGAGGGAATTTTCAGCCAGTTTACCAGGATGATGTGATCAGCTCTCTTGAGCTGACTTGAGCCCTTGGAAGCTGATGGGGGAGGATTGTTTGTTTTGGAGTTCCTTGGCAATGTTCTCTTGGGTGTGTTGGACTTGTGGGGGGAGGTTCGCTGAGGGGCCATTTGAAAGAGTTCGGGCTACGCAAGTGATGAGAGTGGTGAAGTTTTGAGAGCGATAAAGTGGATGAGAGTGATCAAGTGATGAGAGCGGTTAAGTGATGAGAGTGATGAAGTTTTGAGAGCGATGAAGTGGATGAGAGTGATCAAGTGATGAGAGCGATAAAGTGATGAGAGTGGTCAATCAATTTTATGATGAGGGTGGGGGTAAAACATTTTCTGATGAGGTTGGAGGTAGAAGGAGGTGGGAAGACAGGGGTGTATGACGCGGACAGGTGGTGGAAGCATTTAAATACTTTATTTGAAAAAACCCACTTATTTCAGGTTAACTTTGACACGTCTGATCTGAAATAAGTGGGTTTCTTTGATTTTTAATGGCAGTTTTGAAATGGCGGATTTGGGTTGAAACCCGCCATTAAAAAATGGCAGGTTTGGTTAACTTTGATACCCCCTTCTGTGGCACTAAAACTTGTTTGGGATAAGAACAAAAAGTTCATATCCCTCCATGCTGGCCTTCCAAGTTCTTGTCGAAATTCATATTTTTTCAATCAGATGCCAATTGCCTAACAACCAGAGAACTACTTTGACAAAGATCAAAAACTTCTGGCCAATTCAGCTTGTTATAGCAGGAAATACGTTTTTACAGCTTATCAGAATGTTTCTTCCAATGATCTACAAAAAAATTTCAAATTTCATCTTTCTCAATCATGTGTTTGGATTTGACAAGAATATGGTGTGCTGAAAGGAAGATGGACCAGCTTAAGGGAAATGCAAAACCAGTTTCAAAATCCCAAAGACTAGAAGATACTCTTAAACTGGATTATCAGTTTTGTAATCCTTCAAAACCTTCTGGCAAACATCCAAGATGGATGGGATGAAATATTTGAAGAAAATATTCCTGATCCTCCTCAAGTCATCCCTGTCTCATCTTTTCCCTCATCTTCTTCCATGAGAGACAAGATTCTACCACTCACACCTGCTCACTTTGATGAGTAACATTCAGTTTTGAAATTTTGAAAAATCAGATCACAGTAATTTTGTTGTTTTTGTTGTTCAACCAAGAATCCTGTGATGACTTGTTTTTTTTTTTTGGTGGAATTGGTAAAAACTCAACAAAAAATCCAACTCATACCTCATCACTCACCAAACCACCCACAACACCCCACTCACTCATTTTCCCCTCCTCCTCACCAAACCAACCAGTCCACTCCTTCCTCCCCCTCACCAAACTGCCTCACCCACCACCTCCACCTCAATTTTCCATTCTTTGCTCAGCACCTCCCCTCCTCCTACCTCCTCCCGGCCCCTTAAGCCATCCCCCCTTTCTTCCTTGATTTTACGGCACTCAGCACCCTGGTACAGGTAAGCTACCCCTGCCCCTCCTCCTCCTCCTCATTGACCAATGACTGATTGATCAATTGTTTGGTCACTTGATGACCAATTCAGATGACATCCTCCCTCATCCTACCCCTTTAGGCCACACCCACCCTCCTCAATTCCTTGCTTTTTTGGGGCTCAGCACCCTGGTCCAGGTAAGATCCCCCTACTCATCAAGCAATTGGCAATCAATTGGTCAACCAATGAACAATTCAGCTGACCTCCTCCCTCCTCCTGCCCCTTTAGGCCACCCCCTTCCTTGCTTCCTTGCTTTTTTTATGCTCAGAACTGTCACACATCCACCCCACGTACTATAGGGCAATTTTGGATGATTGTGAGCACAAAAGGAGAGCTGAGTGCGAGGGCAAGTGCAAAGGGCTAACTGCAAGGTGCCAACTTATGGTGGAGTAACTTAACACACAGCAAGAGGGATGAATGTTCCAATGGGAGGGAACCAAACCTAAGCCCAATGTGATGACTGTATTTAGCAAATGTGAGAATGTATGAAATTAACTAACTGAGGAAACAACCCCCAGGCAAGCAGAGTAGCATTTATAAGGTAATTCAAGATGACTAGATACAACCTGATTGATGGTCAACCAGAGTTTTGAGTGATGAGGCAATCAATGACATGAATGGAAAAATGAAATAAAAGCATGAACGTTTCCAAGGTCTTAGCGTAAGTGCAAGAGGATAGAGGAAAAATGTATTAGAGTTTAATGGTTGAGACATGAGGAAATGACATCAGAAGCAATGCAAATATGAAGGTGTATTTTATGCAGGGTAAGGGACTAGTCCATTTTTGAACTATACAGTTGAGGTGTATTGACTAGTGTGAGTGCAAACTAGCAAGAGAATGTGACCAGAAATGGGAACCCAAGGGTTATTGATACCCAGGGTGAAAAGGGGGAGCCCAAATGGATGGTTGACCAAGGTAGAGTTGACTGCAAGGTTTTCAAGTGGCTGCTGAGTAAGTCTCTGATAATGGAAAGTTGTTATGAAACCCAGAGTTGATAAGCGCAAGGCACCATTGATGTTGTGCTTCTAGTTTGTCACGCTTATGGACTGAGGTAGATGGTACTGAGGAAAAGGGTATGTCAAAGTGGGAGTACAATAATCCTTAAGCTCAAAGCATGACAAGCACCCTGGTCCAGGTAATCTCCCCCTCCTCCTCATTGATTGATGAATGATCAATCAATTGGTCAATCAGTGACTGATTCAGCTGACCTCCTCCCTCCTCCTGCCCCTTAGGCCACCCCCCCTCCTTGCTACCTTGCTTGTTTGGCACTGAGAAACCTGGTTCAGGTAAGCTCCCCCCCTCCTCCTCATCAGCCAATTGTTTTTTAATCAATTGATAGATCAATTAGAAATTGATATATCAATTAGAAATTGATATATCAATTAGAAATTGATATATCAATTAGAAATTGATATATAAATTAGAAATTGATATATAAATTAGAAATTGATATATCAATTAAAAATTGATATATATATTAGAAATTGATATATCAATTAGAAATTGATAGATCAATTAGAAATTGATAGATCAATTAGAAATTGATATATCAATTAGAAATTGATATATCAATTAGAAATTGATATATCAATTAGAAATTGATATATCAATTAGAAATTGATATATCAATTAGAAATTGATATATCAATTAGAAATTGATATATCAATTAGAAATTGATATATCAATTAGAAATTGATATATCAATTAGAAATTGATATATCAATTAGAAATTGATATATCAATTAGAAATTGATATATCAATTAGAAATTGATATATCAATTAGAAATTGATATATCAATTAGAAATTGATATATCAATTAGAAATTGATATATCAATTAGAAATTGATATATCAATTAGAAATTGATATATCAATTAGAAATTGATATATCAATTAGAAATTGATATATCAATTAGAAATTGATATATCAATTAGAAATTGATATATCAATTAGAAATTGATATATCAATTAGAAATTGATATATCAATTAGAAATTGATATATCAATTAGAAATTGATATATCAATTAGAAATTGATATATCAATTAGAAATTGATATATCAATTAGAAATTGATATATCAATTAGAAATTGATATATCAATTAGAAATTGATATATCAATTAGAAATTGATATATCAATTAGAAATTGATATATCAATTAGAAATTGATATATCAATTAGAAATTGATAGATCAATTAGAAATTGATAGATCAATTAGAAATTGATAGATCAATTAGAAATTGATAGATCAATTAGAAATTGATAGATCAATTAGAAATTGATAGATCAATTAGAAATTGATAGATCAATTAGAAATTGATAGATCAATTAGAAATTGATAGATCAATTAGAAATTGATAGATCAATTAGAAATTGATAGATCAATTAGAAATTGATCGATCAATTAGAAATTGATAGATCAATTAGAAATTGATCGATCAATTAGAAATTGATAGATCAATTAGAAATTGATAGATCAATTAGAAATTGATAGATCAATTAGAAATTGATAGATCAATTAGAAATTGATAGATCAATTAGAAATTGATAGATCAATTAGAAATTGATAGATCAATTAGAAATTGATAGATCAATTAGAAATTGATAGATCAATTAGAAATTGATAGATCAATTAGAAATTGATAGATCAATTAGAAATTGATAGATCAATTAGAAATTGATAGATCAATTAGAAATTGATAGATCAATTAGAAATTGATAGATCAATTAGAAATTGATAGATCAATTAGAAATTGATAGATCAATTAGAAATTGATAGATCAATTAGAAATTGATAGATCAATTAGAAATTGATAGATCAATTAGAAATTGATAGATCAATTAGAAATTGATAGATCAATTAGAAATTGATAGATCAATTAGAAATTGATAGATCAATTAGAAATTGATAGATCAATTAGAAATTGATAGATCAATTAGAAATTGATAGATCAATTAGAAATTGATAGATCAATTAGAAATTGATAGATCAATTAGAAATTGATAGATCAATTAGAAATTGATAGATCAATTAGAAATTGATAGATCAATTAGAAATTGATAGATCAATTAGAAATTGATATATAAATTAGCAATTGATAGATCACTTAGCAATTGATTGATCCATTAGCAATTGATTGGTCAATCAATGACCAATTCAGCTGAGCTCCACCCTCCTCCTGCCCCTTTAGGCCATCCCCCCCTCCTCACTCATTTTTTGCTCAGCACTCCCCCCCAGTTCAGCATGGCCCTCCCCCCAGTTCAGCATGGCCCTCCCCCCAGTTCAGCATGGCCCTCCCCCTCCCCCTCCCCCTCCTTATAATCCCTCTCCTTCTCCTCTTAATTCCATGAGACAGATGTTAAAAAAAATGGCACTGACCAGTTTTTTTTTTTTTTTTTTTTTTTTTTTTTTTTTTTTTTTTTTTTTTTGGTAGGATAATTGGCCGGTATTTTTTATTTTATTTTTAAATTTTTGTCAATCATCAAAATTGATTATAAAATGAATAATGATTTTTTTTTTTTTTCTTTTTTCTTTTTTCTTTTTTCTTTTTTCTTTTTTCTTTTTTCTTTTTTCTTTTTTCTTTTTTCTTTTTTCTTTTTTCTTTTTTCTTTTTTCTTTTTTCTTTTTTCTTTTTTCTTTTTTCTTTTTTCTTTTTTCTTTTTTCTTTTTTCTTTTTTCTTTTTTTTTTTTTTTGATCTCATGCAATGAAACCCCTGGTTTGACCCCTTTTTCTTTTGAAACCTGTCCTTTTTTGTAACTTACCATTCTTCTCCCAACACACTGAAAATTTTATAAAAAAAATGAATCCCTTCTTGATCCTCACCCCAAGCACAGTAGGTGACTGGGAGGGAACAACATGGAAGGAGATGGTTTGAAAAACATAAAGAGAGGTGGCAAGCAGAGGGCTCAAATGAGAGAATCAAAAATCTCTTTGGAGGTGGCCAAAGAAGGGTTTAACAAAAAGGTTGTGTCTTCTAGAAAAAAACTGAAAACTTTGGATTTTTACCCTGCTATTAAAGCTGAAAAAAATAACACTTGAAAACCCTCCCCTGAAGATTTTGGACAAGCCAAAAAGAAGATTGAACAATTCCATTTCTTCAGCTCTGGAAAAGTGGCTGTTCTTGACTGCTCAAATTTCCAGTCTCTGGTTGCAATAATCAAATTTTTCCCTTTGAATAAAATCTTGGATCAAGAGAAGAATTAAATAAATTCTCCCACTAATTTCCTTCACCAATCCAAAAAATTTTGCAACACTGTTGGCCCCTCAAGATCTTGGGGTGGAAAAATGTGGGCAATTGGATGGCAAAAATCAATGCACCCTTCTGAAATATTTGAAAAATATTTGAAAAAAGCTGTGGTTCAATCTTCCCCTCAAGAGGTTCATTTTTAAACCTTAGGTTGGGTAAGGTCTCTTGAATTTTAGGCCAAATTTTCCAGAAATTGGCAAGAATAAAATTTGAATCAAACTGTCAAACAATGAAGGAAAACCACATCCCCTCCTTCTCCTCTCTGAAATTTGGATGAAGAATTAATCATTTTGACTGTTTCCTGCATATTATTTTCACTTAAGATTCCTTCTGAAATTCTCCCCTCATTGAAAAAGGAGACATCTCTTCCTATTACTTTTTACTGGTGGTTCCAACCAAAAAATTGAATGGAAACATTATTGACAATGAGGAAAAATATCAAGTATATGATGGCCAATTTTTTTCCTGACTTGGGTTTTGGCATTAGTTTTAAAAAAAAGGTATTTTCAAAAGGGTTTGGGCAGCAAATAAGTAAAAGCACTGCACATTTACTGCTGTGGACACTACCACCCATACCAGAATGGCAATGTCTATGCAAATCAAAAAAAACCACTAGGAACAATTGCAAGGACTTGAAAAGTGGCAAAATATACTCTATGAAAAAATATTAATAAAAAAACAAAGATTTGTTTATTAGTTGGGCTCAGAATAGTCTCAAGCATCTTTTTAATCAAATTTTTTTTATTATTTTTTTATTTTGAAAATCTGTATCAAGGTGAATAGATTTACAAGCCCAGAATTTGAGTAATATTTTGTATTTCCTCAACTGTTCTACAGCTACCAATAAACTATCTTTTGTTTCCATTGCCAGTTTTCCCTCCAATTCCAGTTTGTCTTCCAGTCAACCTGTCTCCTTGTCCTCTTTTAAAAACTCCCGCTCAGCCTGTTTCAATTTCCACTCAGCATCAAATTTTTTTTGATGAGCCAAAATCTTCAATTTTTGATTTTGAAAATCAATAGCCAGTTGAAAATCCCACATTTTCTTTTCAAATTAAAGTTTTCCAGATTAAATTTTTAATTTTAATGTTTTTTGTAGGAGAAAATCAATGAACTGGATTTCAGATGCAAGGAGATTCCATCAAAGCACTTACTTGAATCTTGCTTCTCCATGATATCTTCAAAGGTGGAAAAATTGGAAGTGTTTCTCCTCTTTTGAAGGCTATTGGGTTTATGTTGATGGAATTGGAGGCCTTTCAATTTCCATTTGAAGAGGACTTTTGTGTGGGAATGTCATCAATCTCATTTCAAGTTGATGTGGGAGGCCCCATTGGCTTGAGTGTCTTGCCATTTGGTAAAGGATGAGCCTGTTTTTTTAAAATCTAAATCAGTCAGGATTGAACAGGAAATAAACAAACTTGCTTCCCTAATTGAGAAGATGTTGATTGAAATAGCAATACTGGAATATCTGGCTCCCCATTTTCCAATTTGTCTAGTTCTTCCAACCCAGGAAGGGAAAAATCAAAACATGTAAGTGAGGGATCCAAGAAAGGGTTTGAAGGGTTGATCAATGCTGATGTGGACATGATCAGAGCTGGTTTTTCTGGAATATCCTCCTCCACATTGGACTGGGGCCACTCAAATTTTTCATCAGGATTAAAATTGCTAGACTGAGCATCCACAGCAAATTCCTCAGAATCAACCAAATCAGATTTTTGGGAATCAAAATCTGCTGAAGGGGAAATTTTGGCCTTCTTTCCAAATATTTCATCCATTTGAATATATGAAGGACAAATAAATTTCAAATTATCAACCACCAAGCTGATTCCCTTGGATTTATTCGAGTCAGTGATACCAAAGCCAGTGTAGATTGATATTGATTGGGCCTTTTTGTACTTGGCTTGATAGTTCTTAAATAGCTCCCTCATCTTCTTTGATGAAAGATTCAGCCCAACTGTGGTTTTATTCTTTAGTTCATTGGCCACCAGGAGATAAAAATTAACCTTAGAGGATGGAGGTAAACCAACTTGTGTTTCATTGTTGGAGCCAAAGCAAGAATCATAGTTAAAGGGTATTTTGAGACAGTTTACCAGGATGATTTTATCAACTCTCTTGAGATGACTTGAGAATTTGGAAGCTGATGGGGGAGGATTGTTTGGGTAGAGTTTCTGGGGGATTTTCACTTTGGTGAATTGGATTTTTGTGTGTACTTGTGGGGGATGTTTTCTGAGGGGCCATTGGAAACAATTCAGAGGGATAAAGGGATGAAGTGATGAAGCAATGAGAGCAATAAAGTGATGAGATTTAGGAAGTGATGAGAGAAATAATTGACGAGCGCAATAAATGAGAGCAATAAGTGATGAGAGCAATAAATGATGATAGTGATAAGTGATGAGAGGAATAATTTATGAGAGGTTTAAAGTGATGAGAGTGATACAGTGATGAGAGAAATAAGTGATGGGAGTAATGAATCAGATTTTCCCAATGAGGTTGGAGGTAAAAGGAGGTGAGTTTGGAAACAAGGGATTTATTACATGGACTGATGGGTTTTTGAGGTGGTGAAAGCCTTTAAATAATTAATCTGAAAAACCCATTTATTTTCAGGTAAATCTGACACATCTGATGTGATGTGAAATAAGTGTGTTTTTCTGATTTTTCATGGCAGGCTTGAAATGGGCAATTTGATTTTGAACCCGCCATGAAAAATGGCGGGTTTGGTTAACTCTGATATTCCCTAAGTGGGACAAATATTTGGATTCTCCAAACATTTTACCCCAGGCAGTGCCTACAGGGGGCCTGGAGGCCTTGATTTAGCCCCTCAAGGCCTCAATTAATTTTAAAAGGTCTTGGGGGGCTAAAAAATTCCTCCAAAAGTGTGTTTTTCCACTCTAGGAACTCCTTTGAATCTTAAAAAGGTGTTTCAAACTTTAATTTTCTATATTCATGCCTTTTATGTATTGGAAAAACTTCTTAAGGTTCATCAGCCTTCCTGGGGTCGGAAAAAATTCCAGAAGGCATAAATCTAGTAAAAATTTTACTATAATCACAAGCTTCTTTGAAAAATGTGCAATTTTAGTAAAAAAAAATTCTCAAACTATGCCTTTTTGAAGAAAGGCGCAGATCTAGTAATTTCAAATGTGTCATTTGAGCCTGGGTCATTATTTATCTAAGTGATAATGTGATGAAAGTTGGAATTGAAGTTTTGAACTGATTTTTAAATTATTATAACAAATTGATTGAAGCAGAAGCTAGTTTTGAAGCCCATGTATTTTTGTAAATTTAACCGCAAGAAGCACAAAGCCCAAGTGAAAATATAATTGGCACTTGTTTTAGATGATGAACTAAAATTAAGACATAAATTGCAAGTAATGAATGATTTTCTGGAACATGTTGGTAACTTGCTTAATTCCAAAAGTAGTAAAAAGAATGAAGAAATTAATTGGTGTGTGTTTTATGTCATGGTATTAGATCAAAGGCAATAATGAGGAGAGGGGATATGTCAAATTTTCTCTCAAAGAATAACACTTGGTTCCAAATCATGGAATTTTCATGGGTATAAAATTGAAATCTCTTGCAAGATTAAGGAGGAATTCTGATATCTCAGACCTTATCCATCAATAAAACTACTAAATTATTATCTGAAACCAATTTAAACCATTACTTATTTAAATAATCAAATTCAATCATGTCAAATCCCACCTGTAAATGAAAAATTTCATCAAGAAAAATACTTTCTGTGTACTTAGTACCAATTCTTGGGAAAACGGTCAAATTGCAAACCTGGGTTGCTTTGCAAAGTAGCTGGTGAAAATAAAAAGTTGAAAAACCAAGCTGAAACAACTTTTGTACAAAAGGCTTTGATTAGTGAAGTGCAAATTTTTAGTACTGTCCCAAGGGTGAACTATAAAGTGCCACCAGCTGCCAAGATCAATTTTATAGGTGATAAACCTTCTGGTGAGTGACTAATAAAAATGGATTAGAATGAAATAAGCAAAGATGAACTAATTTAAAATCAAATGCTAGTGTTGCCAAGGTTTTTTAACTGTATTATGGCTATGCCACCAACACCAAGAACATCATCACCACCTTATGTTGAACCAATTTTAAAGCTGGCAATGTATTGTATTTTTGTGGAGGATTTTAAAGAGGATAACAAATAAGTAATTTTGGAACCAAAAGCCAAAGTAAGAACCAAGAGAAGAAGGAAGGATTGGAGAAAGGCCAAATTGAAGATTGCAAGCCAGATGTAAATGTTACTAAACCAGTGAAGACTTCCATAAGAGTTTTGAATAGAGACCCATTGGAAGGACCTTCAAACCAGGTTTAAAGAAGAGGCCATAAAAAATTGAGATTCAAGGAGGTGGAGGGAGTTTGAAGTCAAGTGGGATAAAAATGCAAATTACAAGGCCTTCTTTGAAGAGGTTTTTTCAAGAAAATTAAAAATAATAGGAGGTGTTACTTGCTTGTTGATGAAGAGGAAATTGAGGAATTTATAGAAATTTTCAAAAAGCTAAATGAGAGATAGGAAGATATAGAAAAAGAAATAAAGAATTATTTAAATAGGATTTTTTTATATTTTATATTTTAGTTTAAATTTACATATATACAGCCTTATTTTTTGGGGGTGGCTATTTTGAAACCACCAAATTACTGATCACACGCCCCTCTTTTGGTGTATCCAACCCGAAATTCAATAAAATTGGAATGCAGGGCTCCACACGCCATCATATTTGGTGTGCACATTTCAAAAATCCATGAGATGACTCCTTATTTGGCATGTGGAACTGTGAATTAAAAAAAAAGTGGGGTGTGGACCCCTGTACACCAAAAATTGGTGTGACATAAAGAAAAAGGAAAAATTGAAAAATTTCAAAAATTATTAAAAATAATTAGAATAATTTCAAAAGAAAAATAAAAATAATATTAGTGTTAAATGAAGGCTTTAAAAGAAAGTTACCACATTCAGAGAATGAAGAGGAAAAAGTAAAGAAAACACAAGTTGGTGGTTCACAACTTTAAAAGAAAGGCTCTTTGCCTGCAGACTCAGATGGGGGAAGCTTTGGGTACAAGAATTGCCAGATAACTAGGAGGACTGCAGAGATTTGTGACTATGAGTAAGAGGAGAATGCAGCTAGGAAAATGAGAGACAAGGAGAATAGACAAGTTGGGCTTACCAGGCTCAGTTCCCAAGATGCTTGTGGTATGGATAAGAAGTTGTATGAGAGAAGAGGCATCCAGGATCTGAGCCAGTGCCAATTGATAAAGAGAAGAAGAAATCACATTTGGAGCAAGTGCATTGGGGAGAGGACCCGGTTAAAGAGCGCATTGATTAGGATGATTGGAAGGGAATCACACAGTGAGTGGATAGGGTAGAAGAAAATGAAAAAATGTGTGAGATGTGAGAGATGGAAAAAGAAAAAAAAACATAAAGCACACATAGGTGGTGATGAGGAAAGAAGGTTGAAGACAATTAGTAGTCATTATTTCAATAATTCAACACCCTCCCTGGCTTTAACCTTCTTGGAGTCAAGGCCTTACCTTGATTTGATTCAGTTGAGGTTGCAGCAAGGCCCTTGATACAGGTTTAGTTAGAAATTCTGCCAGATTTGCCTTGGACTCTATGCGTCTGACCGTTATTATGCCCTTCTTGACTTCCTCTCTTAGGAAGTTGAACTGTAGTTCCATGTGTTTAGTTCTGAAACCAGCATGGTTGACAGAATTGCTGGCTAGTTTGATGCAGTAATTGTTTTCTTCATGTACCACTATTGGGTGGCTGATGACCAACCCCAGGACTTCTTCTACCAGTGTCTTAAACCACAGGACCTCCTTGACTGCCTACCCCACCACCTTATATTTGGCCTCAGTGGTGGAAAGCATGAAAGTTGGCTGTTTCCTTGACTTTCACCCAACCACATTGCCATTCCACAGGACAACCAGGACACTTATGGACCTCCTGGTGGTTGGACACAGGGCCCAATCAGCATCAACATACATGCTCAGACCAGATTCCTGAAATTCCTTTGTAAAGGTAATCCAAAAATCTTGGGTAAATTGGAGGTAACCAAGCATCAGGATGCCAGCTTCAAAGTGAGACTTGCCAGGGGTGTTTAAGAGCTGTGAGAATTAGTTCAAAGCAAACTTGATATCTGGCTGCATGTTGCAGCTAATTTAGTTCAGCTTGCCAACAAGCTTCTGGTAGCTCAAGCTGGTCTTGAGAAAGAGCTTGTGCTCTTCATCTGTTGCTGGCAGTAGTATACCAAAGGGTTTGAATGGGTTGGAGCACTGCTTGTGTGGTGGGAGATTGTATTGGTAAGCAAGAGAGGCAATGTATGTTTTCTGCCCAAGGTGGACTGAATTTGCGCTGCGGGTGACATTCATCCCCAGGAGGTGGGAAGGGGGTCCCAGGTCTTTGATCTTGTAGCATTTTTGGATAAGGGGGAGAGACTGATGTGGGTTGAGACTGAAGATGGAAATGTCTTCCATGTGGACATAGAGATATGTCTCATCTTTCCAGAAGAATCCCACATTGGACTTGCTTCAATTGAATCCTTCTTGAATGAGCCCTCCGCTTAGCATGTTGTACCACATTTGTGGGCTTGTTTCAGCCCATTGTGGTAGACCAAACCTTACCTGTAGCCATCAGACTCAATTTTATAGTATCAATATAATCCCAATCATAAATAAAAACTCAGAAATGGATTCTAAACCAAAAATAACCTATAGGCACCAAGCCAAACTACCCCTCTATCTCTCATGGTTTAGAAGATACAGCCAAAAATCAATTATGGCCAGCTCATATCCCACCCAGGTATCACAAACCAGTGAAAGGCCATATGGGTATACCTTGGAAATACTAAGTGTATATTAGTGAAAACTTACCAAAACACCTGGACCCAACATACAAGCAATCACTTACCCAATGACTATCCAACCAATATACATACTTAATATATATATGCAGCCAATAGCAGATAGTACCAAAACATAACCAGTACAAGCCACCACAGGACTACCAAGAAATATATGCCTGCATTCTGGACCATTTTTAACCAAGAAAACCACCAGTACCAGTCACCACAGGACTACCCAGCAATGTATGCAGGCAGTCTGAAAAATGTGTAACCAAACAACCAGCAGTACAAGGCACCACAGGACCACCCAGCAATGTATGCAGGCAGTCTGGACCATGTTTAACCAAACAACCACCAGTAAAAGGCATCAAAGAACTACCCAGAAATATATGCAGGCAGCTAGGACCATGCAGACCCAAACAATCCACCAGTAAAAGCTCACCACAGCACAAAACCAACCCAGAACTACACAGCAATCTATGCAGGGCTGTGCATGCCTGAAACCCCAGTAAAACCTCTTTTACAACCAGCAGAAATTACTCATGTAACTTTAAAACCTTTTTACAACAAGCAGAAATGCCTCATGTAACTGTATTAGATTTTCCCAAGCAGCAGAAATGCCTCATGTACCTGTATTCCACTGTTCCCCACCAGGACAGGGAGAACCTCAGGGGCAGGCCTGGGCACCCCAGGGGGCAGGATTTTTCTATTTAAGGAGGGCCTCTCTGCCCTATCCAGGTTGTATCTCCCCATCCATCCCAGCATATCCCCACTACTCACCACCACCATCATACTATCTGTACTATCATCACCCATTACCACCCAACCATCTGTGGTCCTACCCAGATATATATAAAAAAAGAGAGATTATCAGTGTACCAATAAATAAATAAAAAAGGAAAGGAAATCAAAAACAAATTTTCAACTTCATCAACCATTGAAGCCAACCCCCATCAGGTGCTTTGAATAAGGATTCTTCTGTGACCTAACCTATTCAGCACAAAATTGAATAAACCACCCATTACTCAATTAGTAACCCTCACAAAGAAAGAGAGCACAAAAAAAGGGAAATACCAACCTTTTTTCTTTACCCAGCCGCTTGTAGGTAAACCCATCCTTGGGTCCTCTCCTGAACCATCCCTTTGATAAAACCTTGAAACCTTTAATATTGGGATATTGGTTAAGATCAGACATATCTGATCAACCACTAACCAATAATCCAATAAATCTGGTCCATTCTTCAACAAAACCTACCAATAACAATTAAGACCTAATCTATTTCTGATCTGAGACCTATTTTAAGTCTCAAAGAAACCAGCCATTAATTTTAATAAATTATTGTGCAGACTTACTATAGTACTAGAAGGGCAAGCAATTCAAAACTTCTCTTAGTTTGAATAATAATCTAAAGGAGTAGAATTAATACTAAATTCCCCTTCAAGGACTGCCAGAAAGCTATTTGCTACTTTATTTATACAATCCCACAGGAGTCTCTAAATTTTCTAGGGATTTCTACAGCCAAAGTGTCTTGCCCACCAAAACCTGTAAATTTGAAGTTGCCTGGACATGAATAGTTTCATTGAGTGGAGCATTGAGAAATATTGACTTGAAATAAAGTTGGTGAAGTTGGTATCCTTTTTGAGTGGCATGCAAGATGAGAATACGCAATGACAATCTATTGCCTGTGGGGAAAAATACATTGGTGTAGTTGATGCCAAATTGCTGAGGGAATCCCTGCATGCAGAGGCATGCTTTGAACTCAATGATCCTATTTTTCTGATCCCTTTTTGTTTTGTAAAACCAGATACACTTCAAGGGTTTTGTTGAGTCTCTTTTTTGCATTCCTCCCAAACCTTGTATGAAAGACAATTTAGGAGCTCCTTCTCCATGGCCACAATCCACTCAAGCTTTTAGGGGATGCGCAGGGCGTCTTACAGAGATTTGGGGTCTGACTGTTCCATGTTTTTCAAGTTGAGTTGAGGATCAATGTTGGATTCTCCCCAATGTTTGTGCAACATGATATTTTGATTATTTATGGTACTGTAGTTGGGGGCCTGAGATTATTTAGGGGACAAGATGATATTGTTGATGGCTTCAGTTGGGATGGTGGTCCAAGAGATGGAAATATTTTTGGGGAGAGTTTGAGGCAAGGTGAGGGAAGATGCATGCTTCTCCAGAGTTACTCCTTGATTTTAATCAAAGACATCTTCCATAAACACAACATTGGGGCTAATATACACACGCTTAGTAGCATGGTCTAAGATCTTGTAGGAGGAGTAATCATTGGAATACCCAAGAAGAGTGCTTTTTGCCCCATTGTCTGTAAATTTGAAGCTTCTTTTCCCCTTGGGTATTTGTGAGTGAGTTGTGCAACCAAAAGGTTTCAGACAGTGGTAGTTTAATGGCTGTCTGTGCCAAATTTTGTAGGGAACAGGGTGTCTTTTGGAGATGAAAGGCAGGAAACTTAGTAGGTTGGTTGCAGTTTTGACATCCTCAGCCCAGAAGGAAGGAGGCAGCTTGCTTTGTACTAGTAGAAACTGGGCTTTATCTAGGATTGAACAATTGGTTCTTTCAGCAAGTCCAATTTGCTTGGGGGTGTAGGCTGCAGCAAGGTGGTGTTAAATAATATGAATTTTAAAGTATGCACCAGGTTCTTCATTCACAAATTCTCCTCCATTGTCTGAGAAAAAAGTCACCAGCTTGATTTTGAGTAGTCTTTTGGAGTGGTTAATATAATCTCAAATGGTGGTGGTTTCCTGATCCTTTGAGAAAAGGAGTGAGATGGATTTGAAGCCAGAGTATTGGTCAATGATTGTGAGAAAGAACTTGCAACCTCCATTGGATTGTATAAGGAAGGGGCCAACAAGGTTCAGATAAATTGTATCAAGGCAGTGTGAAGCCGGGGTGAAGTGCCCATGAAATGGTGTAGCCGTTGTGGTGCCCAATCTGGGACACCTCTAGACCAGTACAGAAAAATGAAAATTTTTATGAACTTTTCTATATCCTCCATTTAGATCCAAAAAAAAAACTTTTTTTCCGGAATGATTCCCATATCCAGTTCCCAAAATTCCAGCTCCCACTCTCCTAGTCGTCTAGGATCATCTCTTGGGTGCCTAGCGCCCGGTCCTATGTTCAATTTGCCCTTGCTTTGCGCTTCTATCCACCCTTTTTGGAAAATGCGTGGATGAAGACTGGCTTGGCTTGCGGGCTTCTATCTGGCACCGGCACCCCCAATTGGAATCCCTCAGTCCCCCTTTTTTTTTTTTTTTTTTTTCCAAACGCACTTGCGGCCATCAACCCCAATTGTCATCTTCATCATCATCAACATCAAAACCAATTGACAAACAACAATTAGCTATCCAAGCTAGAGGATGACAAAGATTACATTTTCAACCCATTCTTATTGACCGCTGCCACCAACCAATGACCGCAAGGGTTGCTTGCGGTTGTCAGTGATCATCCTCATCAATCCACTACTCCAAGTCATCCTCATTGCCAATTAATCTTACTCATTTAAACTCACTCCTAAAGACCACACCCAACGACCATTAAACCCAACTTGGACAATGAGGTTCTGTCCGAGTTCCTATCACTCTTCAATCCTTCCTTTTCCAAATCTTCAATCCCAATCCATCGGCCAATGACCACAAGCATTGCTTGCAGTTGTAGGTGTGGTAAACCAAACCTGTCCTATAGCCATCAGACTCATTTTATCTTATTAATTATTATTCTTTTATCAAATTAAAGTCAAAAAAATAATAAATAAATTCCAAACCATTCATAAAATATACTCTAAAACTCAAAACAACCTGAAAACCCAAATCAATCACCAGATGAACCCCTTCAACCATATCAACACCTGTCACAAAAACAACCCAACAACAGGCACAGACTGGATGATGTCACATGGATTAATGAAAAGTTTGAATTGAATATATAATCAAAAGATTATGCTTAAAATAACAACAAAACAAAACAACATACCCCATACCAGCAGGACTTAAACCATATCAGTACCAATGTTACAGTACAACCAGTACTATGAAAGCAAGTTACATGAATTTTCTGGAACTTTAACCACCAGATAAGCCCTCTGAAGCTTCCTCTCAAGCACTCTGATACTCAGTTTGCCACCATTCCAACCATACATCACACATAAATGCACCAACAGAAGTAGGGGCTCATGCAGCCAGGTATATCTCAATTCTCACCAACCAGCAATAACAACTCAGTGCAAATGACTTTTCTGGACCTTTCACCACCAGATAAGAGCTCTGAAGCTTCCTCTCAAGCACTATGATACTCAGTTTGTCACCATATCAACCCCACAACACCTGCAAGCCACACTCTCAAGTTACCCAAGGGGACATGCAGTAAAACAGCATACCTCATATCTCCACAACTAATTACATTGAAACAGCATGCAGGTCGTTCCTGCAGCATTTTATACATAATAAGGGCTCAGAAGCGTCTCAAGAAACACCCAGCACATGACTTTCCACCACCAAACCCATGCAGGTCACACCATTCAAGCTACCAAAGAGGGCTTGCAGCTGCCAAGCATGTTTCATGCTTTTCCCAACCAGCAAAATTAACTCAAGCTGCAGGCAACTTCTGCATAATTTTTTTATATAAGATAAGCACTCAGAAGCGTCCAGATCACCCATTCTTATCTCTTATCCCATATCTTAGCCTGAATCTCAAAGATTGAACTAAAAAATACAGTTATCTCTCAGCCTGATTTACACGTTTTATCACCAGAATGATTTGTCTCATGTAACTTTACCCTCCTGTGCTTCAACAGTGCAGGGAGAGGCTCAGAAAAGCACTCAGGGGATCCCTGAGCATCCCCTGAGCAACTATTTGTCCATTTAAGGAAGGGCTCTTTTGCCCTATCCAAGTGGGATGGTATGGCATCAGCCCCAGAGTATTGCCTCAGCCCCCACCCATAATGTATGACCCCTAAGATCTATGGCCTTTTCCTGATCAGTACCAGCTTGTTAGTGAACCAAAATCAAGTTAAAAGGAATCAAACACGAAATTATTTTTGAAAATTTGACCAAACTCCTGGTGTGTTTGAAGAAGGGTTCTTGAAAAAAGGCCTTTTATTCAGCACCTATTTTAAAGATGGAAAACCCCTTATTTTTGATTAGTAAATTAATAAAAGAGGAAGACAACAACAGAACAACCAACAAACCTTTTTTTCCGCCCAGCTCCCTGTGGGCAAGCCCATCCTTGGGTCCTCCTACTGGTGAAACACCTTTTAGTCAACCCTTAAATCCTTTAATTGGAATTGGAAAAATAGTCAGAAAAAGTCGAAAATTCTTGATTATTAATTGGTGGAAGCTTGCCAATGATCCAATCCAACCTGGAATAGTCTTGCAATTCCTAAAAATCTCTATTGATAATTAATCTAGGTCTGATAAGAGACCTATTTTAAGTCTCAAAGAAACCAGCCACTAATAAAAAAAATCATTGTGCAGACTTATTTTAGTTCAGAAGGGCAGGCAATTAAAAACCACCTTAGCTTACCTCTATCTATTCAAGAGTAGTATTAAACTAAATTTGCCTTCTAGTGACTGCCAGAAAGCTATTTTCTAAATAATCCCATTATCCCTTGGAGTCTCTACAATTGGTGTCCCAACAGTGGCCAATTTCCTTTGGAATGATTAGTTATTACCTATAAAAGACAAGATTTTCATAAAATTAGCCCCTTTAGTCTATTAGAAATTCAGGAAACTAAAGGGAGACATATTCACCAGATGTAAGAGGACCTCAAGGACCAACTTAAAGGTTTTGAAGATAATAACCAAGTAGAACTTTCCTCAATAACCAGGATGGAGCATGAACTGAAAGACAAACCCAAACTATCCAGTGGACCCCAAGAAAGACCAGATGAAGACCAGGAGAGAATTCAAAATCAGCAAGAAATGGCATCAGAAATGAGAGAAAATCTTGCCAAAATTTCCAAAGTTTTAAACAAAATCCTTGAAGAAAGAACAGCACAAGGCATCCCAGAAACTCCTTATACTCAACAAAGAACCAGATTTAAGACCTCCACCCCAAGATCACCATTTGAAAGAATGCAAACAAGGACTACTGAAGAATCAGAAGCCTCCTCCATTAGTCCAGGAATAAAAATATTTTCTCAACCTAGAGAGGAAAGAAGAGAAGCAATAAGGAGCCAGTACACTGAAAGAATCCCAGCCAGAGGACCAGCCCAGGATAATTCAATCATCAAGAATGATGAACAAAATGGATTGTTATTAGATGGAAAAAAGGTAGATATTGAATTTGATGGAACAGAGGTGGAACAATTTATTAAAAGAATTGAGAAAATGGCTAGAATTCAGAAGGCAGGAGGAATAGATATAGCTCTGCAATTACATTTTTTAGTCCAAGACAAAAAGATTAGAGAATCTATTGAGGATATGGAAGGACATGAATATTGAGATTGGGAACTTTTGAAGAAGGAGTTGAAGAGGAAATGGGGCACAGCTACCCCCCATAGAAGGTTTAATGAGGAATCCATACCTAGATTTCTCAGACTTACTCAAGATCAGGGAGGAATCAAGACCAAACAGGACTTTCAAAAGTTTATTGGTAATTATGAGGAGATGGTACTTTATTTCATTAGGATAGGGTATGACAACACCAACTGGGAAAGTGGAGAGAACCTCTGGAAAGCCTTGTCCACTGATCTTAGGAGGGAGGTTAACAGAGAATTGGCCCATGCAGGTAGAATAAAGATTGCAAGGGATGGAAGATACCTTCCCCCTAACCTGGAAACCTTGAAGGAATTTGTGGAAATGACTTTGGCCTTATGGGATGTGGATGAAGAAGAAGCACCTAGACCTATCATCAAGAACCCAGTGGAAACCAAGAAAGAAGTCAAGTTTCAGCAAGCAGGAATGGATGAACTCTTAAAAATGAAAGAAGAAATCACCAAGCTCACCATGGCCTTAAATCAGAAGCAGGCACAACCACGTCTAGAAAGGACCAACCAAGGAATGGCACCAAAATTCAGAACCCCAGTTACCAATGCAGGACCCAGATGGCCAATCAGATGCAACTACTGCAAGGATGAGTACCATACCCAGTTCACCTGTCCAGATCTCTCAGAGGACCTCAAGAACAGGAAAGTGTTCAAGCAAGGATCCAGTTTCTTCTTTCCAAATGGGGAACCAGTACCACTGAGTAGCCAGGAAACAGCCAGAGACCAAGTGAAGAAGTTTTCAGGAAACCAAAAGAGCCATAAGGTTGAAGAACCCCAGAAGAAGAAGGAACCATCCAATGTTGCAGCATTTTTGGAGATTGAAAATTGGGAAGCTTGGACACCACCAGAAGTCAATGTAAAGGAATCCCAGGTCCAATGGGGAATGAGGAATTCCCACAGATTGGCTGACAAGTCCCAAGGAAGTTCCAAACCAGTAAACCAAGACCACCCAGAGCCAGAGAATGAACCAGTCAAGGAGGTTGGATCCAGGAAGAGAAGAGTAAGTTATCCAGGAGCATGGGGTGAGGAGGATGGCCAGGACTCAGATGAAGAAGAAGACCCCCCAGAAGAACCTGTAAAAAAACCTGAAACTGAACCTGTGGAAGTGAACAAGGAAAGGTCAGAACCAGTATATACTGAAGGAGGCACCAAGATTGAAGAAAGCCTGAAGAAGAAAATATTAAAACAAAGCTTTAACCTTACCTTGGAGGAGCTCCTTTCAGTTGCACCAAACTTCTTCCAGAATCTAAAAGATATAACCCTTGAAGGAACCTTGGACTTGAAGGAAGCCTCTCAATCATCAGCCAGCAAAAAAAATAGGAGGATTCATGGATGTCAACACCATTTTGAAGACTATTCTTATGAAGAATACCCATTTTCCATTAGCAGCAATCTCACCTATGCTTGCCCATTGGGATTCATAGACATTTGGATAAAAGGAAAGAAGATAAAGTCCCTGGTGGATACTGGTGCTGAATTAAATGTCATACCTGAACATGTGGCAATCCAGGCAGGCTTGGTGTCCAGGGAATTATTCATGAGGGTTACAGGAATTGGAAGCCACTCAACTCCACTAATTGGTTTTGCTGAAAGAACAATGTTTGAGATAACTCCTGGGGAACCCAAATCTGCTCACTTCTTCATAGCCAAAGGATCAATGCATACAGTGCTGGGAAGACCCTTCTTGGTGGATCATAAAGTCAGGTTGGAATTATCCAAAAATAAAGGAGAAGTCTTAAGGTATGAAATAGCAGAAGGGGAAAGGTTATGCATCCCAATCTGTTCACCAAATCAAGCAGGATGGCAGGTGACACCACCAAGAAGACCACTGGGGATGAATAACATGACAGAAAATCTGGAGGCCAAAGGATACCAGGAAGAAGACTGGGTCAGTGAACAGGATATACCTGAAATGAACTTGGAAGGCTTACCAGATCCTTGGGAAAATAATATTCTTACCCCATCAATCTATCGAGAAGAACCAATTGAAAGGACTTGGAATGATCTCCTTGATAAAAGGGAAGCTGAAGAGAACCATGAGAATTTGCAAAGATTATTTGGAGGATTCTGGGCCAACCTTGAAGACATGAAGGGAGAAAACTGGGAGGAGTTACCTGGTGCAGGCTTGGACAACTCTGAATTTATTGAATTACTCAACAACCAAGCCACTAATGCCTTTCTGATGGATGGTGATTGGCCATCCCATTATGGAAAAGTTCCTTGGGTCATCAGGTACAGTTTGTACTATGGTGAAGAATGGGCCAAGGATTGGATGAAATGTTTGATTGTAATGTACCAGGTAATACCAGACCATATCAGGTGGTCAGGGTACCTGGAGGAGTAAGTCCTTCTCTCTACTTGATTCATTGATGAAGAAGTAAGCCTCCAGTTTCCTTTGGTGAGCTGAGGGAAAGGGTGGGCAGAGCCACCACTGTAATATTCATCAAAAACCATCAAGATCACAAAATAAAAGCAAAAAAAATCCCATAAAAATCCTATAAAAAATAAAAAAAGGCGTATCAGTGATATTGTTGGGACCTCCAACAAAACAAAAAAAATAATAATAAATGAATGCTCACCATACTAGCAACACCAGAATTTCCCCTATCATCAATCACCAGAAAAATGTAATAATCCTGAAAATAAATACAAAAAAAAACCCAAAAAAAAACTACATACAGCAAAACTTAAAAAAAAATTTTACAACCCAAAGCAAGAAAATATATACTTGCCAGTTTTTTTCTTCAAATATATATATATATATATATATATATATATATATATATTTATATATATATATATACTTATCCTGCCGACATCAAGGGCAAGATTCAACTGTTTTCATTCTCACAACCTTCAGCCAAAACAATATATATATATATATATATATTTTAAAAAAAAAGAAACAAAAAAAAGGGAAGACAAGGACGGCCGCAATAAGCAATGGGTATAGCAAATGGGAAGGGTGTTATTGTAAATGACCCGCGCCCCCTCAAAAAAATAACCGTCTGGTCAACTTGCAAGCAATCGTTAGGCGGGAACGGCAATGATGTTTGCAACGGCAATCATGGTCGCCACAGCAAAAGCGAGTGCATCTGCAATCGCCAGTCAACAAAAAAAAATTCAAAAAAGCAGCAAGGCCAATTGCAAACAACAAGCCATTTGCGGAAAGAACAAAGAAGGACGGAAATGAAACCCATCCCATTTGAAGGTGGCGGTGAAAAAAAAAAAAAAAAAAAACGTCAAAAAGGGCGATTGGCAGGTTTATCGCGAGCAATACGCGGAAGGACAAGCTTGGGAGGAGGAGCGATTAATCGCGGGGAGTCGCTTGCCATCAAATCAGCGCCACCGAGCGACATCAAAAAAATAATAATTAATCAATGAAATAACTAAAAATGAAAAAAGGAGAGTAGGGAACAAACAGGCGGTGATCAGCACGTCATAGGCCAATTAATGGGATGAAGAACACCTCGGAGGATGCAGGGTGATAGGCGATGACAAGAGGTCATGCCGATCATTGTTGCGGCGAAGCAAAGATGGAAAATAAAAAAATGGGGCCAAATCCGATTGGACAACAACGCCAATGGCCGGAAACCTGGCCTCAGCTTGGGGCCGAATCAGCATCAATAAAAAAAAAAAAGAGGGAAAAAGAAAAAGAAAGATGGGATAAATACCCCAAGGATGGGCGATGGGCAAGCTCAAGAGGTAATGCCGATCATCATTGCAACAAGGCAAAGATGAAAGAATGAAGAAAAAGATAGGGCCAAATCGGATCAACAACGACGCCAATGGCCGGGCACCACTTGAACGGGAGGCTCAATCTTGCGATTGATCAATCAACCTCCCAAGCAACTCCTTATCTATAACCCAATTGATTGCGCCAATGGTTGCGACCATTATTAACAGCTACATTGACCATCCATTCCCAGCCGCAACCTCTATCGCTATCTCCATCCCGACCAACCGCTCATGGCAAACAAGGGTTTGTTGGTTTCATCTTGCCGCCGCGTTGATGGCCCTCCCACCTCTTCCTGCAACCTGGGCGATTGCAATCGCTTTTTGCGGATTGCCGCCGCCACCATAAAACAAGAAAAAAATAATAGAAAATAGAAAAAAAAAGAAGAGAGAAGAAACAAAAAAAAAGCAAAAGGGCTGGAACCCTTATCGCCTCCGACGACGCCACCCACTCCTCCCCGACACCCGGGAAGAAGCAATTGCGCCGTCCGCGCGGATTTACGAAGGAAGGCCAGCATCAGAACGGGTCCTCAGCATGACAATAAACTGCATCCTGGTCCAGCATGACCATAAACTGCATCATGGTCCCCTGCATGACCTTAAACTGCATCATGGTCCAGCTTGACCTTAAACTGCAGGATGGTCCCCTGCATGACCTTAAACTGTAGGAGTTTTACCAATAACCCTAGCCTGAAACACTGGAAGACTCAACCTCACATGACCACAGCCCTCATATACATCAATACAGATTTGTGCCTCATGCAAGAAGGCATACTGGTGAATCTTCTCCTAAGCAAGAGCTGAAACTGCAAACAAGCCATATTCAGAAACAGAGCAGGCCTCTCACAACTCATATCCATACCAGTGACCAAAAAAAAATCAAAAATAAATAAAAAACAAAACACAATCACGGGCATAAAAAAATTAATAAATAAAATAAAACCAAGGAAATTAAAATTTGAAGATCAGGATCTTTTACTTGAAGCCCCTGGAAATGAGCTTAAAACAGTTTAAACTTTTGAATTCAATCCTCAGGCCAAGGAATTAGGTCCTTGGTAAGACCTTAAACCACCTACACTAAAAGTTAATACAAGAAAATAATAATAAAACCAAGGAAATCAAGTCTGAAGAGCAGGATCTTTTACTCAAGCTCATGAAAATGAGCTTAAACCAATTTATGATTTTTCTTTTGATTCAATCCTCAGGCCAAGGAATAAGGTCCTTGGTAAGAACTTAAACTGCCTAAACTAAAATAACTAAAATATACAAAAAAATATATAAAATAAAAGAAGTTGCCCTTTACTAAGGATTTAATGCTCAGTATGCAAGTCTTGGGACCAAGGAATCAAGAAATACTTTGAGGAAAAAAGGGTCTGAAGAAATCAACAATGGTTTAAATCCAAATTGGATCCAAATCAAGACTATAGAAGTATCAAGGTAGCAAGGAAAGATAGAAGAATTATTCTTTGGCCAGAAAATCAAGAATGAATAAATTATAGTAGGCATATGAGGAAAAGGTATCTATCAAGTTTTAATAGATGAAAACAGGGTAAATATACAGTAATGGATGATGAAATTAAAATCAGGAGTCTGTCTTTATCCAGGAAGGACCATAAAAAGAATATGGAGAAGGGAAAAGAATACAAAGAAAAAGAGGAAATATAATCTGTACTTACCCAGCCAGACCCATAAAAGAAAATGCGGTAGGGAAGATCAAGACAGAAAACCTGAAAAAGCCAATTTAAGATTATCAATAACCCATACACAAGATATATAAAGAGACCTGTCTTTTCCCACATGAAACCAAATATAATTCAACAATCTAGGAGGAAGAAAGAAGATTAATGAGAATTTTTGAATTGCTACAAGGATTACAACAAGATGAATGAAGAAGAGATAAATTAGAGATAAACCATCAAGATTTTGACAGGGACAATGGGAGCACATAGGACCTTTTTGGATCTTTTGATCCCATTACTTTGACTATATCTGAACAATTAATGAACTAGGAAAGAATAATGATAAAAAAATGAAAATTATTAAGCAAAACATTAAAAGGAGGAAGAAGGAGGAGGAGTCTGATGTCTATATGTGGAAATGCTGTGGACAGCATTAAGTCTGGAGGGGGATGTGGTAAACCAAACCTGTCCTATAGCCATCAGACTCATTTTACCTTATTAATTATTATTCTTATATCAAATTAAAGTCAAAAAATAATAGTAATTAAATTCCAAACCCCTCATAAACTATACTCCAAAACTCAAACCAACCTGAAAACCCAAATCAATCACCAGATAAACCCCTTCAACCATATCAACACTGGTAAAAAAAAAACCCAACACCTGGAACAGACTGGATTATGTCACATGGATTAATGAAAAGTCTTAATTGAATATATAATCAAAATATTATGCTTAAAATAACAACACAACAAAACAACATACCCCATACCAGCAGGACTTAAACCATATCAGTACCAATGTTACACTACAACCAGTACTATGGAAGCAAGTTACATGACATTTCTGGAAATTTGACCACCAGATAGGCCCTCTGAAGCGTCCTGTCAAGCACTCTTATACTCAGTTTGCCACCATTCCAACCATACATCACACATACATGTACCAACAGAAGTAGGGGCTCATGCAGCCAGGTATATCTCAATTCTCACCAACCAGCAATAACAACTCAGTGCACATGACTTTTCTGGACCTTTCACCACCAGATAAGAGCTCTGCAGCGTCCCCTCAAGCACTCTGATACTCAGTTTGTCACCATATCAACCTTACAACACCTGCAAGCCACACTCTCAAGTTACCCAAGGGGACATGCAGTAAAACAGCATACCTCATATCTCCACAACTAATTACATTGAAACAGCATGCAGGTAGTTCCTGCAAAATTTTAAACATGATAAGGGCTCAGAAGCTTCCTAAGAAACACCCAGCACATGAGTTTCCACCACCAAACCCATGCAGGTCACACCATTCAAGCTACCAAAGAGGGCTTGCAGCTGCCAAGCATGTTTCATGCTTTTCCCAACCAGCAAAATTAACTCAAGCTTCAGGCAACTTCTGCATAATTTTTTTATATAAGATAAGCACTCAGAAGTGTCCAGATAACACCATTCTTATCTCTTATCTCATATTTTAGCCTGAATCTCAAAGATTGAACTAAAAAAAAAGTTATCTCTCAGCCTGATTGACACGTTTTATCACCAGAATGATTTGTCTCATGTAACTGTACCCTCCTGAGCTTCAAAAGTGCAGGGAGAGGCTCAGACCGCACTCAGGGGAGCCCTGAGCATCCCCTGAGGAAGTATTTTTCCATTTAAGGAAGGGCTCCTTTGCCCTATCCAAGTGGTATGGTATGGCATTAGCCCCAGAGTATTCCCTCAGCCCCCACCCCTGATGTATGACCCCTAAGATCTATGGCCTTAGCCTGATCAGTAAAAGCTTGTTAGTGAACCAGAATCAAGTTAAAAGGAATCAAGCACAAAATTATTGTTGAAAATTTGACCAAACTCCTGGTGTGTTTGAAGAAGGTTTCTTCAAAAAAGGCCTGTTATTCAGCACCTATTTTAAAGAGGGAAAACCCCTTATTTTTGATTATTGAATTCATGAAATAGAAGAGAACAACAGAACAACCAACCAACACTTTTTTCCGCCCAGCTCCCTGTGGGAAAGCCAATCCTTGGGTCCTCCTACTGATTAAACACCTTTTAGTCAACCCTTAAATCCTTTAATTGGAATTGGAAAAATAGTCAGAAAAAGTCGAAAATTCTTGATTATTAATTGGTGGAAGCTTGCCAATAATCCAATCCAACCTGGAATATTCATGCAATTCCTAAAAATCTCTATTAATAATTAATCTAGGTCTGATAAGAGACCTATTTTAAGTCTCAAAGAAACCAGCCACTAATTAAAAAAAATTATTCTGCAGACTTATTTCAGTTCAGAATGGCAGGCAATTCAAAACCACCTTAGCTTACCTCTATCTATTCAAGAGTAGTAGTAAACTAAATTTGCCTTCTAGGGACTGCCAGCGATCTATTTGCTAAATAATCCTATGATCCCTTGGAGTCTCTACATTGGAGCTTTTGCACCACCACCTTGATCCATCTCCAGCTCACCGGTCTCCCGCGCAGCTTGTCTGTTGCCCACGCGGGTCTCAACTGTTCCCGGGGCCTAGAAGCATGTCTGCGGGCGTCTCACTAGCTACTATCTTGCCCGTGCCCATCATTGGCACAGGCCGGGGTTTTGATTCAGTTCTTCTTTTTTTTTTTTTGAGTGTTTGTTGTTTCTTTTTTTCCCTTTTGTTTTCTCATGACAATCCCAAAAAAAAAAAAAAATTACTCTCTATTTGTAGTATCTCTTGTAAATAGTCTACAGGGACCCATGGTCTATAAAAGGAGGGGCTCTCCCCTGCCTTTCCAAAGATCCAGGGGAGTGTGTGCATATGTCCCCCCCGATATCATTGAAATCTGATCCTCATCCTCATCCTGGGTATATGTATGATTGCCCCCTGATCCATTGATCCTTAGTCTTTTCCCCTCTGTGGCCTGATCCTTATCACCAACCAGTAGCCTTGCTGGTTGAAGAGAATTCTGTCTGTTGGAATTCTTGAGTGTGTTATACCACTCCTTGATCCCTTTCTCTGACCATACTGGTCTTGATCCCTCCTTGATCATCTTTCTATAGCCAATCACAATTGATTGAAGAGGTCTTATTAAGCTTAAGACCTGGAGTGTTATACCTTCCTTATTTTTTTGTAGTTGCATTCTGCGAGCCTACTTTTGAGTTCCTTGAGAAGTGTTGAGGTTATCCTTGCTTCAAATCAGTTACTGTTTGCTTTTAGAGCTTCTTCAACATAGTGCTTTGTCTTGTACAGCCACCCTCAGTTATCTGGTACCCTTCAAGCGCTTGATTGTGGAGAGTTGGGAAAGTTCATTGAGAACCTGGAGGTTGGTTGTGTTTGAGTTGATGATCCCCAATTTTCTGCTGAAAACCAGAGTTATTAGCTTGTGGGCGTTGTTTACATGCAACAGCTTTGTTCTTTGAACTTTAAACAAAATTTAGCTTCTTTTGGCCAAGTTTTTCCCACATAATCCTGGCTCAGATGGTGCTGTTCCATTGCTACCAAACTACTATCATATTTATCCTTTACTGGTTGATTCCTCATTTATCAGGTTCTGGACCTTGATCTTGGTTACATTTAAATATTTTTGTAACACCCAGGAGGGCACCCTAAAAAGCACCTTTCCCCTCCACAGAACTGCCACGGCCTAGAACTGTTTGGAGTCTTACATTTGGTCCCCTGGGCTGGGATCAAACCAGAAACCTTGGGATTTACAGTCCCAACTTGAAGAATCAACTCTGAAGTCCAATCCAATCCTTTTCTTTTTTTCTTTTTTTCTGTCATCAACCAGACCTGATCCGTGGAGGCAACTTGTTCCAGAAGTAAGTCCTCCCAATTGTGCACCATCTGGGCAGGATTCTTGTTGTTTTTGTGAAATCCTACCATTGCCACGCTTGTGAGCCACCTTGGAACTCTGCTTTTTGGATCCCCTTAGGAACTCTGTCTTCAAAATGGAATATGTTCCCTCCACCAATGTTTGGGCCAAGATGGTCAAGATCAAACCCCAGAACAAGAACCTAGGCTTCAATGTTTTATAATTATGGCCAGCAATTAGCTTGGGCAAATGAGCAGTATTGAAAGCAGAAGAAATGCTGGACACTGGGTGTCAATAGTTGCTAATGGGGCTCTCACAATGGGGCAATATGTTGGATGAATTCAATTGGATGATGAATTAAATGATGGAAAACAGCAGGGAGAAGAGCTCCTTAAGTACAAAAGATTGGCCTCTTGTGAGCCAATGATACAACAAGCCAAAAGGAATTTTCCGCACCAAAAGAGCTTGACAGGCTCTACAGACCTTGTTACTTGGTTTGGACTACATCAGCCCGCATGGTGTCAGTCCCTGAACCCTTACAACCAGCCTATTCCGGTCCATTCTTGTGTTTCCACTGTTACAGGGGTGAACCAGCCCCTTTGCTGTTCAATCCCCTGGCTGGGTGTCTGTTAAAACCAGCCCTGATTCCCTTATTAAAATACTTACAGGCTGGTTGCCTCATGCAGCCAGCCCCTGGCCCCTCAAATGGGCCAGGTGGGACCCAGGACTCACCTGGGTCTGGTTTCAACCTCACTAGGGGGGGGGGCGGTGTAACCAGCGGACATGCTGCCCCCCCCTCTTTCTCTCAAATCCCTGGTGGGGGTGGTCAAATCCCCTCACCAGGGGCCCTGGGGGTTGATACCCCCAGGGAGTTGTTGTCAAAGAAGTCATTGGGCTGGGGGGTGGTCAGGTCCCCTCAGCCCATTGCTCCTCCCCCTTGGTAAAGGGGGGGGGGGGGGGAGAGCGCCCCTTTGGTTTTTTCTCCCTTGCAACACTCCTTGCTGGTGGGAGGGTGGTCAAACCCCCCCCCACTGGCCGGTTTCTTTCCTTGCGGCCGGATCAATTGTCTCCCTGGGTAGGAGGGTGATCAAGTCCCCCCTGCCCTGACTGACCGCATCATTGCGGCTGGTTGCTGGCTGGTTCAACCCAGCCAGCCCGCCCCCATCCCCCTTGCAATGGCAAGCAAGGGGAGGGGAGGGAGCCGGGGCCGCAGGCCCCTGCTCCTGCGGCACTGGTTGCCGGGCCCGACCAGCCGGGCCTGCGTGGCGTTGCACCGGGCGGGATCCCTCAGCCACACAACAGCCCCGCATGGGCCGTACCAAGGAACACAAGCGGCCCCGAGCAGGCCGCGACAAGGGTAGCAGCCCCAAGTGGGCTGCGCCACGGGCGGCTGCCCCAATGGGCCGCCCCAAGCCCAAAATGTGAGAATTGACTACTTTGGCGGGCCAGCCCTTCTGGCCAAATATGTCAAAAATAAACCTTGGGCCCAATTATGCCCATACAAGACCATCTGGCTCTATTTCCCTATATACCCCACTTGGCCCGTTAGGGCCTGTGTACCTATGGGCCTATTTAATGCGTTTTGAGGCCAGTTTCCCCAAATCTGTGACATCAAAATGGGCCCGTATGGTCCGTGTGTGTGTCCAATGGGCCTCAGAGGCCCATATTTGCATCCCATTTGGATTCCACTCATACGTAGCACACGCGTAAGTGCATAAGTATTTTAACACAATGGAACAAACGTGGAACAATTTTTGGACTCCTATGAAATGGCTGCTGAAGTGGATGGTGCAAGTGAACATGATATGGCCTATCAGTTACAATTTTTTATCTCCTCTGATGAAGTTATGGAAGTGATCAAATTGTTCAATGGATTGAAAACTCATAACTGGAGGCTCTTGAAGGAGGCTATGTTGGCTTATTGGGGGAAAATAGATGTGGCTAGGTTTACCTTACAGGACTTGGATGCTCTGGTTTCTCAATGGATCTCCAATGGTGGTGTCTACTCAGCCTCTGATTGCCAGTCTTTTAGAAAGTCTTGGGATCCTTTTCAGTCTTATCTTATCAGGAATAATCACATTGAAACTGTGGACAAAATTCAAGTTTTATTTTTCCAATCTTGTTTTCCAGGAGTGCAGGAAATGATTAGGCATGAATTGGTAAAGTCTGGATCCATGATCACTACTAGGAATAATTGATTCAAACTCCCTGTCTTTCTGGTCCTTAGGAATGTGGTGGACAAAGTCATGAAAGTTCAAACTGCTTTAACTTTTGAAAAGCCCAGGATCACTGAACCAGTCCATTCTCTTTCCTTCCAAGAATCCAACAAAATCATGAACAAGATGGTAGCAAATTGCAGACCTAAATCAAGTCCTCAGGCCAATAAGGATACTGCTACCATAGATGAGATTACTAAGCTACTTAAGGCCTTTGAAAATAAAATAGATCAGAAAATATCCTCTTTAGCTACCCCTAAACCTGCTAATTCTGTTCCTAAATCCACCTTAGTCTGCTATTACTGTTGTAGAGAAGGCCATGGTACTGGTAGATATCCTGAATTCCAGAAGGGCAAGGAGGAGAAATTAGTAGAGCAGAAGGGAAATTATTTGTTTCTTCCTAATTGTGCTTTAATCCCTTTTGACTCATCTCTTCTGATCCATCATGTGGTGGATTCTTACCAACCACCAACTTCCAAGAAGGCATCTATGGTCTCCTTGGATTTTTGATCATCCTGTGGAACTCTTCAACCTTGGTATCCTCCAGCTATCACTTCTTCCAGCTTCTCTGGTGGTTATCAATCTGATCCAGCTAGGAAACGCCATGAGGAACCCAAACCTCACAAGTCTCCTCCTGTTACATCTTCAATCCTTCAAAAAACTGTCAAAAGTTGATCTTTTCAAGGAGCCTCCTTCCTCTGATGTAGAAGACATGGAAGTAGAAAGGGAACCACTCTAGGAAAGGTTCCAGGAACACTCTGATCCTTCTCCTCCTCTCAAATCTGGTCAACCCCTTCAATCCTCTGATCCTCTTCCAGTACCTGCCTCACCTGATCTTCCTCCCTCCACCCAGCCCAAAGTTTGGTTTGAGAGGGGCATTTCCAAGGACTAACCTAATGCTGTGGAAGGAGTATTAAAGAAAATTTCTGATCTCAAAATCCCTGATCTTTCTGTGGCTGAACTGCTGTATATCTCTCCATCTGTGGCTGAAGGCATGAAGAAATGGGTTTCTTGTTGACGTGTGGAAATTGGTCTGGACAAATTGAAGGTCTCTTCTGGCACTTTGATGGAGGACTCTGGTGGAAGAGATCCACCTTCAGATGCCAATATGTATTTCTGCCCTGTTGGATTTCTTCCCTGCTATCTTGGTGAATTGGCTAAAACAGTTTCTCTTCTTGTGGATTTGGATTCTCAGCTCAACTTAATCTCAGATACTATGGCCTGCAAACTCAAGCTTAGCCCAAATTGAATTGGCCAACATATTGTTGGAACTTGTCACTTCTGGATCACTTGTTTGGAAGGTCCTATGATCTTGGGCCAAACATTCTTAATGGATTTTGGTGCTACCCTGATTTTTTGTGATCAAGTTGGGGAGAGAATCCTTCTCCCTGATGCTGATGGCAGAAAAATTGAAGCTCCGCTTTGTTCCTTGGATTCTGGTTGTTGGGAATGAGATCTTCCTGGTTGATCTCCCAAAACAGTTCTAAAGGGAAAACAGAAGGACAACTCTCATTCCTCTCAGCCTCAATTTTCATCAGATTAGTTGATCCTACTGATAGTTGTAGTTCCTCTCAGCCTCAGACTTCAACTTATGGATCAACTTCAAATTCAGAGGCATATTTTTTGTTTTCCTCATCATCTCTTCCTTATCCCCATAAGATCAAAATTCAAAAACATAAAAAATCCAAAAATTGCAAAAATATTTCTTCTCTCTCTGGGTCTGATGTATCTTCTTTTCCTTTTTCCCTCCAGCCTGATCAATTATCCTCTACTCCGGTTTTGAATCTCTGCAATGAGTCTAAACTAGATCCCAATCTCAATTCTTTTCTTGGTGGTTTTGGTATGAAGGAGTATGGTCTTAAGTGGAGGCAATGTGGGATAGAAGTAAGTCCTCCCAATTGTGAACCATCAGGGGCCTCTACTACTGTCATTTTTGAAACTCTACCCTGTGCCACACATGTGAGCAATGCATTAGCTTTTGGATCCTCTTATATGGAAAAGGCACCTTTCAAGGACAAGGCGGAACATTGAACTTGGAAGATGTTGGAACTTGGCCTCAGTTTTTGTAGTCAGGTCTCACTGGTCAATGCTTGGAGGAAGAAAGGATTTCTCTCTTTTTCCACCAAGTATAAACCAGTTGCAAAAAAGGTTCAACCAGTCAACCAACCGATGCCTCTCAACCTCAATCCTCCTCTTATGCGCCCCCCTCTATCCCGCAATCCTTACTGTGGTTTACCCCAATCTCTTTCTGGTCCATTCATCCCCTCTGGTTGTGTCACTGAAGAACGTCTGAAAGTGGTCAAATTTGGTCCAGATGGATGGCTTCTTCCTGATGAGTTGAATTTGATCTAAAATGTCTTAGCCCTTAGGGAAAAATCTCTTTCTTTCTGTGAAGAAGAGAGAGGTCTATCAAAAGAATCCTATGGCCTCCCTTAAATTATCCCTGTAGTACAACATGATCACTGTCAAAAGAAGAAGATCCCAATCCCTGCTGCTAAATTTG
>CM062620.1:1800000-2147500 GCA_025617555.3 Puccinia polysora
GGATTGGGATAGACCACGGTAAGGATCCGGGATAGAGGAGGACACATAAGGGGAGTATTGAGGTTGAGAGGCATTGGTTGGTTGACTGGCTGGACCTTCTTTGCAACTGGTTTGTACTTAGTGGCAAAGGAGAGGAATCCTTGCTTCCTCCATACATTGGCCAGTGAGACCTGACTACAAAAACTGAGACCATTTTCCAACATCTTCCAAGTTTGATGTTCTGCTGCGTCCTTGAAAGGTGCCTTCTCCATAAAAGAGGATCAAAAAGATAACACATTGCTCACATGTGTGGCACAGGGTAGAGTTTTGAAAATGACAGTAGTAGAAGCCCCCAGTGGTGCACAATTGGGAGGACTTACTTCTACCCCAAATTGCCTCCACCTAAGACCATACTCCTTCTGTCACACGACCACCCCACGTACTATAGGGCAATTCTTAGATGATTGTGAGCGCAAAGGAATAGCAAGTGCAAGGGCAAGTGCAAATAGCAAGACCCAGTTGCAAAATGCGAACTTGGTTATGCCACTCAACAAACAGTGAGATGAATGGAAAGTGTTCCAAAGAAGGAAACTAAACTTGAGTCCAATGTGATAACTAGGTTGCAGCAAAATGCAAGAACGTATGAAATTAACTAACTGAGGAGACAATCATCAGGCAAGGGGATAGCCCTTATAAGGTAATCCAAAGTGACTAGATACAACTTGGTGATGAGCTAACTACAGGTGAAGCGGTGAGGCAATGAATGACAGGAACGGAATAGGAAATGAAGCAGTGGTATGGATCCAAGGTCTTAGCGTAAGTGCAAGACAATAGAATCTGAGCGTACAATTGTGTGACAAATTGAGATAAGAGCAAGTGACGTTGAAGGTAATGGAAATGAGAGTTAATAGTGTATGCAGGGTAGGGACTAGTCCAATTGCAAACTATACAGTAGTGATGGCTTGGTTAGACGTAGATGCAAACTAACAAACAATGCATGACCAAAGATGGAAGTCCAAGGCTGTTGATTGGCCAGGGAAGGAGATTGGATCTCATAATGGATGGTCGACCGGTATGGGGTTAACTGCAAAGTTGGCAAGTATATACTGAGTTGGTCGCCAAGATTGGAAGGTCATCGCAAGCCAGAGGAAATAGCAGATTGCACCATTGATGTTGTGCTTTTATTTGTGTCACGCTTTTAGACTGAGGTAGATGGTACTGAGGAGAGGACATGTCAAAGTGATGAAGACAATAATCCTTCAGTGCGAAGAGTGACAGTTGCCCGGGTATAAAGATGCAAGCTCCTGCAAGCGTTCAGGTAAATTTTCCCATTGATCTTAAGTCGTTAATTATTACTGTATACCCTTTATACGTTACTTAATTTATTACCCAATAGAAAAATTTTTATAAGAATGTCGTCATTGTCATCCCGCCATTGCAAAAACTGTATTCGCCGCAACGAGCGTTGTATTCTCAGTACTGCCATCCGAGGTCTTTGAGGCAAATGGGAGCAATTTCGCCCTTGCAAGGTGGCGTGCAACTTCCCTATAAATGTTGAGTTGACCGTCAAGGGTCCTTTGGAATCATTGAGGGAGATGCGAAGTTGTAGGTCCGCGCTGAGGGTCAATTACAAGATACCACCATTGCCAGAGATCAAATACTTGGGGACGCGAGTTCCTGGTGAGTACTAATCAGGACTAACTAATGAACTTGAAATAGTAACTAATTATTTGCTTGTTTTCTAGTGTTGCCTTGTTTTTGAAGATATACTACTAACACACCACCACCACCACCACCACCACCTTACTGGGGGACGCCGACTGAAAACCCGGGGACCCAGATGAATGCCGAGGTGCAAGGCGAGGTATCCGGTGCAGAACCGGTAGGAATTATTGCCGAGGAAGCGAGGGAGGAAGAAAACACACCGGAACAAGAAGGGGAAAATGGAGGAAACGGAAGTGGAGAGAAAGAAGAGGAAGCCAGTGAATTGGAAGAAGGAAATGAAGGAGATGGAAGGGAGGAATTGACTGGGACGGAAGGAATGGAGGGCCGAGGCGAAGCGGATCCAGTGCGAATTGTTTTGCCGGTCAAAATGGATGCAAGGCGCCTGACGGACAATATTGGAGAAGGCACGTTGGGTGGCCAAAGGAAGAGAGCGTATGAAGAGCTCTTGGAGGAAGGTGGATGGAATGCTTGGCCAAAGCAAGCTTGGGTTGCAAGATGCAAAGAGATTTTGGAAAGGCACATCATAACGGAAGTGCTGGTACTTTGAAGAATGTCCGCATTGATCAAAGATGAAGACCTTGATACCTTTTGGTCCATGGTTGCAGAATTGACGGCGAATTGGGAGGATGCAGAAAAAGAGATATAAGAAACTTTTTAATTTTAATGTATATTATTATTTTAATTTTTTATTTTGTTTTAATAATAAGTGAAAATGAAGGGAAGAATGAGAAAAGAATAAAACAGTGAGATGGAGGAATTAAATGATGAAATGATGGTGAAATAAGATAAGTTTTAATGAGATGGAATATGGGATGGAATGTGATATGGAATGGAATGGAATTAGATGGGATTGAATGTGGAGTGGAATGGAATGAATTGGATGGAATGGAATGTGGAATGGAATGGAATTGAATTGGATGGGATTGGATGGGGAAGAATCATGATTGCCAAGGTTTGCAAGGGTAGCTCGCATGGAATTCTCGAATCAGATAGGGTGAATTGCAAAGGTGATGGGCTGGTTCCCACAAGGTGCAATCTTTGTCGGACTGGAAGCCAGACCATTCAACAAGGTATTGAAATTTTCCTTTGCGTAACCTGGAATCCAGAATACAGCTTACTTCCCACTCTTGATGATCAAGGACAGTGACCAGTTCAGGAGGGGGATGAGTCTTGCCCGGGTATAGGACTTGAGCTGGCTCTAGGAGAGACACATGAAAGACCAGGTGGATACCTTGCCATTTCGCAGGTAAAGTAAGTTTAAAGGCCTTAGGGGAGATGACTGATTCTACTTTAAAGGGACCAAGTTTTCTTTTGGAGAGTTTGTGAGTTGGGCGAGTACTGCAAATGTTGCAAGCATTGAGCCATACTTGATCTCCTACTGCAAATGTTGGAGCCAAAGTGCAAGATTGGTCTGCTTGCTCCTTATAGCTCTGGTTTGCTTCTTCAAGGTTGGTTCAAAGTTGCAATTGAAGGGATTGAATTTGTTCAAGGTAATTGGTAGCAGGTTGAGAAGGTGCTACGTGAAGGGAAGAGAAAGTTGGGTTTCTACCATAAAGAGTTTGGAAGGGCGACTGTTTGGTGGAGGAATGAGTGGAATTTTTGTAGGCAAATTCGGCTAGTGAAAGCCATTGCAACCAGTTGTCTTTTTGATAGGCAACATACATTCAAAGATATTGTTCAAGGATCTGATTAACTCACTTGGTTTGCCCATCCGTTTCCGGGTGGTAAGCCGTTGATAAATTGCAAGTGATCTTCAAATGCTGGCATAGCGAGGTCCAGAAGCTTGAGACAAACAGAGATCCACAATCACTAACTATATTGTCAGGGAGACCATGTTTCAAAAATACATATTCTATGAACAAGTTAGCCAAGTCTTCTGAAGAGGCCGTCACATTACTGCGTAAAAATAAAGCCATCTTCAAGAAGAAATCTACTATTACTAGAATAGCATCATGTCCACTAGAAGAAGGTAATTGAGAGATGAAATCCATAGACAGCGAGTGCCAAGGACGAGGCGGAATTGGAAGTGGCTGGAGCAGCCCATACTTCCAGTGTTTTGAGGACTTGTTACAATTGCAATCATAGCACGCGCTAACATAGTCTTTTACTTTGGTCATACCAGGCCAGTAGAAGTCTTGTGCAATCAATTGGTAGGTTTTATCCTGCCCATAATGACCAGCAAGCAGAGAATCATGCCGTGACTCGAAGATATCTAACTTAATGCAAGAATTATCTGGTACTACTATACGATTATCATAAACTAAAAAGTCATTATCATCTATACTGTAACTACTATCTAATAAGTTCGCACTTTTGCAAAGTTTGATGCACTTGGAATCTTTGCATGGAGCTTGTCGGAGTTCGGAAGCCAAATCTCGTAAGCGAGCAATGATCAAACTGAGTTGGGCAGATTGGGTTGAGAAGAGTGTCCTAACGTTTTCAGGGTTGTTTTTGGCAAAGGTGCTCCCCCCCTGGGTAAACGTTGTCCCAACGTGATAAAGCATCAGGAACTACCGCTTGTTTCCCAGGACGGTACGTGATTGTAAAGTGGAAATTGGAGAGGTATTTGGCCCATCGCGCCTGTCTACGTGTCAGGACTTTTGAGCTCATGAAATACTTCAAAGAATTATGATAAGTTAAAACCTCAAAGGATTCCCTAAGACTCAAAAGGTATGAACGCCATTTCTTCAAGCAGTAAACAATTGCAAGAAGTTCCTTGTCATGAATCTCAGAGTTAAGCTCTGCAGCAAGCAACTTGCAAGACTCAAAAGCTATGGGGTGAAAGAGAGAAGTGGAAGGAGAAAACTGCAAGATGACTCCTGCGATCGCATAGTTGCTTGCGTCTGTTTCGACAATAGTGCGAGCTAGCTTGTTGAAGTGAGCGAGTATTGGAGCAGTAGTGAACGCTTTCTTCAGAGCTTCAAACTCCAAAGCAGCTTGTTTGGTAAAAATAAAAGGAGTGTCTTTTTGAAGAAGGTTAGTAATATTCACGGTTTTTTTGGCGTAACGCGCAATAAACCTTCTATAGAAATTACTGAAACCAAGGAAGACTTGAAGAGATTTAACAGAAGAAGGTGGGGGCCAGTCCAATATGCGTTCGCTCTTGGATGGATCCATTCATAGTCCTTGCTGCGAGACTACGACACCTAAAAAATGAAGAGAGGAGGAATGGAACTTGCACTTAGAGGCTTTTGCAAACAGGTCATTCTTGCAAAGTTGCTGCAGCACCTCTTGCACATGTGAGATGTGATCTTCGAGGTTTCTTGAGTAGACTAGTATATCATCCAGATAAACCACGAGGTATTTACCTACAAGATTGGAAAAATTGTTGTTGACAAAATGTTGAAAAGTGGAAGGAGCATTGCAGAGGCCAAAAGGCATGATGGTATACTCATAGCTGCCAAACCAGGTTCTCATTGCAGTTAAATACTCATGACCTTCCTTAATGCAAATTAGGTTATAGGCACCTCAAAGGTCTAACTTCAAGAAATGAGTAGCTCCATGGAAGAGGGTAAGAAGATGTGTCATAGGCGGTACTGGGTAGGCATTCTTCTGGGTCACCTGGTTCAGTTTCCTGTAGTCAACACAAAAGCGAAGTCCACCATCCTTTTTTGGTACAAATAGAACAGGGGAACCGGTGTTTGAATCGCTTGGTCAAAGAAATCCTTTCACTACATTTTCCACAATGTAGTCTTGAAGCGCAATTGATTCTTGCATTGAGAGAGAGTAAACTGGTCCTGGTGCCGGAGGTGGGCCAGTAAGTTTGATCTTGTGATCATAAGGACGGGATGGAGGCAGTTTATCTGCTTTTGCAGCTGAAAAGACGTCAGCAAAGTCATGATAAACCAAAGGTAAAGACTCTTGAATGATTTCTAAATCTTCAATATCGTCATCTTCGAGCACCGGGTTTGAGGTGCTCGCATGGTGCAAGAGGATTAGGGAGCTCAAAATACACCTTTTGGTTGGTGTCTGTTTCTCTTTGAAGGAACAGGAAAGAGGTAAGCTGGATAGGTAAGCAATAACTCCTAAATCTGAAGAGGGAATTTGAGAATGAAGGTCAGGATATTGCAAATCTCCTGGCGGAAAAGTGTCATCCAACTCAATGACAGTGTCAGGTAGGCTGTTTAATTCCTGATTGAAGGAAAGGTTAGTGTTCTGGGGGTGCAAGGTTTGAAGGTTAATTACTCCTTCTTGCCAATTTACATCCGGATTCCAGTAAACTAGGAAATCATGGCCTAGAATGGTATCATCCATTCCGGGTATAGCCAAGACAAACAAATCCCATTCAAAGCTGGGGAAATTGGAAAATTCAAAGGTCCATTTTGCCTTTTGGGAAACCCAATAAGACGGTTCAGTTGCACTACTTACTAGATAGATGGGAAATTTATCTATCTCGGAACGCGTAAGATTTTTTGAAGTCGCAAAAGATTCACTGATGAAGGAAACATTAGCGCCGGAATCAAGTAATACTTGATAAGGAGTGTTGTCAGAATGGAATAGGATAAATCTTGAACTCGGAGCACCTAGTGACTCGCAAGTGCAAAGATTTACTCGCAGTGATTTAGATAATGTGTAGTTTTCTTTGCGAGTATCAGAAAAACTACAAGCTAATTTTTTAACTGCTTAGCCGCTTCACACGCTAACCGCTTTGCACAGCTGTCAACATCATGTTTACCTCCACAATACATACACAGCCTGTTCTTTTCCCTTTGCAGTCGTTCCTCACTTTGAAGCATCCCGGTTTCTTTGTCCAAGAACTTTGGAGTTTTGGCAACGGCTTTCTCTTTTGAGTTGGAGTTTGAAGTCGGGGTCGGTTTGGATGGTTTTGGGTTCCTCGTGTTTTGTTTTGAGGAGTCGTCCACCTTTGGAGCCGAGGTAGATGATCCATGGTTGTTTTGCTGAGGGCAATTCTTGTCATGATAGCCATTGTCAAGCTCAATCACTCAATCGATTAGCTGCTGAAGCAAGGTTGTCTTGTGACCTCCAACTGCGAGCTGTTTGATTAAGCGTGCCGGTAAACCCTTTCGGAAATGGAATAGAAGAGCGGCCTTGTTCCACTGGATGCAAGACTGCAAGGTTTGAAAATGAGAAATATAAACGGAAACTCTACTATTCTCCTTCATAACTAGACTATTAAGTTTGTATTTGGCATTTCAAACTTCATTGGGATTGCCAAACAGGGTGAACAATTGTTGCTCAAACTTGTCCCAGTTGTTGAGAATACAAGTGGGACTGTTGTTGGATAAAAGTTCAAGGTACGGTTTGAACCACTGTGAGGCTCTACCTCCTAAGAAGGACGAAGCATACATAACTTTATGTCTATTGGAAGGGAAATTGTTGGAGTCGTTTGAAAAGATGATTTTACAAGACTGTAGGTAGGATCTAAGCTTATTAGGGTGTTCTCCTGTAAAGTGATCAGGTTGTTTCATGCCAGGAGTGCGAAATCTAGGAGTGCTTGGACTAGATTGCTGGGCACCATGAGTGAGGTCCTGGATCAATGTTGAAAGCAGGGTTGGAGCATTGGGCTCGAGAGCAGTAGTGCAAACCCCTGGTCTACCACAATTCAAGGTTTCATCGGAAGAATGGTTGGAGTCTTCCAATTCTGCAAGAGGGTCCATTGGAGCATCCCGTGGAGGAGCCCAAGGATCATCGAGAGGTTCCACAGATGGTGATTTGTAAGAAGGAACTGGATCTAAGGGTTGTTGGGCCCAAGGAGCGCTGGTTTTCCCTACCCAATGGATCTCATCATTGTAAGGGGCAAGGGAAGCGTTCCCAGTTGAGCAAGTAAGTGAAATCGAAAAAGAAGAAGTCTACTATAGGTTGGCAGGCTACAATAGATGAGTTGAGTTAGTTAATTTACTGTCACACAACCACCCCACGTACTATAGGGCAATTCTTAGATGATTGTGAGCGCAAAGGAATACCAAGTGCAAGGGCAAGTGCAAATAGCAAGACCCAGTTGGGAAGTGCAAACTTGGTTATGCCACTCAAAAAACGGTGAGATGAATGGAAAGTGTTCCAAAGAAGGAAACTCAACCTGAGTCCAATGTGATAACTAGGTTGCAGCAAAATGCAAGAACGTATGAAATTAACTAACTGAGGATACAATCATCAGGCAAGGTGATAGCCCTTATAAGGTAATCCAAAGTGACTAGATACAACCTGGTGATGAGCTAACTACAGGTGAAGCGGTGAGGCAATGAATGACAGGAACAGAATAGGAAATGAAGCAGTGGTATGGATCTGAGGTCTTAGCGTAAGTGCAAGACAATAGAATCTGAGCGTACAATTGCATGACGAATTGAGATAAGAGCGAGTGACGTTGAAGGTAATGCAAATGAGAGGTAATAGTTTATGCAGGGTAGGGACTAGTCCAATTGCAAACTATACAGTAGTGATGGCTTGGTTAGACGTAGATGCTATAAAAATAAAAAGAGCTTAAGCTCAAATTGGATGAAGGGATTAATAAATGAGTGAAAGGTGCTTGTAACGTCAAGCGTAACAGACCTGGGATCAGGAGGAAAAAGGAAACTCCGGTTGACTTGGTGAATCAACAGGTGATTGAATTCCACTTGAGAGCACCATGATTTATATATACTAAATACATGATTGGCTAACAAGTGGTTGAGTACAAAATGAATAAGGCAAAATTAACATAAGCAGTTTAAGTGACATGGTATGTGAAATGCTTATGATTTGACAGTCTGAAAATCACAATACAGAAAACACAGCCTAGTTATATTTTACCCATTATTTTAATACTTCAATAAAAACAATAATAAAAATCAAATCAATCCAATCAAAGATACTTCAAACTCCAGTGAAAGTCACATATATAAAAACTCAAATTCTAACAGATGCGAACTAACAAACAATGCATGACCAAAGATGGAAGTCTGAGGCTGTTGATTGGCCAGGGAAGGAGATTGGATCTCATAATGGATGGTTGACCGGTATGGGGTTAACTGCGAAGTTTGCAAGTATATACTGAGTTGGTCGCCGAGATTGGAAGGTCAGCGCGAGCCAGAGGAAATAGCGGATTGCCCCATTGATGTTGTGCTTTTATTTGTGTCACGCTTTTAGACTGAGGTAGATGGTACTGAGGAGAGGATATGTCGAAGTGGTGAAGACAATAATCCTTAAGTGCGAAGCGTGACAGTAAGTTTGATGTTCTGCTGCGTCCTTGAAAGGTGCCTTCTCCATAAAAGAGGATCAAAAAGATAACACATTGCTCACATGTGTGGCACAGGGTAGAGTTTTGAAAATGACAGTAGTAGAAGCCCCCGGTGGTGCACAATTGGGAGGACTTACTTCTACCCCAAATTTCCTCCACCTAAGACCATACTCCTTCATACCAAAGCCACCAAGAAAAGAATCAAGATCAAGATCTAGTTTAGACTCATTGGGGAGATTCAAAACCGGAATTGAGGATGATTGATCAGGCTGAAAAGAAAAAGGAAAAGAAGATACAACAGATCCAGACAGAGAAGAAATATTTTTGGATTTTTCGGATTTTTCATGTGTTTGATTTTTGATCTTATTTGGATGAGAAGGAAATGATGGGGAAAAAGAAAGATATGCCTCTGAGGTGGGAGTTGGTCCATGTGTTGAAGTCTGAGGCTGAGAAGAACTACAACTGTCAGTAGGGCCAACTATTCTGCTAAACAATGAGGATGAGAGGAATGAGATTTTTCTTTCTGCTTTCCCTTCAGGACAGATTCGGGAGGATGACCAGGGAAGTCTCTTTCCAAAAGACCAAAATACAGAGAACAAAGAGGAACTTCAATCTTTCTGCCATAAGCATCAGGGAGAATAATGCTCTTCCCAAATTGATCAGAAAACATCAGGGTAGCACCAAAGTCCATTAAGAAAGGCCTTCCCAAGATCATGGGACCATCCAGACAAGTGATCCAGAAGTGACAGGTGCAAACAATATTTTGACCAATTCAAACAGGGATATCCTCAGAAATACCAACCAGCTCACAGGACTGGTTCCCTATTCCATACACAGCAGAATTGAAACTGACCCTTGGGCTAAGTTTAAGCTTGCAGGCCATGGAGTCCAAAATCAAGTTGAGCTGAGAACCCAAATCCACAAGGAGAGAAACCGTTTTAGTTGACTCACCAAGATAACATGGGAGAAAGCCAAGAGGACAGGAATACAGGTTGGTATCTGAAGAGGGATCTGTTCCACCAGAATCCTCCATCAGAGTACCAGAGGAGACCTTAAATTTTTCCAGACCAATCTCCACACGTCGACAAGAAACCCATTTCTTCATCCCTTCAACCACAGATGGAGAGATTGACAGGAGTTCAGCCACAGATAGATCAGGGATTTTAAGATCAGCAATTTCCTTTAATACTCCTTCCACAACATTAGGGTAGTCCTTGGAGATGCCCCTCTCAAATCAAACTTTGGGCTGGGTGGAGGGAGGAAGATCAGGTGAAATAGGTGCTGGAAGAGGATCTGAGGGTTGGACAGGTTGAAGAGGGGGGAGATCAGAGTTGTCCTGGAACCTTTCCATAAGTGGTTCCCTTTCTACTTCCATGTCTTCCACATCAGAGGAAGGAGGCTCAGGTGAAGATCAACGTTTAACGGGTTTTTGCAGGATTGAGGATGAAACAGGAGGAGACTTATGAAGTTTTGGTTCCTCATGGCATTTTCTAGCTGGATCAGATTGATAGGTGCCAGAGAAGCTGGAAGAAGTGATAGCTGGAGGATACCAAGGTTTCAGAGTTCCACAGGATGATTGGAAATCCACAGAGACCAAGGATGCCTTCTTGGGAGTTGGTGGTTGGTATGAGGCCACCACATGACGGATCGGACAAGATTAATCAAAAGGGATAAAAGCACCATCAGGAAGGAAGAAATTATTTCCCTTCTGCTCTACTAACTTCTCCTCCTTGTCCTTCTGGAGTTCAGGACATCTACCAGTACCATGGCCTTCCCTATGGCAATAATAACAGACTAGAGTAGATTTAGGAACAGAATTAGCAGGTTTAGGAGTGGCTAAAGAGGATATTTTCTGATCTATTTTATTCTCAAATGCCTGAAGAAATTTAGTGATCTCATCTATAGTAGCAGATTCCTTATTGGCCTGAGGATTTGATTTGGGTCTACAATTTGCTTCCATCTTGTTCATGATTTTTTTGGATTCTTGGAAGGAGGGAGAATGGACTGGTTCAGCAATTCTGGTCTGTTCAAAAGTGAGGGAAGTTTGACCTTTCATGACCTTGTCCACTGCTCCCCTCAAAAACAGAAAAGCAGGAAGTTTGAATCGATTATCCCTAGTAGTGATCATGGATCCAGATTTGACCAGTTCATCCCTAATTCTTTCCTGGACTCCTGGTGAAAAGGATTGGAAAAATTGGACTCAAATTTTGTCCACAGTGTCAATGTGATTGTTTCTGATGAGGTAAGATTGGATAGGATCCCAAGATTTTCTGAAAGACTGATAATCTGAAGCTGAAGAGACACCACCATTGGAGATCCATTGAGAAACCAGGGCATCCAAGTCTTGCAAAGTAAATCTGGCTACATCTATTTTTCCCCAATAGGCCAACATAGCCTCCTTCAGGAGCCTCCAGTTATGAGTTTCAAATCCATCAAACGATTAAATAACCTCCACAACTTTTTCAGAAGAGATAAAAAATTGTAACTGATAAGCCATATCATGTTCACTGGCACCATCCAATTCAGCAGCCATCTCATAGGAGTCCAGGAATTGTTTGACATTGGTCCCATTGAAGCCTAAGTTTTTGTTCTGAGGTTTGATTTTGACCATCTTGGCCCAAACAGATGAGGAGGATTCAACAGATTCCATGTTGAAGGGTTCCTAAGAGATCCAAACAAGCAGAGTTCCAAGGTGGCTCACAAGTGTGGCAAGAGTAGAGTTTCACAAAAATAACAAGGATCTTGCCCAGATGGTGCGCAATTGGGAGAACTTACTTCTGTACCAATTTGCCTCCATGGATCAGATCTGAAAAAAGGACAAACAAAAAAGAAAGAAAAGAAAAAAAAAAGATTGGATTTTGGAGTTGATTCTTCAAGTTGGGACTGTAAATCCCAAGGTTGCTGGTTCAATCCCGGCCTGGGGGACCAAATGTAAGACTCCAAACGGTGGTAGGCCGTGGCCGTTCTGTGGAGGGGAAAGGTGCTATTTAGGCTGCCCTCCTGAGTGTTACAAAAATATTTAGATGTAACCAAGATCAAGGTCCAGAACCTGGTAAATGAGGAATCAAGGAGTAGAGGATAAAGATGATAATAGTTTGGTAGCAATGGAACAGAACTATCTGATACAAGATTATGCAGGGAAAAACTTGAACAAAAGAAGTTAAAGTCTGCTTAGAGTTCAAAGAACAAAAGCTGTTGTATGTAAATAACGCCCACAAGCTAATAACTCTGGTCGTCAGCAGAAGATTGGGGATGATCAACTCAAATCCAACCAACCTCCAGGTTCTCAATGAACCTGCCCAACTCTCCGCAATCAAGCGCTTGAAGGGTACCAGATAACTGAGGGTGGCTGTACAAGACAAAGCACAAAGTTTAAGAAGCTCTAAAATCAAACAGTAACTGATTTGAAGCAAGGATAACCTCAACACTTCTCAAGGGACTCAAGAGTAGGTTGGCAGAATGCAACTCCAAAGAAAATAAAGGGAGGTATAACACTCCAGGTCTTAAGCTTAATAAGACCTCTTCAATCAATTTTGATTGGCTCCAGAAAGATGATCAGGGATCAGGACCAGTATGGTCAGAGAAAGGGATCAAGGAGTGGTATAACACACTCAAAAATTCCAACATACAGAATTTTCTTCAACCAGCAAGGCTATTGATTGGTGATAAGGATCAGGCCACAGAGGGGCAAAGACTCAGGGTCAAAAATGGATCAGGGGGCAATCAGAGATATACACAGGATAAGGATCAGGATTTAATTTCACAATAATGGGGGGACATAAGCACACACTCCCATGGATCATGAACAAAAGGCTGGGGAGGGCCCCTCCTTTTATAGACCATGGGTCCCTGTAGACTATTTACAAGAGAGATTTACAAATAGAGCGGAAAAGATTTTTTTTTTGATGATGATGCCTATGAATGATGATAAGGAAAAAATCATAAGAAAATTAAAGTCTCCGCACTGGCCAGGGTGTCCAGGATGGGGCACCACACCGCGCAATGATCAGCGGGTTTCCCTGGATTTCATGCACATCAAGGCAGGAAAGTTGATGTATCTCCTTGTTTTGTGTGATGATCTGTTGGGATGGGTGGAAGTGCCGGGGCTGGTGAAACTCTTTGCAGAGAAATTTGGGAAGTTTCTGGCGGAAGACTGATTTGCATGTTATGGGTCACTCTGTTTTGTAATGGTTGATGGGGGTGCGGAGTTCTGGGGATGGTTGGCGGAGTTGGTGCAAAGTTGCAGAGAAAAGTTTGGGCAAGTGACGGAGTACTATCCAGAAGGCACAGGGATGATTGAGCATGGTCACCAGCCAATCAAGGACCCAATGGTGAAAATGTGCAGGGAGGGTGGCAAGAAGTGGCAGGAAACCCTTCCGTTACTTCTTTTTGCAGATTGGATTTTGGGGAAGAGATCAAAGGGTTATTTGCCGTACAAGCTGCTATTTGGGCAGCTACCCATGCTGCCAATTGACATTGAGCTGGAAACCTTTCTGGGTATTTATTGGTGTAAGGTTAAGATGGGCGTAGACCTATTCAAGGCCCGGGAAGATCAAATCCTTCAACCAAACAAGATGTTGGAGAAAGCAGCTGGAAGGCTGAAGGCAACCTTGGAGAAAGCAGCTGGAAGGCTGAAGGCAACCCAAAAAAAGTCCGTCCACTACTGGGACAAGCGCTGCTCTCACAAACTCTGGCATCTGTTGCAGAAGGGGGACTTGGTTCCGCTTTACAACTGGAGCCTGGAAACTCAATGGGGGAAGCTGTTTTCAAATCAATGGAACGGTCCTTTCCATGCAACATCCAAGTTCACCAGAGGAAGTTACCAGTTGGAGGAATTGGATGGAACTCCTCTCAAATGGAAGGCTGCCTCTTTGCATGTGAAACAATTCTCCACGCGCGGCTTGACTTCATTTGCAAAGAGGGCTGGTTTGGATAGCAACAGGAATGACAATGCCGATCCTCCGTCTGAGGACAATCCCAAGTGCATGGTTTGCGTCTGGTGGAGTAAACAACTGCAGAACGCTGAGGACAGCAGCCAAGGTGGGGGGGAACAATGGATGAATAGGGGATATGATTGGATTTGGTGAGGGGGTGCTCTAGCCGGTTCACAGCCGGAACAACTAGACACCCCAGAATGTTTATTTTCTTATTTCCTTCTCTCTGGATTGGCTTTTTGGGATTATTTCTGGCTAGGTTATGAGTTTCTTTTAGGTACAGGCATGGCACAAAGCCGGTTCCATGGACACAAGGACAAGTCCCGCATTTGGGAAAAGAACAACTTCCAATGGATGATCCAAGGAACTAGGACAGTGCGTGGCGCAAAACGGATGTGGGCCAAATAGCAAGGCGCAGGCTTGGCAACGGGTTGGTGCAGAAAAAAAAACTCTCTTTTTAGTTTTTCTTTGGTTATCTTATAGACGGAAGGTATAGATGGGTGGGTTGGATACTCTTTTTCTCTTCCTCTCTCTCTGAAGGATGTGCGCACGGCGTGTTTTTCTTTGTGTTCTCTCTGTTCTGTAGATGGGCATGGGGAACTTTGAGGCAGTTTGTCTGGGGTGGTCCATGTACTCTCAGCAGATACTCTCAGTGGCGCGGATTCTTCTCACTCTCAGCTGATACTCTCAGTGGTGCGGATTCTCCTCACTCTCCCAGGTTTCTCTCAAAGCACGTATCTTGCACATGGCTCTTATTTCTCTCAAGGTTCTCACAAGCCCAAAGGCTACTTAGGTTGGAGCGGCAAAAGTCTGTTTTCTTTGCAAAGATAGGTGCAGGAATAGAAACAAGATAGAAAGAAACAAAAGGGGGGAAATCCGCCTACGCTGGCCAAGTCCTCATCATCTCCTGCGCGGCTAGGGTTTGGAATGCCGCCAGAACTTTGCGTTGGGCATCAGTTGTGTGAGCGTCAGGAACCGCTAGGAAGCGCCGGAGTAGTTTGTCTATGTCAAACCTTGCCAGTGGGAGTGCCGGAATTAAGGGGATCTCTGGAATCTTGGGATTGGCGGCCAGAGGAGTTGCAGCGGCTGCGGGTTCCGGTGACAATGTGATGACCACAAGAGTTGGCGCACGCGCAGGTTCCAGTGACAACCTGGGAACGGGTGATGGATATGGCGGGGGAGGAGTACAATTTGGAGGAGCAGGTCTTGGGGGAGTGGGAGGAAGCAGTGGTGTTGGAGGAGGAGCAGGTCTTGGGGGAGTGGCAGGACGCCGTGGCAGTGGAGGAGGAGAAGGTCTTGGGGGAGTGGGAGGATGTGGTGGCAGTGGGGGAGGTGCGGTTGGACAGTTGAAGATCAGCGGGTCCATCGCTGGTATGTTCATCCATACAAGTGCAGCCCACTTGTGAGCGTTGTTCTTATAAGCCACAAAATTGGGAAAGTCCTGGTGCTGCGGTGGTCTAGCCCAACGGAACGGCAAGCCCAAGTCATGGCTTTTGCGCAAAGGAGGGTTTGGAGCGGCGCGTCACGGTTGGTTGTGAGGCGAGCCAGGCGGGTTCCATTCATTGGTGGAGATTTTGTCATTGCTCAAGACCACAAATAATTTGCACTGGGTCCTCTTGCGGGGGTGACCTTGAGGATGGTCACAGGGCATACCATTGGATAGAGAACAACAATGGTGGCTGGCTTGGCATGGAACGCAGGAGCGCCGGCCAGGAAGGATGCGGCAGGAGAAGCCGTTCCGACTGCAGAATGTGCAGGACATGTTGGATGGGGTAGGATGTGGTGGGGTTCTTTCTTTTCCTTGTTGTGGTGTGGTGTTCCAAAGCGGTAGGATGGGATAACTATGGGATAGCTGGGAGTAGGTGAGATAGTGGTGGATTTCTGGGGACAGAACTCAAGTTGGGGGCAATGTGGTGTTATTTTATAGACGCAAGTTGGAATTGGCTGCATGCTGCGCACTCAGCAGTAGTGGCGGGTTCATCAGAGGCAGCGCGCTCAGCAATGGGTGCGGCTTTGCTGCAGTAAGCCGTGCTTTGGGCTCAGCATCCGGAGAAGCAGGGGGTTTGGATTGGATGACGGATTGCACAGATTTACCTTGGATATCTTGAATTGAGCGTTGGGCGGATGCGGACATGTGCAGGGGGCTCCAAGTTGGGTGCGGCGCAAGGGCGACGTCATGAGAAGGACAAACCGGGTGGACTTAATGGCAGATGGCTGATATGGATGGGATATGGGGTAAGGGATGTTGGGTATGGATCATGGGATGGGTTGGAAGGATAGAGTTGGGCTAGGGTTCTGTACTTGGGGTTTGTATTTCATTATTCTTTTTTGCTTGCAGTTGTACCGGGTTGATTGGGAGGTTACTTGAACTGCAGCCTCAACCTGGATCATGAGGGGTGGATCATCAGGGGAATTGGATCACAGGAGGTGGGAAGGTTCTTTTACACTGATCTCTCTATCTCTCAGTCATATGATGAACAGTTGCACTCAGGGTTTACAGACACAAGGGATCAATAACTTCCAAACTTGGGGAAAAATTAAAGGAGAAGTCCTCTTCTGAATTCCACAGCGCATGCTATGATTGCAACAATAACAAGTCCTCAAATCACCAGAGGTATGGAATGCTCCAGCCACTTCCTATTCTGCATATTCCTTGGCACCCATTGTCAATGGATTGAATTTTGCAATTACCTATTTCTAGTGGTTATGATGCTATTTTAGTAGCAGTAGATTGCTTCTCAAAGATTTCTTTACTTATTTTCAGTAAGGTGACCGCTTCTTTGGAAGACCTAGCTAATTTATTCACAGAATATTTATTTTTGAAACATGGCCTCCCTGATAATATAATTAGTGATTGTGGATCATGGTTTGTCTCTAGCTTCTGGACCTTGCTATGGCAGCATTTAAAGATCACTCACAACTTATCAACAGCTTACAACTTGAAAACAGATGGGCAAACCAAGCAAGTTAATCAGATTCTCAAAAATTATCTTCAAATTTACATTTCCTATGAACAGGATGGGCGGTAGCAATGGCTTCCATGAGCCAAATTTGCCTACAAAAACTCCACTCATTCCTCCACAAAAAAAGTTCCTCTTCCAGAATCTTCATGGTAGAAACCTAACTTTTGCCTCTATTCTGGTAGAACCTTCTCAACTGATAAGATAAGCTTAGATTTCTAGAGGACACAGAACCAGCGGGCTAAACAACGTAGCTGAATAGAATAAGAGACTAGAAATCGCACAGGAAAAAAATGACGTAGAATAAAAAGAAGGCCCTACAAGTTAGACCACCAGTGTGGGTCAGAAGAGATGGTGGTTATTCAAGCTGAAGTGAGATATTGAGAGGTGATTAGGCCAGACAGAACGGACGCGATAGAGACAGGCTGAACATAATGAAGAGTCAGATTGAGTTGTTGAGAGGAGTAGGTGATTTGGAGTCTTACCAGTCAGAGACTTGTTATTGAGGGACTTGTGGTTGTTTGTTGAAAGGAAACATTGAGAGGCAGACACAGATGAGAAGAAGAAGTTTGACAAGAAATAGATTGAAAATAAAAAAGAGAAAAACTGAGAAAAGAGACTGAGAGACAGAAATGGAGATGCAAAAGACAAAGCATTTGGGGATTCCCCGTTACGGGGGAAGGCTGAGCGCGTGCGCAGTGAGATGATGATTCCCTGTTACGGGGTGAGGGTGAGAGTGTGAGCAGTGAGAAGATGGATGGGAAAGTTAACTACCTCCGTGACTGGTAAGAGGAGAAACTCAGGGAACAGAGGGATTGGTGAAAATTATTTGTTGTAGAAGCTTAAGGGCGCCTACTGAGGTAGCCTTAGTTAAAGGATCTGCTATCATCTTCTTGGTAGGGACAAGGATAAGGTTTAATTTGAACAGAGAGAAGTCTTCACGCAGCCCTTTTGTCTTGATATAAATGTGTCAAGATTTTTAGTGAGAGAAAAATTTTTTTATTCTATCATCCAAGCCTTTATTATCTACATGAATTGCAGGTTTGATCTAAGTAGAGGGGTTGATTTTGCCAATGAGGTGAGTAATCCACTTCAGTTCAAGATAGCAATCCAGCAGTGTGTTGAGTTCTGATTCTGTTGAGGAATAAGCTATATTTTTCTGTCTAGATGAGTTCCATTAAACTGGGCTACCGTAATGGAATACAATGTACCCCATCTGAGACTTGCAAAGGGTAGTTTCATCTCCCCAAGTGGCGTCACTATATCTGGATATAATTTCTTCTAAAGGATTGTACTTGAGCGTTAATTTTAGATTTCTTGTTGCTTTTAGATATTTCCAAATCTTGCGCACTTCCTTCCAGTGTGATAGACCAGGCTTAGCATTAAATCTAGCTAAAATTGAGACGGCAAAAGATATATTGGGACAGGTGTACTGAGAGAGATGGTTCAAGAGTCCAATTGCAGATTTGTAGTTGATGTTGAGCTGAGAAAACTCCGCCTGATCTTTGTTGGAGGCCGGTTCAAGATGGTAATTTTGAGTGAGAGGAGAGTTAATGTTCTTACAATCAGTGAGTCCCAATTCTTCTATTCCCCAGTCAATATTTTTAGGTTGGCTTAGAAGAATCTTATCATCTTCAACCTCCATCAGCATACCAAGGATAGTATTCAGAGAGTGGCAATCTGAATTTGAGAATTTTTTCAGGAAGTTTTTGGAACAATTGTCCAATCTTCCTACCAGGATGAGGTCATCAACGTGAAAGTAAATGACCTCTCCCAATTTTAAATTGAGATATAAACAGGAATCACTTGTTGATTTGTGAAAACATTGCAATCTGATCCAAGCGGTTAGAGTCTTGTACCAATTTTTGGGAGATTGACAAAGACCGTATAAGGATTTTTTTAATTTGAGATAATGCAATTTTTGAGTACAGCCCTTGGGGGTTCTGATTATTACTGTTTTTTTCAGTGGAGAATGAAGAAATGCCCCCTTCACATCAAATTTGGTGAAAGAAATCTTTTTCTTCAGTCCATAGATGAGGGCGAGTCAAAGAAATCCAAGTTCTCCAGTTGGTGCCCAGGTTTTGCCAAAATCCACACCTTTGATTTGATCAAACCCCTGAACACATAGACAAGCTTTTTACTTAACTGGTTTGCCGTGACAATTTTCCTTCACTTTGAATACCCAGGTAGTATTCAAGATATTATTGGGTTCATCCTAATACTCTTCCCAGACTTCTTGAGCTTCAATGAAGGTGAGTTCTTCTTTGGATGCTGTTTTCCATCTAGGCCAATCAGGGCACTTCCGGGCAGCTTTGTATGATGGGGGTTTGTAGTAGTGATGAAACCCGTATCATTGGGGTTTTCAAATTTCTTGTCTAGGTCTAAGACTTGCCCCTTGAGTGGGTGGTTTGGGTGTGGAAATAGGAGGAGAGTCTGAACTTTGAGAATTGGAAGATTGAACCTCATCTTGATCCAAGTCGGATTTGATTGGTTGTGAATCAGGTTCTCAGATTGAATATTTCTTATCAATCAAAGAGAAGTTGTTCTCATTAGAGTCTAAGCTGGGTTGAGAGAAAATATCTGATCCAAGAGACTCAAGGAAGGGAAAGTCATTTAATTGGTTTTTAAGAAATTTGACGTGTTTTGTTTTGACAATTCCTCCGAGGGAGTTGAGGATCAGATAGGAGTGGAAGGTGGGATTAAATCCAACCATCACTCCTTCAAGGCCTTTTTGGTTGAATTTCCGACCTTTCTGAAGTTTATTGGCAAGATAAATAGCGGACAAGCCTATGGATTTTAAATAATTAGCAGGAAGTTTCTTACCAAACATAAGTTCCCAGGGAGAAGATTGAATACCTTCTCTAGGGATCTGGTTGAGCATAAAGCAGCAACTAAAAACCACAATGTGCCAGTAATTCTTTTTCAATTTGGATGAAGATAAGGAAGCTTGAGTGGATTCTATCATGGTTCTATTAGCCCTTTCTGCTTGTCCGTTAGGTTGGGAGTGGTAGGGTTCTGATGTTAGAAGTTTGATGTGTTTCTTCTTAGTGAAGTCTTTGAGGGCAGAATTGGTAAACTTGGTACCTTTATCAGAGAAAATTTCAGAAGGGTAGTAATTTAACCTTTTATATTCAGTTTTGAGGATGCTGATGATAGTTTCAGGTGTTTCATCCTTGGATGTAAGGGGGAATGCTGCTAAGTAGCCGGTGTAATTATCAACCAGAGTGAGGAGATATTGATGTCTGGCCTTATATTGAGGGCTGATTGGACCAACCAAATCAAGGTGAATTCTATCTAGAGGTTTGCTGGCAGGGGTAGAGGAACCAGAGAACGGCAATCTTTTAATTTTGCTCTCTACACAGCTGTTGCATTGGAAATTGTGGAGTTCTTCATTGGTGTAAAGATCTTTTATCAGAGGCTTGAGAGTGGAGAGAGAAGTGTGTCTGTGCATCTGGTGAATATTGAGAAGAGGAAGAGTAGGACCAGGAGGTTGATTTGAAAGATTTGCAGTTTGATGTAGGTCAGCGGATTGGGGTCTTTCAACAACAAATAGAATTTCTTGGATCAAGCCTTTCAGTACAAGCTGGTTATTGCAGACCATGGAGAATGTGCCGCAAACTTGAGAAAGAGAAAAGCCTTTCTTGGCTAGGAGTCCGGGGCTAATTAAGTTGACAACAATATCTGGAACATACGTTGTGGAAACTTAAGGGGGCAACACCCCAGAAGTCGTCCTCAAGTTCCGGAAGTTATTGATCAAAGCGTCTGTAAGGAGATTGGATGCGGCCATTCAAGAGGGAGAGAGGGAGAGAGAGAGAGAGCAAGGGATAGAGTGATAATAAGATGAATTCCTTCCTTTCCAATCCAATCCAATCCAATGCCACGAAAAGTGATATCCTAGAGTGCAGTCCAGTCCGTGAAGTGAAGTGAAGTGAAGTGTTTTTCCCGTCCTTCCCCTCCCTTCCTTCCTCCCATCATCCGATGCTCCTCCAACCCGGAGTTGAGAGCAAAGTATTTAAGTCCTCCCTCTCAACCCTAACCTAAGTACAACCACAAGTAACAAGAAATAGTGATGATATACAACCCTAAGCCGCAGAACCCTAGCCCAACCCTATCCCTCCATCCCTCGCCATTACCCGCGCCCTTTGGTATTAACGTAGCCCGGTTTGTCCGCCCGACAACCTGTTCCAATATCCGGGGCGTACCCACGTGATCCAATCCGCGCGTCTTGCGATGCGCGGTCCAATCCGTGCAAGCTTTCCAATCCGCGCGAGCCTTCCAATCCGCGCAAGCCTTCCGATCCGCGCAAGCCTTCCAATCGGCGCAAGCTTTCCGATCCGCGCAAGCTCTCTGGTCCGCGCAATCCGTCGTCTCCCGTCTCCAGGTGCTGAGCCCAACCCAACCGCTGCTGGGCCTACCTGACTGCTGCTGAGCCCGCAGCGCGGCTAGCTGGGACAAAGCCCTTCCCATTGCTGAGCGCGCCGCCTGCAGCCCTTTCCTGACTCGCGTCCATAAAAGAGCACCACAAAGTGCAACCTTCAAGGGTGATAACCAACTTTCTCCATTCTAGCCTGACTGTTCCTGTACCCCGTATCTTGAGATTAGCTTCTAGCTTGCCTTTCTTGATTTCATCCGGTTCATCCTGGATTTTGATGGTGGAGAAGAATTTCAGATTGTTAAAAATATGAAAACTTGCTCCCAAGTCCAGGAGAAGATTGGGGATGTTGTCTGCATTAATCCATAGAGTAAGTAGAGCATGATAATTGATTGTAGGATTCCTTTTAGTTTTGTTTTTCCAATCATTTTGTTGTTCTATCCACCAGTCCGGAGCAATCTGAGGATGTATATGAAAGCACAAAGATTTGGAGTGGGGAGCGTTAGGGTTGTGGTATCCCTCTCGGCATTTCATCTTGATCCTCTTTTCATCCTTATTGCCTTGGGTCTTAGTAGCAATCAGAGAAACATCTGTCAAGGGTTTGGTGGTAGTTAATTGCGTCTTTCTCTTGTTATTATTTTGTGTGAGGTGATTAAACACAACATCCATTTTCAGATTCTTCTCTACATGCATAATTTTCTGTTTCAGGTTTTCAAGGATAGGGGAAATTTGAAGAGTAGGAGATATGCTAGTATATCTTTAGGTAATTCTATACCAATGTCCGTCATTCTTGTGATGGCCTTTTGCATTTCAGTGATGAATCCTTTGATGGCAATTTAATTGAACACAAAATGAAGAAAGTGATTAAACACCCTAGCTCTGTTTGCTGTCTCTGAAGATGCAAATCTTTGAGTGATCTCAGCCCATACAAGTTTTGACAAGGTAATATTGGAGGAGTTGACAACGTTGGCATGAGTTGTACTGTTGATTTTTGATAGGATGATTGCTTGGATTTCTTGGTCTTGTTTTGAAGAGATTGGGCCAGAGTTCCAAGTAATGGCCTCCTTGATATCTTTGAGGTTGAATAACATGAACATTTCTTCTTGCCATATAGAAAAATTCTCTTCATTCAAGGGAGGTATGGTGTCAACAGATGCTTTGAGAGCCACCTGACGGAAGTAATCATTTGCTCCTGCTGGTTCATTCATTTCTTGCTGGTTGAGTTTGCTTGTAGACTTTTGGCTTTTAACCGTGATAAGATAAGCTTAGATTTCTAGAGGACACAGAACCAGTCGGCTAAACAAGGTAGCAGAATAGAATAAGAGACTAGAAATTGCACAGGAAAAAAATGACGTAGAATAAAAAGAAGACCCTACAAGTTAGACCATCAGTGTGGGTCAGAAGAGATGGTGGTTATTCAAGCTCAAGTGAGATATTGAGAGGTGATTAGGCCAGACAGAAAGGACGTGATAGAGACAGGCTGAAAGTAATGAAGAGTCAGATTGAGTTGTTGAGAGGAGTAGGTGATTTGGAGTCTTACCAGTCAGAGACTTGTTATTGAGGGACTTGCAGTTGTTTGTTGGAAGGAAACATTGAGAGGCAGACACAGATGAGAAGAAGAAGTTTGAGGAGAAAGAGATTGAAAATAAAAAAGAGAACAACTGAGAAAAGAGACTGAGAGACAGAAACAGAGATGCAAAAGACAAAGCATTTGGGGATTCCCTGTTACGGGGTAAGGCTGAGCGCGCGCGCAGTGAGATGATGATTCCCCGTTACAGGGTGAGGTTGAGAGTGTGCGCAGTGAGAAGATGGATTGGAAAGTTAACATCAACCCTCTACCAATTACCTTACTTAAATTCAATCCCTGAAATTGCAACTCCAATCCAACCTCAAAGCAGCAAATCAGCGCTACAAGCAGAAAACAGACCAAATTTGCACTATGGCACCAAGCTTTGCAGTAAGAGATCAGGTATGGCTTGGTGCTTGGAAAATTTGCAGTACTCACACAACCCAAAAACTCTCTGAAATAAAACTTGTCCCCTTCAAATTCAAATCATTTATCTCTCCTAATGCTTTCAAACGTACCTTACCTAAGAAATGGAAAGGTATCCACCTGGTCTTTCATGTGTTTCTCCTAGAGACACCTTGAAGCCCCTAACTGGGAAAGACTCATCCCCCTCCTGAGCCAGTCAATGTTCATGATCATTTAGAGTGGGGAGTAAGCCTTATTCTGGATTAAAGGTTACACAAAGGAAAAATTCAATACCTTTTCAAATGGACTGGCTTCCAGTCCAACAATGATTGCACCTTGTGGGAACCTGACCCTCACCTTTGCAACTCTCCCAACTTTGTCCAAGATTTTCATGCAAAATATCCTCAAAAACCATGCCAATCTTAACTGGATCCCATCCCATCCCATTCCATATTTCCATCCAGTTCCATTTTCATCCTATCCCATCACATCCAACTCCACTGTATTCTTTATTCCAACCCATCCTATCTCATTTTAATTTGTTAAATATGTTTCTTTTTCTTTCCAGTGCAAACCCTTTATTTCTATATTTATTTTGAAAATCCTTTTATTTCTCAAGTGCAAAATAATAATATTGATAATAATAATAATAGTAAATGAAAATAAAAATATGTAAATAAAAACATAAAAATCAAAAATTTTCTTTGGTTTCTTTTTCTGCTTCTTTAAAATTTTCAGTCAATTCCATTACCATGAACTGAAATTTGTCTAAATCCTCATGATTTATTAGCCCTAAAATTTTTTCAACACAAGAAATTGTGCAACCAGATTTTTCTTGGATATATCTTCACATTTTGCAGGCCAAGCCCTCTTTGGCCGGGAATTCCATGCATCCTCCTCCAAGAGTTACTTGTGGGCTCTTTCCCTTTGAAATTTCAACAAAACTTCCCCACATTGCCATTCAACTGCCTTGCATTGGTTTTGATTGGCACCACAACTGGCACTTGGTTTGCCTTGCTTTGGTCTTCCGACCCATTTCCTTCCATCCCATCTCTCCCTGTTATAATCCTCTCCTCATGTACCATCCTGTTTCCTTACTTCTCTCCATTCTCTCCATTTACTCCATTCCTTTCTTACATTTCATTTTTCTCTTCCCTTTTTTCCTTGGTTATCACCAAAATCTTTGATTTGCTTTGCACCTTGTAATTCACTGGATTCATTTGAAATTTGGCCAATGGTCCAAAATACAGTGGTAGTTTTGGGGGTGTATTGGTTGTGTATCTACAAAATCTCAGTGGTACTGCAAAGGATAAAAATTACTTTATATTAGTTTCACCTTGTTTATCTAGTCTGTCCCTAGCCTCACTCAGCTGTATTCCGCACTCCAAGGAACTCAATATCTGGACAGGGGGAATGCAATAGTTTACACGTGGAGCAGACCTTTGAATTTGAACTTCACTAGTGGGTGCCTCTGGGGTATCAACCAACAAAATCCCTCTTTGAGGGGAACAAAACACCACTTTCCAAAGAAGACATTGCTTGCACTTACCCCAAAGACCATGGGCAGAAGTACTTGAGACACATCTTTTGTTTTGGCCAATACAGTTTTTGCAATGGCACAAAAAGGATGAAAAAAGAATTAATTTCTTCAAGATCAATTCAATAGCAGTATAGTAAATAAGGGTATACAGTAGGTAACAACTTATGGAATCAATGGGAAAATAATCTAAACACTCTGAGGAGCTTGTGGCTTTAAACAGGGGAAAGTTTCACGCTCCAAGGTTAAGGGACATTGTCTTCTTCACTTCAACATATCCTTTTCCTCAGTACCATCTCCTCAGTCCATAAGCATGAAAAAAATAAAGCACAACATCAATGGTGCCTTCTGCTTACTCACTTTGGCTTGTGTAACAACCTTCCAATCTTGGAAACTCAGTATATAATTGTAAATCTTTGCAGATAAATCTAACAACAGTGGACCATCCATTTGAGCTTTGCTCTTCTACCCTGGGTATCATCAACCCTTGGAATTCCATTCTTTGTCACGCACTCACACTAGTTTTCACTCATGCCTAGATAACCACATCAACTGTATAGTTTGGAAATGGACTAGCCCCTTACCCTGCATAAGCTACATCTTCACATTTGCATTGTCTTCCCATGTCATTCCTTCCTGTCCCATCCATTACATCCTTGTATGCTCATATTTTATTTTCTTGCACCTATGCTACAACCTTGGAAGCAATTGTACTTTTATTTCATTTCCCCATTCCTTTCCTGTCATTTATTGCCTCATTGCTCCCTAGCTGTAGTTGGCCATCCATCAGGTTGTATCTAGTCACCTTTGGATTACCTTATAAAGGCTGTGTTGCCTGCCTGAATACTGTCTCCTCAGTTAGTCAATTTCATACGTTCATGCATCTTCCCAAATCCCTTCATCACATTGGCCTTGGATTTATTTCCCTCCCATTTGAACACTTCATCACTCTTGCTGTTTTTTGAGTCATTGAACCACATTTTCCACTTTGCAGTTAGCCTTTATACCTTGCATTGTCCCTTTCACTCAGCCTCCCCTTGCGCTCATGATTATCTAAGATTTCCCTATAGTACATGGGGTTGCTGTGTGACAGGATCAAAGGGAACAATTTTAATGAAAGAAGCATTAATGTTGAGAATTTTGAAAAATAATCAAAACAAATTTCAATTAATTTTGATTTTCTAGTGCCTTGGTGATATAGTGATGATAATTTTGTGATAGGTAGGTTGGAATTCATTGAAACAAATCAAAAATAATTATTCAAGATCTTTGGGAATCTGATGGTCATATAGCTCAATTATTCTACTCTATTTCTATAGCTCAAGTGTTCTGGTCTCTTTCAGCTTTGAAGCGCCTGGAGCTGCTTGAGTTTTTTTTTTTTTGGCTGGAGGTTAAATTTGATTTAATCTGATTTGAATGATTTTGAAATTTATTCCAAACATTTCAATTATACCCTCCTCCAATTGTTTAAAAATGTTTATCTTCTGAAACAACTGATGACCCAAGGAAGAATATCTATCAAAAAGATAACCAATGAATCAGAATCAAGGATGAATATTGATATTTCAAAAAAATTACTTACCATGTTTGTTTTTGATTTTGCTGAATGCTCAATTGATTCAAAAAACAAAGTTGGTGGCAATGTGGAAATTGGTAAACTTGAGTGGCAGCCAAAAGATGGGTTGTTCAACAGAAAAATGAAGACACCCTGGGCTTCATTTCCATTGTTTGGAGTACTCAGGTGTGGTCACTTTGAAAAACAGTCCCATAACCTTTGTCTACCCACTGTACATGTCCAACCTTCATGGACAGGCCCATCACCCATCACCCAACTAAAGCCTTCAGACAATCATGCCAACATTTAATACCATGGGAGCTCCATCCTCTGGCACCAGCCACTCATCCCTCAAGGAATCCTCCTCAGCTATTGCATATACTAACATCTCCTTCCCTCCTGGACTAATTCCCCCCCAAGAATTGGTATACTACTCAATATTTGTTATTTCCCTTCCAATAGGTGTCATCTCATTGCAAGAAATACAACAAGCCTGCCAGAGTCATCTTACCTCCCCCTCTGGGGTACTCTTATAGGATTCAGACAACCAGTCTCCTTCAGAGCCTTACTCTTGGACCTCTCCTCTTCCCCTGTCATCCACCATTATGTCCCACTTACTCCTCATCCTTGAAATTGAAACCAATCCTTCTTTATTCTGAGTTATGTGAAAATCAGTGCATGTGCCATATGCATCTTGCACTCCAGAAGCATTTGTGACACTTACAAAACTTGCCCTCCCCCTTCCTTCATCATATATCAACCCAAAAATATCTGTTGCTCTTTCTTGCTTCAAACCACCCCATGGATTCAACCTTATCTTCAGAAATGTGCCAAAGGAACAAGATAAAAACACAAAATACCCAAATGGCTGCTAAAGGAAGAATAACAACTTTCAATATCCTGGTTCCATATTTTAAAGGGATTTAAACTCTATTGCCCACTTGGGCTGTAGTTAAACCTGTGAAAATAAAATTAAAACAATCAAATAATTCAGTATTTTCACAATGAAAAAGTATCAGTAGAGTTTCACTCAAATAATCCTGAATTTTAATGAGCAAAAATCCACACCATAAATCTCTCAAAGAAACAAGTGTTCTGGATTTAACTTTATAAAGCAGAAAGGAGACTTGCTTGCAAAATTAGCTTAACCCCTTTATAGTAACATAGAATTTCCAAATCCATAGAAAAATAGACTCAAACTTGGGGTTGATGAGGTGATTATTGGTTTATCTTGATATTAAATTTGCTAGCCCCATTCAAAATTCCTTTTTGGATGAAGTTAAGTGGGATTGTTCAATTCTTTCTATATCCTTAGATCAATGATAAATCATAAACAACTGGGGAAGGAGCTATTGTGGAAGGACCCTCATATTTTACATTAACAGGAGCCCTCAGTGGAACCAATGGAGAATCAGAGGATTTGAAGGCTCTCCCTAGTTTTATCCTCAAGGGTTCAGGCCCCAATGAATCATCCCCAATTAGAAATCAGGGAAAAAATACTCATTGGGGTGTAGTTTGAATTTATAGTTTGAATTACATACCAGAAGGCTAATTAGTTAGTCCTTGGACTCAAAAATAATCAAATGGATGATTCAGAAGCCCCAGAACAGTAAAAATTAACATATATAAAAAATTTTCCATGAATAATTTCATGTCACTTGCTAGCAAGTGCCATCAAGGAATCTCTAGTTGAAGCTCTCTCCAGCCTATATTTGAATCTATCTCCTTTCTTTGACCAAGTTTTTTATGCACAATCACTTTGAAGTGGGACTTGGAGTGAAACTTCTCCTATATTGGGCCTGAGATTCTTTATTTAACTTGCTAGCAAGTGCCATAAGATTTTTTTGGTACTTATATATATATTTTGGCATGCATTTATCCACTTTGACATTGTATCTTGGCATTAAATATACATATAAATTATGTATAATTCTTGGAAATAATTCAAAAATTTTCATTCCATACAGTTAATTTGAATTTGCTATATATGGAATCATTGTTTCAATACTTTAAGTTTATAAATTTTATCTATACTATGGAATAAGAATTATGAAATAATTTATCCCCAAATAAGTAACCATTCTGTGAATCTATATTCCTTTAATTTAAATGCAACTGGTTTTTATGATTTTATTGAAATTCATATTGGATAACCTTCTTTATAATGTTACTTATTTAATTATTTATTAAACAATTATTAATTCAAAAAGCATACTTTGAAAAAAAAAAAATTTTAGAATGACTGAAAACAAAATATTGATCATTGTAACTAAATGATGATATTAATCCATTCAAAAAAAATTAATTGAGGAATTGACTAGAAGAATTGAAAATATTTTTGATGAAAATATGATATGAATTTGAAATAATTTTTAATTTGAATTCTCAATTGAACAAGAACTTAAAAATAAATGATGTGTAAATTATGGCTAAAGAGTTTAGTTAGTCAAATGGCAGTCATTAATTAAATCAAAAGAAATTCTGCAAACTGGCATCTCATAATTTCTCATGGCTGTGGCAATTGATTGGATGAATTCAAAAGGATGATCGGAAAACAGCAGGGGGGATAGCTACTTATTTACAAAAGATTGGCCTCTTGTTGGGCCATGATAAAACATGAGAAAAGGCAAAAATCCTTCCTCAAAAGAGCTCTACAGGCTTTAAAATCCTTGTTAGTTTTTATGGCCTCAAACAGACCAATTGGAATTTAAACCTGGCCATTCTAAATGGAAAATTCTGGATTTATTGGTGTTTATCTGCGTGCAATGAGTTGAACAAGCCCCTTTGCTGTTCAGTCCCTTCTGGGATTCCCTTTTCAGCTAGGAATATAAATCCCTTGCTGTTTACTGGGCTGGTTGTAGCCAACCAGCCCCTTATTTACAGACTTAGTGCCTCTTGCATCCTGGGCTATGGCTCACATTCCATTGGGCTGGGCCCAGGCTACCCCTGGGCCCACCTATTAGATTATACAGCCTCCACAATATGCATGACTCACCCCCCTCTTTAGCATGAATTCCTGGGGGTGATGAAATTCCCCTCTTGGGGCGCTGGAGTTCAATTCCCCCAGTTAATTGTTTCAAAAACAGCGGGCTTGTGGCTGGTAAGATTGCAACCAGCCCATCTCTCTCCCCCCCCTTTGGTAACAGGGGGGGGAGGTAGAAGGTGGCCCCTTTTTATTGGGAGGGTGTTCAGGTCCCCCCCCCACCACTGTGTGTTGCTTTGTTGTGAGAAGCCTGGTTGTTTGTGAAAAGTTTACAATGAGGAGCAAGGTTCTTTGGAGAAGGAAGGAGTATGGTAGGCTACTGAAGAGCCAAATGAGATGTATTGATAAGGCTACAAAGAGCCAAGGACGGAGGGAAAGTACTTGTATAGTCAAGTGGAACTGATCTGAAGAGGAGGAAGGGACACTCCATTTTAGTTGTCTGGTAATCAGATGATTTTGATTCATGGTCCAAGGGAAGGACCAGTATTTATGGAAAACTAGAGAACCCCAAAGGGGGCCTAAGGCAGCAGGTTAGAGACAACTAGAGAGCCCCAAAGGGGGCCTAAAACATGGGTAATGAGATAATGAAAACAGTAAGATAGCAATAAGGTAACTAAATTTGTTAGTTACAGAATTTGAACATCAAAACGACAACACACCACCTTAACTGACAAATTTAGGAACCAATTTAAGACCAGAAAACATTTCAGAGATTCATGAGAAATGAGAGGAGAATATGAGAATGATAGAGATATGATAGTTGAGTAATAAATTACAAGACACCAACTTGTCAGGATATGAGATGGGGAAATGATAGCCTATTTTAAAAGGAGCAACAAAGACCTCAGGCATAGTTGCCTAGCATAATATGTGGAATGATAGCCTATTTTAAGAGGAGCAACAAGGACCTCAGGCATAGTTTCCTAGCTTAATGGGGAAGAATGATATGATGATGATGATGATGATGATGATGATGATGATGATGAGGGTAATGATATAGCTTAATGGGTGAGAATGATATGATGATGATGGTGATGGTGATGGTGATGGTGATGGTGATGGTGATGGTGATGGTGATGGTGATGGTGATGGTGATGGTGATGGTGATGGTGATGGTGATGTTGATGGTGATGGTGATGGTGATGGTAATGGTGATGATAATGCTGGCCAGGGTAGGGGAACTCCATTTGGAGTCCCTCTTCCACCTAAAATTGCCCTGTTTGGGCTTTTGGGCCCCATAATGGTCCAACAGCAAGAAACAGTGGCCCCAAGCAGGCCACAACATGTGCAAGGACCCCAAAAGCCTTTCCCGCTCCAATTATGAGATTTGACCACTATTTTGGGCCAGCCCAGCTGGCAAAGTGTGTCCAAAATACAGAGATGTCCAATAATGACCCCTAAAGCCCATTTTGCTGGGGTGGGCCATCAACCCAAATGGGCCTTGTTAAAATATGTATGCACTTACGCATGTGCTACGTATAAGTTTAATCCAAAATAGATGCACATGTGGGCCTCTGCAGCCCATTGGACACACACACGGACCATACAGGCCTGTGTGGATGTCACAGATTGGGTGAAACTGGCCTCAAAATGCGTGAAACAGGCCTATTGGTACACGGGCCCTATCAGAATATGGGCATATACAGCCAGATGGCCTTGTATGGGCATAATTGGGCCCATGGTTTATTTTGGGCATACTTGGCCAGACGGGCTGGCCCGCCAAAGTATGGTTTATTTAGTTTTGGGCTTGGGGCCGCCGCCCATGTTGCAGCCCATTTGGGGCTGCTACCCGTGTTGCAGCCCGCTCAGGGCCACTTGTCTCCCTTGGTTTGGCCCATGCGGGGATGTTGTGGTGGCCAAGGGATCCCACGCGGTGCAACGCCGCACGGGCCCGGCCAGTTGCAACCGGCAGTCAGCGCCGCAAGCAGGGGCCAGTGGACCCGGCTCCCCTCACTCACCATTGCAAGAGGGAAGGAGGCAACTGGCTGGGTTGAACCAGCCAGCAACCAGCTGTAGGAGGGCAACCGGTCAGGGTGAGGGGGATTTCATCACCCCCTTGCCCAGGAGGATGACTGGGCCGGTTGCAGAAAGGCAACCAGCGGTGGGGGGGATTTGATCACCCCTCCACCATCAAAAGGGGCGCTCTCCCCCCCCCCCCCTTTACCAAGGGGGAGGAGCAACGGGCTGGAGGGGATTTGAACACCCCCCAGCCCACTTGCCTTGAAGACGCCCTGGGGTAATCAACCTCCAGGGCCCCTGGTGAGGGGATTTGACCGCCCCCTCCAGGGATTTGAGATAAAGAGGGGGGGTCAGCATGTCTGCTGGTTACACCCCCCCATGTGAGTCTGAGACCGGACCCAGGTGTGTCCTGGGTCCCACCTGGCCATTTGCATGGCCAGGGGCTGGTTGCATGAGGCAACCAGCCAGCATGTGAGGTAAAAGGGCCAGTTGTAACAGACAACCGGCCAGGGGTTTGAACAGCTAAGGGGCTGTTTCAGCACCATTACGGTGGAAACACCAGAAATGACCAGAATAGGCTGGTTGTAAGGGTACAGGGACTGATGCCATGCAGGCCGATGTAGCCCAACCCAAGTAACAAGGCCTGTAGAGCCTGTAGAGCTCTTTTGGAGCGGAAAATTTGCATTTTGGCTTGTTTTATCATGGGCTCACAAGAGGCCAATCTTTTGTACTTAAGGGGCTCTTCTCCCTGCTTTTTTCCATCATTCATTCAACATCCAATTGAATTCATCAACAATATCATCTGACGTATTTCCCCATTGTAAGAGCCCATTAGCAATAATTGACACATGGTTTCCAGCATTTCTTTTTCTTTAAATACTGCTCATTTAACTAAGCTAATTACTGGCCATAATTATAACACATTATCAGTACCAAAATCATCATTACTTCAAAGCCATCTAGACCCTTGTACCTTACTCTGGAGAACCTCAAAGGCCTCAAGTTTTCCAAGATGTCCTATATTGCTGATGTTAGCTCCACCAAGATAGTCCTGAAAAGTCGGAATTATAATTCTTGGGCTGTCCTTATGGACAGTGAGCTGGACAAAATCTGTTGTGGGGAGATAATGGATGCAGATGACAATTTTATCAGTTCAGAAGTGGAGAAAAAGTCTTATCATCTCATCCTTAGGCATCTTGATGAGAATCATGTAACATGGGTTGCTGATACTCTTAGGGAAGATTAGAGAACAAGGTGCAGCATCCTTTAGAAGTTGCTTAAGTCCAAGTATGCTGGTGATTCTGTTCATCAGAAGGGTATAGCTTTCAATAAACTATTCAAGTTACAACATTCCAATTTTAAGCAGTTTGTTACAGAGGCTAGGTCTAGCATAACCAAGTTTAATTAATCATGACTTAACATGGATCCTGAGTTTTTGTCACTCTTAATCATTCAGAAGCTATCAAAGGAGTTTAATTCTTTAGTCAGAATTATTTCTCAATTGGATCCTCTTCCTGGGGAGGAAGATGTGCTAACGAGGATTGAAAAGGATGATCTTCAGTTCAAGATGAAGGGGGCTCTGGAGCAGCCCTTGTTGGAAAGGCTGGGAAAATCTTGCAACAAGGAAAAAAAGGATTTGTCCAAGTTCTTATGCTATAATTGTCAGAGTAAGGGGCATTATGCTAAGGATTGCAAGGAGGCCAAGAAGAGGAATAAGTCTGAAGAGAATGACAAGGAGGTAAATCTCACTAAAGAAAATGTTTCAATGGTGGCTTTGGATGGTCCAATGGAAAAGGTTGTTGGGGAAGAAGGTCCCAACAAGAAGGCGAAAATTGATGAGGATCAAGAAATGGACTTGATTGATTATGAAGTGAGTAATCTTAACCTCAAAGATGAGAACTTATCAGTGACTGATAAAGCTTCTTCCCTATTAGGAGGATTGAAGGAGGATGTTCTTGTTTTGATTGATTCTGGTTGTACAGATCACATGTTCTTTGAACCAAATTTATTGTCAAATCTTTGTGATTATGATGGAGTTGTAAATATTGCTCAGAAAGGCAGACCAATTCAGATTAAGGGAATTGGAAAATTTATTCTTGCAAATCACTTGGGTTTCAAAATTTCTTTTGAAAAAGTTTTCTATGTACCAGAGTTGCCTTATAACCTTGTGTTTCTTGGAGTGTTGTGGAAAAAAGGTTTCCAGATTTTTTATCTTAAAGAAGATAGGTTTGTTATTGATCTGGATGGGAGAAATTTTCTTAGTGGACAAGTTTGGAATAATCTTTTGTGTGCAAGCTTGTTCAAATTCTCATCTCTGAGCACTGTTTCTCACAATAGAAGTGGCCATAAGGTAAAGGACAGCAACTGTGAGAGTTGTACCTTGGGGGCTAAGACTAGAAATGTGTTTTCTAAGAGTAGAGATCACACTGGGGTTCCTAGAGAGGAATTTTCCATTGATTTGGCAGGGCCATTCACACCAGAGTACCTTGGTGGGGCAAGATGCTTCATCAATTTAGTTGATACTGCAACCAATTATGTTTGGGTTAAACCAATTTGATCTAAGGATCAGACCACAGAGGAGGTTTCTGTAATCTTCAAAGTCTGAAAACAGAATGGTCTGATGAAGGAGATCAAGAGGCGTTATTACCAATGGACGTGGTGAATTTGTGAGTAAAGATTTTGAGAGGTTATTCAAAGATTATGGTATCATTTATATAGTCACTACTGCAAGTACTCCACAGAATAATGGAATAGTTGAGATAATTACTAGGACTCTACTGGACAGAGTCAGAACTATTATGTCTCAATCTGGTCTACCACATTTCTTATGGGCTGAGTTGATGTGTACAGTCTGTCTGTTGCACAACATTGTAAGTGTTGATGGGAAGAGTCCTCATTATCAGTTTTGGAAGTTGTACCCCAAAACATCACACCTAAGAACAATTGGTTGCTTGGTGTATTATAGTGTCCACCATAATGAGATGGTTGAAAAATTAGACCCTAGAGCCAGAACAGGGGCACTTGTAGGCTATGATTTAATAAGTAAACCATATAGGTTCTATTGTTCAGGGACAAGAAAGGTTATCCGTAGTAGGGATGTAAAATTTGATGAAATTACCTTTCCACTCAAAAGGAGTGAAGATGTTGTTGTGAATAAGTCACATCCAGAAATAGAATTAGCACCTATTTCACCAGAAAATGCTGAGCAACATGTGGTTCCAGAAGATGAAGAGATGGCAGACGTGCCACTAGAGGGTTTAGTGCCCGCTTCAGGGGAGTCCATTAATTTGGAACCTGATGAGCCTCCACCTCCAGTTAGAAGTAGTGGAAGGGTTAGAGTGCCAGTTGATAGGTACGGGGAATGGAAGTCCCATTATGCTGCCGCAGGATATGAGGAAGATATATTTCAGGAACAGTGTATGCTCAATGAAGTCCTGGAGTTGAGTTCAGAAATGGGTAACAAGGTTAAACCAAATAGCTTTGGCCAAGCTATGAATTCTGATGAGATAGCCAACTGGAAGAGTGATATTTTTGAGGAATTTGATTATCTGGAGAATAATAGTTCCTTTGAAGGGGTTAAGCAGGATTCTATTCCAAAAGTAAAGACCATTGTGGGGTCTATATTGGTGTTAAACAAGAAGCTTGACACAAATGGATTTTTGAAAAGGTTCAAAGCTAGATGCGTTGCACAGGGCTTCAAGCAGAGAGAGGGTATCAATTACCAAGAAACTTTCTCACCAACTGGAAGGCTGTCCACCTTCAGGTACATCATTTCTTTGGCAGTGGAGTTGGGTGAAGAAATCAGACAAGCTGATTTTGTAACAGCATACTTGAATGCAAAACTTGGAGAGGAGGAGACTGTTTATATGTCAATTCCTGATGGGTTTTTTGACTGGTTAGTAGAGGATAAACCCAAAACAATGAAGAAAATCTGTGTTAGAAGTTTTCTTTCAGCAGATAAAGGGGAATATGTCCTCAATCTGTGTAGATCCCTGTATGGATTGAAGCAAGCAGCTAGGTTGTGGTATAATACCATGAATGAGAAACTGATACAGATTGGTTTCAAGACGTCTGAGGCTGACCCTTGTCTCTTTGTGAGAAAGGATGCAATGTTGTTTGTATGGGTCAATCACATTATCATCATTGGAAATGGTAAAGAGAGAGTCATGGAGACACTCAAAAAGGAATTCAAGATAAAAGATCTTGGTCTAGCACAACAGGTGCTAGGAATGAAAGTCAGTAAGAGCAAGAATGGTATTAAGTTAGACCAGAGCCACTAGGTGGCAGCTCTTCTTAAGCAATATGGCTTAGAAGATACAAAGAAGTTTGGTACTCCCATGCAGTCAAACATTCATTTAGAGAAGTCTACAGATGAGGAGTATCTGGAGTTTGTTCAATCTGGGAACGACTATAGGTCAGCTGTTGGATTGCTTAATTGTAAAAAATAAAGAGAGGTTGGTCTCTGGTTAAATTAAAGGTAAAGAGAAATGAATGAAAGGAGCTTATAACGTCAAGCGTAACGGACCTGAGATCAGGAGGAAAAGGACACTCCGGTTAATGTAATTGGCTGAACAGATACTTGAATTCCACTTCAGAGCACCATGGTTTAAATAGACTAAATACACAATTGGCCAAAAAGTCGTTGAGTACAAAATGAATAAGGCAGAATTAACATAAGCAGTTTAAGTGACATGGTAAGTGAAATTTTATGCTTGGACAGTCTGACAATCACTACTAAGAACACAGCCTAGTTATATTTTAACCATTATTTTAATACTTCAATAACAACAATAATATAAATAAAATCAATCCAATCAATAGTACTTTAAACTCCAGTGAAAGTCACATAAATGAAAACTCAAACTCTAACATTAATTATTTGGGTTAGTGTACAAGGCCCAATATTGCCTTTTCAATTGGTTTCTTGTCACAACACTTAGAGAAGCCAAGCATGAGGCATTGTTCAGCGTTTAAGAGAGTTATGAGGTATCTTAAAGGAACGCACAGTCTGGGACTGTTGTTTGCCAAGTCAGAAAACTTTGATTTGGTTGGTTATTCCAATGCAAGTTGGGCAGATGGTAACACTAGGGAATCAACAAGTGGTTTTGTATTCTTCTTAGGTAAGAATCTGGTGTCATGGATGTCCAAGGAGGTATCAGCAATAAGTCTTTCATCAACAGAGGCTGAGTATAGACTTAGCAGCTTCACAGGAAGCAAAATGGTTGAGGAAAGTCTTAGAGGATACACATAAGCCACAAGGGTTTTTGTTTTTGTATTCTGATAACCAGAGTGCCATTGCGTTGGGGCAAAACCAAGTGTTCCATTCAAGAACAAAACATATCAATGTTCACTATAACTATATTTGCAACACAGTTAACTGCAAGGAGATTGTGTTGAGGTACATGCCCACTGGAGCAATGATTGCAGATATCTTGACTAAGGCTTTAGATAGGAACAAGCATCAAGGCTTTGTGACTAATATGCAAATGTCACCCCTTTTGGATTAAGGGGGTTTGTTAAAATACGTATGCACTTATGCGTGTGCTACGTATAAGTGTAATCCAAAAGGGATGCACATGTAGGCCTCTGCGGCCCATTGGACACAGACACGGACCATATGGGCCTGTGTGGATGTCACGGATTTGGGGAAACTGGCCTCAAAATGCATGAAAAAGGCCTATTGGTACACAGGCCCTATTGGGCCCGGTGGGGTATATGTGCATATACAGCCAGATGGGCTTGTATGGGCATAATTGTCAGCTTGCTACTATGTAAAGAGCAACCTGTCATAGCAACACAAAACTATAAAAAGTAAGGATATCTAAATTAACAAAAGAAGAAGTGAGAAATTCATGAATATTATTAAATAAATGGATTCTTCACCCAAAATAAGGTAGGGTCACTCACTGACCCCACCCTTGAAATTCAAGTCCTTACATTTTTAAAATAATTAAAAAGAAAAGTACTAAAAATTACATCACCAGTATGGCACCTTTTGGCCATTTCAAAATGTCACACTTTTTGTTGCATATAGGTTTTACACCTAAAATTCACTCAGAATTGAGATGTTGTGTATATTTTAGGAGTTACACGCGGAAATGTGTTATGTCACAATTCCCGCGCGCAGCCCCGCATCATTACATACCCCTACGTACTTGTAGTATCAGTTTCATGCGTACTAGAGACCCGCGTGCAGCTAATTCTGACATGCACGCAGTGGATCCTACCCCGCACGCATCTGTACTGACTGATCCCCTCATCTGGATCCATTGTAACTAATCTGACAACCAGGTACCGCTCAGAGGAGCTACAACCTAATTAGGGTTGACTGGCATATGTAACAAGTTGAAATATGCATTAGTAATAGTCTAAAAGGATCAAAAATTAAATAAAATTAATAAAGATAGTTTAGAAAATTTTTTAATAATAAATCAAAGATCAAGGATTACCACGTAAATCATTGACTCTGATGTTTGAAGACCACAAAACACTATAAGTATTGTTCATAAAAATTGTTAAAAACTATCTACGTGATCAGCAGATGATGGAAAATCAGTAAACGTCCACATCTGTCCACTTTAAAGCAATACTAATTTTACAAATAAAGGATGAGTGCAGAATGATCAAATTTATGCCATAATAGATTAACAGATCCTGTGGCTAAAATAGTACAGAAATCCAGAAGATCTATGGTCAGATGATTGATAGCACCAATTTTACCTGCTAATCTTGCTTTGACTGGCTTTCCAGCCTCAGCCCATGAGAAGAAACCTCTCTACATGCCCTGAGAAGCTCAAAATCACCCCAAAAAGGTATTTATACAGACCTCTTTGGATCCATTATTCAAAGATCAGTTTACCAGGAATTATTATTATCAATCAGACACCGTGTTGTTGTTAGTCAAGTTCTTATGAAGAATCTAAGAAAGTGATTTATGACCAAGTCTGTAGTATTATTATTTATTTCTTAAAACCAATCAACCCTTGAAGTTTAGTCAGGCAATCCACCCCATCTGCTCTGAAACCCTTCCTATTATTGCAGGATTTTTGTGTTAAAGTGCTCAGAGTGATTGTTTCCCTTCCTGTCTTGGCCATTGTGCTGTTATGCCCGGCCATTAGTGGAATAAGCCCTTTCTAAGGCACCCATCTTCATTCCAAGGTTCTTAAACTGCCTAAGGAGACCCCTTGAAGAGAGGTTGCTTTGTCTCTAAAGACCCCCAGTAGTATAATACTGTGGCCCCTCTTTTATATACATATTGAAAACATTTTATTACCAAACCAATTAAACCTTGCAACTGATCTTATTATATTATTTATTTGAGCCTCTAAGCGTTTTTATTTGGAATAATAATAATTATTATTATTCCAGTATTTTTATCACTCTCTGTAGCTAAAGGACTGCAAGGTTCCTGGTATCAGAGAGCTGATAATAATGGGGTCCAAGGTTTATTTTGGGCATACTTGGCCAGATGGGCTGGCCCGCCAAAGTATGTTAAGCTCACGTTTTGGGCTTGGGACGGCCCATTGGGGCCGCCGCCCATGTTGCAGCCCATTTGGGGCTGCTGCCTGTGTCGCGGCCAGCTTGGGGCCACTCGTCTCCCTTGGTTTGGCCCATGCAGGGCCCAACGGCCCGGGCGGGGCTGTTGCCGCGGCCAAGGGATCCCGCGCGGGCCCAGCCAGTTGCAACCAGCGGTCAGCACTGCGGGAGCAGGGGCCAGTGGACCCGGCTCCCCTCCCTCCCCTTGCTTGCCATTGCAAGAGGGAAGGAGGAAACTGGCTGGTTTGAACCAGCCAGCGACTGGCTGCAGGAGGGCAACCAGTCAGGGTGAGGGGGATTTAATCACCCCCTTTCCCAGGAGGATGGCTGGGCCAGTCGCAGCAAGGCAACCGGCGGTGGGGGGGATTTGATCACCCCTCCACCATTGAAAGGGGCGCTCTCCCCCCCCCCCCCTTTACCAAGGGGGAGGAGCGATGGGCTGGAGGGGATTTGACCACCCCCCAGCCCACTTACCTTGACAAAGCCCTGGGGGTATCAACATCCAGGGCCCCTGGTAGGCGGATTTGACCACCCCCTCCAGGGATTTGAGAGAAAGAGGGGGGGACAGCATGTCCGCCGGTTACACTCCCCCCCCCCCCCCCATGTGAGTCTGAGACTGGACCCAGGTGTGTCCTGGGTCCCACCTAGCCATTTGTATGGCAAGGGGCTGGTTGCATGAGGTAACCAGCCAGCATGTGATGTAACAGTGCCTGTTTTAACAGACAACCAGCCAGGGGTATGAACAGCTAAGGGGCTGGTTCAGCCCCATTACGGTGGAAACACCAGAAATGACCAGAATAGGCTGGTTGTAAGGGTACAGGGACTGATGCCATGCAGGCTGATGTAGTCCAAACCAAGTAACAAGGCCTGTAGAGCCTGTAGAGCTCTTTTGGGGCGGAAAATTTGCATTTTGGCTTGTTTTATCATGGGCTCACAAGAGGCCAATCTTTTGTACTTAAGGGGCTCTTCTCCCTGCTTTTTTCCATCATTCATTCAACATCCAATTGAATTCATCAACAATATCATCTGACGTATTGCCCCATTGTAAGAGCCCATTAGCAATTATTCACACAAGGTGTCCAGTATTTCTTTTGCTTCAAATACTGCTCATTTAACTAAGCTAATTGCTGGCCATAATTATAACAGGCCAGTGTACCAAATGGCCTATTTTACATGTCTTGGGGCCAGTTTCTCCAAATAAGTGCCATCCATGCTGGCCTTCATGGTCAGTGTGAATTGCCAATGAGCCATTGAGGCCTGTATTAGAATCCCATTTGGATTATACCCATAGGTGGCACATACATCAGTTCCCACATATTGTCACACAAACCCTTAATCCAAAAGGGTTAACATACATATATCCAAAGCAAAGCCTTTGTCCTTGTTCATGTCTAATGACTTAGTCAGGATATTTGAAATCATTGCTCAAGCAGGTATTCAAATTAGAACTATCTCTTTCAATTTAACTGCATTGTGTATGTATTTATAGTGAACATCAATATATTTTGTTCTTGAATTGAAAACTTTATTCTTGGCAAATAAAATGGTACTCTGTTTATTGGAGTAAAACAATTCAAACACCTGTGGCTTATGCAAATCCTCTAAGACTTTTTTCAACCATTTTCTTCCTGAAACACAGATAAGTATTGCCTGTACTTTGCTTCACGTCAAAAAATACTTATTTCTGACAACTTCTTGGAAATCCATGAAACTTGAATCTTAACTAAAAATAATTCACAACCACTTGTTGATTCTATAGTGTTACCATCTAACCAACTTGCACCTGAATAACCAAATAATTCAAAGTTTGCTGAATTCGAAAAATTTGGTTCCAGATTATTTTTTTCTTTAGGATACCTCATAAATCTCTTAAAAATCTATCCAATTCCTCATGCATTTTTTCTATAAGTTTTGTGATAAAAACCCCATTGAAAATGCAATATATGGTCTTGTACACTGTCCCAAGTAATCTAGAGACCCAATAGCTGAACTATAATTGTTCCCAGACTGAAAAAACCAAGATTCCCTTCATCTGTGGGCTTTTCCAAACAGATGTTTAAATGCATTGGAGTACCAAACTCCTTTGCATATTCTAAGCCATATTTTTTAAGAATTGCTGCCACATAATGGCTCTGATCCAACTTGATTCCATGATTACACTTATTTACCTTCATACCAAGCACCTGTTGTGCAATACCAAGATATTTTATCTCAAAATCTTTATTGTGTTTCCATGAATTTATCCATAAAATTCCAAATGATAATAATTTCATCTACCCAAGCAAAAAGAATAGCATCCTTCCTAAAAAAAATTGAAATAGATCAGCCTCACTAATTTTGAAACCAATTTCTAATAGTTTCCAGCTAATGCTGCTATAAAACAACCTAGATTGTGAAAATTATGTCCAAAGATTAGAATCAGTGGCAAGAGGGCCATTAATTAAAGCAAAAAAATGCTTTAAACTTGTGTCTCATAATGGCAAATTTCTCTTGTAATTGATTGAATTAATTCAAATGTATTATAGGAAAAAAGCTGGGAGGACACCTACTTAATTAAAAAATATTTTCATTTTGTGGGTACATAATAAAATATGAGAAAGGGAAAAAAAAATTGAAAAAACAATCTACAGGCTCTATAGGGCTTATTACTTTTTTTGGCCTCAAACATCCCACTTGGACTTTGAACCTGGCCATCCTGACTGGAACATTCTTTTTTTTTGGTTTATATCCACCTGCAAGGGGCTGAACCATTCCCTTTGCTTTTCAATCCCTGCCTGGCCAAATTTTGAAACCAGGAATACCCATTATTTTAAATCAAATGCAATTGTTTCTCTTAACCCACCCCTCACAACAGCCTGGTTGCCACTTGTACTCTGGGCAAGGTTGGCCTAAAAACTTGCATAGCCCTCACAAAATGCATTAAAGCTTCCCCCCCTTCTTCAGCCATATTCTCTGGGGCATTGATAAAATCCCTCTCCAAAGATGCCTCCAAATCATTGCATTCAAAAATGGCTGGAGGGTGGTCAGATCCCCCACAGCCTGGTTCTCCTCCCCCTTGGTATTTGGGGGGAGGGGGATATGGCCCCTGTTGGTTTGAGGATGGTCAGGCCACCCCACTGCCAGTTTCTTTGTTGCAAAAACCCTTGTCTGTTGCTTTTTCCACCTCCTTGTAGAAATGGAAGAGATAGAGAGAGTGGGAAAAGTGGACTTGCTTCCCCCTTGCTGCCACAGCCAGTCAAATTGTGGTGGCTACCCCATGGCTGCAACGCAGGGTGCTTATCAGGCCAGGGACACCATGGGCTAGCCCATAAAAAAATGTGCTGGAGGTTGATTTTGGGTGTACCCTTGCAATAAAACCAAATTTTGAGGAAGCCTGGCAGGCATTGGTGGTTGGATTTGGTCAGGAAATGTGTATTTGGGCTGCTTTGCAGGCACTCAATTACAAATGGAAGAAGGGTTTGAAGCAAATTTTGACAAATAAAGGGAATAAATTTTAGTTTATGGTTTTTATCAGTGTGCGGGAAGATATTGGCAGTGAAAATGCCTCCAAATGGGTGAAAACAAGGAGGCAAATTTGGAGAATGGGGGATTGGTTCCAGGTTGATGTTGTCAGGATGAGTCTTAGATTGACCAGGTATTTGAAGATTTGCAGGGGAGAACTATCCTTGCTTGCTCTCAGCTACCAATCCTTCACCTTCCTCCTCATTAAACCTATCTGTGTCCTCTGCTTGAAACTCTTCCATTTCCACATCAAAATCAACAAAGATGCCTTCAATGACCAATAAAAGGGATTTTTTTATGGTATTTGGTGACAAAACAACAATAAAAATGAAGGAAAACAAAAATAAATGTGTGGGAATTCTTCAAGCAAAAAGAGGTAGTGAAGTATGATTATTCTGAGGGCATGTCTGATTTTCAATTTCTAATCAAAAAATCTTTCATATATCAGGTAATGATGTAATGATGTCTTGGAAATCTACAAATCTTGCAAGGCTTCTATTTCAGAGACAGAAAATTCCTGGAAAAATAACATTTTTTTTCAAGCTGAGATATGTGCACAGTCAGGGGACTCAGCTGGACCACTAATAAAAAATCTATTGAATCTTGAAAAGAGGAAAGTTTCAACTTGAAAGTCTGACCAGGATACTGCTAGATTTTAAATGGTGAAGCTGATTTTTAAGCATGAGTAGCCATTCATGATGGCTGAGCATGAAGGATTCAGGAAATTTTTGAAGCAATTAAAACCATTTTTTCAACCAATTAGTTGCAATACCATTAGAACTGATGTGATGGAGTTATATTACAGCCTCAAGGACTCAATACATAAAATCTGGGAAAAGCAGAAAAAATTAAAATTAAATCTAATTTATGCACATCCCGTCAAGATGATGGCTAGATGGTTGTTACTTGTCACTTTATAGATAATAAATGGCAACTCAAAAATGGAATTTTATGATTCAAACCACTTCCAGATCTGCATACTGGAATTGCAGTCAGTGAGAAACTATCCCAGACCCTCCATGCTTGGAACTTGATGGATAAATGTTCATTCATTACTCCTGATAACACCATTTCTCATGATAGTGCAATCAACCAACTACCCAATTAAATTATTGACCTTCCAAACAATGCATTAGAGTTGTGTGGAAATTTTCTTCATGTTTGATGTGCAGCTCATATAATCAACCTTGTTTTAAAATATGGCTTGAATTTTTCTTTTGATGCTATCAAAAAACTTGGATCCAGAATTAATTTTTTAAGGGGTTCCCAATCAAGAAAACAGCACCTTGAAAGTTCCATGGATATTGTTGATAACCCACAAAAAAAACTGAAAGAATCTACTATTGATGTTGCAACACAATTGAGATTAACCAAAAAAAGATTTCTTCAAAATTTCCATAAAAATAGGCATCCCAGCTTCATCATATTTCAAAATTAGTTTTTGGAATGCCCCTCTGAGGCTGAATGGTGTAAACTTGGAGTGATGAAGGAATTCTTTGAAATTTTTCAACAAGCAACAAATGAAATTTCTGGTACAAAATATCCAAATTCCAACCTACATTTCCTTACTCTGAAGGACAGAATGTCATCTGGAAGTTTAATCTCAAGAAGTTGGAAATGATCATATTTCCTCAATATTTCAGCCAATGATAAATAAATTTTGCAATTTCTGGTCCAAAATCAATGAATTTCTAGCTCTTGGAATTTTTTTTATCCCTGCTACAAGTTAAGATACATAGAATTGACCATTTTAAGAACTATGAATATTGAATCAGTTCATGATTAAGTACAAGACCTCAGAAAAGTAATATATGTATTTCTTGAATATTAATCTCCCAAATCATTGGTTGAAAAAAAATGCTTCTGTTGAAATTGTTTAAAAATACTACAGAAATTTGAAATTAAATGGGTTTTTCAAGTTTTCAAAATGAAACAAACCATCTCAATGAACAATTCCTTTGGATAAATTAGACTTATACCTTCAAGAACCTTTTATTGAGATACTGGAGGTAATACTAAATTTAGCTTACTCAACTGGTGGAAAGAAAATTCTTTTTGATTTCCAAGATGAGATTTTTTTGAAAAGATAATATTAATGGTTCCAATGACCTTTATTGCATCAGAATTAGTAAGAATAACCTCCTTCTTTTATTAAATTTTGTTTGATAATCAATTAATTTTCATTTTTGATATTTTAGGCCCTCTCTGCCAGTGGTTGTGTCTTGGATGAATTTAGAACAAAACTGGCTCAAGAGGCCCTTGAAGCTCTGATTTTTAGTCAAGATTGGATGAAAAATTGAGAATATTATTTCTATAGAATTTCTTTCTATCAATAGATTTTTTTTATTTTTTCCCTAATACCTGGATATTTTCAAGATTTGAATGTGCATCACCTTTTCCCAAAATTGCATTGAGCTATTTAAAAGCACTTCAAACATTTATCAATTTTTTTCAAAAAAACTAGGGCCTGCTAACCAGTGTGAACCTGCAAAAAGCCTGCAAATTTTGGCTTGGGCTAGGTTTGGCCTCAACACACCTTGGAGTATACCCAGCCCACCAACACCTGCTCATACATGGGCTGGTTTTTGGCTCACCAGAAAAGGGTGGGCCCAACCCAATAAGAACCCTGAATTGCAACAACTGTGCGGGTTGGGAGACTCCATTGGGAGTCCCTCTTCCCCCTAAACAACACTCAATGGGCTTTTGGGCCCCAAAATGGGCTGAAAGCAAGAAAAAGTGGCCCCAAGCATGCTGCAATGCAGGATAAAGCCACAATGGGCTTTCCAAGCCAAAAAGACAAAATAGGCCACTTTGGCAATCCAGCCTGGCTGGCCAAGTTTTTCAAAAAATTCAGATGGGGCCCAATAATGTTGCCTCAATCCCATTTTGCTGGTTAGCACATCCACCTCCAGGGGTCCATGTACCAAATTACTCAATCCATGTGTTTTGGGGCTGAGTTCCCCAAAACCATGAAAATTCATGCCAGCCTTCCTGGTCTCCTTGATTTTCCAATGGGCCAGAGAGTCCCATTAATGCATCAATATTTAATTCAACCTGTACATGGAACAAAAATAAGTAGTGCCCACATATTGAAACACAGATCAGATTGAAAGTAAAAAGATTTTCCCTTTAGATTTTTTAAATATTTTGCTAGTTTCATAAATCCTTGAAACTTCTGAATTAAGATTTTTTAGATTGAAATTGAGCAAGTTTTCTTATTGGAGAATTAACTCAGCCTTGCACTATACCTTAAAGCATTAAATTTTGAATTTGAAGATAGCTTCATAAATTTAAGATTGAATGTAGCTTTGGCTTTCTCCCTTTTGCACCATTTTGACCTAATTCTGTTGCACCTCTTAATTAAATCAGTTGGAAATGTGACATAATTTCATTTTAAAGTTACTGAAGACCTTGAAGTTTGGTCTCAGATTTCCTTTTAAATGGGGGACTAAGGAGAGCCCCCCATCCCAGTAACTAAACTGCACTTACCAAGCGCTTCAAACCACCATACCATTTTTGTGATTCACTTTTGAGAGGAGGCCTATCAATATTCAACACACCATTCAAATATTTTATCTTCAACACAGAATTAATTTTCTTTAAGAAAAAATTTTGATGAGTTCCAAAAAATGTGGCATTGGATTTTTTTTATGAAGGAAGTGCTCATGAAAAACTGGTGGTTTGTATTTGTAATTTTTTGTAGAAATTTTGGATTTTCAGGTTTATATTTTCTGTAGATTATTTCTGATTTTAAAGGTTTTTGTTGTGGAAGTCCCCATGGAATTGATCATATCAAAGTTGAGAATGTTTAGTTTTCAGTTGCACATGGTCCTACTCCAAACAAGTGGTCTACTTTTTTTCTTTTGGTCCATTTTCTGGATATCAGAATCTAGAATTCATACTTCTAAATACATAGAGGATAATTGTGCTTTAATAGTGAGGTTCTTGGGTTGAATAATGATTATTTCAAGTATCTCTAAGGCTTTTTCATTCAGAAACTAGATTTTTATCAAAAGAATAATTTTTAATTGAATGATAAGCACTAATTTTTAGATGATTTATCTAATTCATTTTGAATTTTAGATCTTGAATCTCAATTCCTAAGTTCCCCTAGCTGTTTTTTAAATTCAATTTTTTTTTGATGAGTGATTTCCATAATATTTTTGAGCTTTCTGGAACATATTTTCATTTTTTTTCTGTTTTTTTCATAGTAATTGCCATTTTGAAACTATATTGATCCCATGAGGGGGGTTATATGGAAAATTTGAAAATTTTTGTAGTCAACAGAGGCAACCAAAGGGTTATATATTCAGTATTTGAAAAAATGGGTAAAGTGTACAGAGAATGTGTCAAGAATAATTAATAAGATCATTCTCCTTTTTTGAGAAAACAAATCAAACCAGTATTCTTCTCAAGGAATATTTGGTGGTTGTTGCTTAACCAAAGCATTCCAACTGGTGACTTTTCAAACAACCATAAGCAGATGATATTGTCTGTTTGATTGCGTAAAAGCGGTTTTAAAACAACTATAAGGCTCTACAACTATTGAAAATAAGGCTCATTTAGGGTAGAAATCCTTCTTCTTTTATTTCATTTAAGTAGTGCTACATGTGACAAATATCTATGCTATCAAAAACTGACCTATTTTTGGCCTAGCATCAATTTCCTTGGCTTTGTATTCATTTTTGATACCTTTGGTTTCATTCTTAAGCATTGGAGTTTTCCCAAATTTGAGAAGGAAACACTTGAATCTCTGTTCCACTGGGAAAATTTCATAATTGGACTGGACAAGAGGGTATCCTCCCCCAATTTGAGGGCAATCTACCCTAGTTTTGTACATAAGGAGGTGCCCTGCGAGTTGTTTTTTAGTCATTCATTCCTTTTAATATGTTGATTTTTCCAGGAATTAATGGTAGCTCCTTTTAACCAAGCATTCAGTATTTTGATAATTCACAGAAGTTCTTTTGGTTTAAATTCAGATTGTTTTGCTAGAAACTAGGGTAATATTTGGCCATAATTTTAATGCATAATTGGCCTTAGCTGAGCCAATTGATAAGCTTAAGATGATTAGTTTTTTCAGATTTAAATATAATCTGTAATGAGATTTATTTTGAGTTGTTTGGTCCTATTTTTTTTGAAGGGTGTTTTGGATACATGGTGATGAACACGGGAGTTTGAATTGAGGACTGTTTCTCTGTGATAAAGTGTGGTGAGGGGAATGGAAGTCTGATGATGTGGAGGGGGTGAGGGGGTTTGTGATGGGAGCCAATGGAGCCACGATTGGTGAAATGCCGTCTGAAGATGTTGTATAGATCTTTTGAAATAAAGCATCTGTTTAACGGTAGGACTTCGAAACGCCCCTTGCAAGAGATAGGATGCTGGGTTGAAGCGCCGAGGATCGCAGCCAAGCGGAGGTGTCCACAGCGTATGTATGTCGTCGCTTGCCGAGGCGACTACTAGGCGCTCATCCGAGCCTCCGACGCGGTCAAGACAACCCAACACCCGCCGGCTCAAGCTCGAAAGGGTTCTCACGGTTGAGGACGAGTGAGGTAAGTTCTTTCTCGATCGTCTCAACTTCGGGCAGCAACGTACGCTCAGCCTCGGATGCTCATCTCCACCATCGTTTCTTTTGCCTGGTCCATCCATCCAGCTGGACAGGTCGGTCAACGTCGCTTAGGACAGCACAGTGCCCGATCTACTCCCATTTCAAGCCCCGCTCGGGTCAGCTGGTGATCCGGTTCAATTCGATTGCTTGAATCCTTGTTCTCTTCCCCCCCCCCGCTCGGCTCCCTATGTCGTTTATCGAAGGACACCAGCCTTTGGATTTCGCATCCGATTACGATACCGATGAGTTCTCTCTCTTCGCCAACGCGTTAAAAAATCTCAAGACTGAGGGGCTTGACCCCCTTGACCCTGAACACGGGCCTGCGGTAATCTGGAAAAGAGTTTGCGAATCCAAGTGCTTCTCCATCTTCATCATCTTCACATCTGTCGTTCACTTCACTTTCCCGATCGATTATGATGACTTACCACCGCAAGTGTTTTTTTTTTTTTTATCATCATTTTCTTCCTTCGGGTTAACCCCGACAAGGCTAGATGATCGACGTGCCCATTTGACTCCCGAGCAGAAGGATTCCTGGAACCTGGAAAGGAATACTTGGCAGCTTGTTCAGATGCTATATGCTGAAAGAACTGCCCCACCTCAGGCTTCAAACTCCAGATACGCATCAAATCCCTATCTCCCTCCCCTCAATGTTGTCAATTTGCGATTGTCACAATCAAAAGATTTATTGGAGCTATCCACCTTTCGAGACTGGCTATACACTTGTCCCAGTAGCACTCATCCAGCCGAGATCCGCCGAGGGTATTGGCCCTATACCAAGGCATCGATCAAGCACTCTCTTCAAAAAAACCCGTCTTCGGACTTCCGGAGACCTACAAAAGCTTCGCCTTTCCACTCCATGGATCCTGACGCGCCTTTGCGGGTCAGTACCCAACAGCCTAATTTGCGATCACAGACGGCTCAACCCGATGAAATCGTAAGCCTTACCCAAGATGCAAATCCCATCAACGAAAAAGGCGAACTAGAGCAATTAGATCAAGAATACGACCGCGCGATGGTCAAGACTCTCTATGAATACGTTCGAGCTGGCGAGATTGGCTTAGCGCTCGATTTCTGTAGGCAATGCGATCACCCCTGGCGAGCTGCCAGTCTAGCAGGTGGACGACTGTTTCATGATCCAACGCTGACGCAAGTTGAAAATGAGCTTACCCCTTTTCCTCAAGATGAGATCATAGTTGATACCGAGTCCTTGGATGCTGTGCCTAGTGGAAACCGGAAGCCGTTTTCTTGTAATCAAGTCCGTTCAGGATGTCTGAATCGTAGGCTATGGAAATCAATGTGCCTGCATATGTCTTCAAACAAATCATTGCCCACTTATGAACAAGCACTTTATGGTGCATTGGCCGGCGAGATTAGCTCGGTTTTACCCGTCTGCTATACTTGGGAGGATTATCTATGGTGTCATATTAATTCAATATTCGAGAACGAGGTCGATCGCATTTTAGAATCAAGCCAATCGGGTTACTATTGGGCCCACAAGAGTCTACCACCTATCAAGGACCCGGGAGTTAACACCTCAGATGGTGGCTACTTGCCTTCATCACTTGAACCTACAAATATTGCCTCGCAAAATTTACCAGTGCCCTCCCAGGATGAAGCCCAGCCAGACATCAAACTTGCCATGAAGAAAGCGTTTGATAAAATCCTAAGAAGTGAACAACCACACTTAGCCGAAAGTGCCAGGAACCCGTTCCATGTAGCTCAAATGTGGTTAGCAATCAACAAGATCAACGACCTTTTCATAACTTTCTCTGACCGCTTAAAGTCTGCCTCTGAAGATTTATCGAAGCAGTAAGATTATCTTTATTGTTTTTTTTTGTTAACGTCCTCTTCCAAGTTTTCCAAGTAACTTGACACCATTTCATCCTTTGCGGCCAACAACCAGGCATCTCTCCCATCTCTTGCGATTTTTTTCCCATCTGATTTTGTTCTTGCGCTCGATTGACGAGAACGTAGATCCTGAGGCATCAAATGCGATTCTTCGTGCTTACGTTCACGTCCTGGAGATCGAAAACAGACATAATTTGATTGCGTTCTATGTGGCAGAACTTCTACCGGAATCTGGTGTCGAGACCTATGCCAAGTACCTGATATGTGCGTGGTTTTATCCGTAGGCATATAGCTTTTTTCCCCCTCGGCATTCAGCTGCAGTGTCTCAGACTGACATTTTTTTCAATAGCTTTGGGACCATCGGCCGACCTTCTTGCACGTCGCGTGGCATTACTCAGAGCTTTAGAACATGGTCTGGATCTATCCCGGGTGGCATGCACCGCTGTGAAACTTACTTTGCAAGATATTGCACGCGTGGGTAGCTTTCGACTGAAGAAGTTCCGATGAATCACTATCTTGATGCCCGATTTGTATGCTTCTTTCCCCTAAAAAACTTAGGCCTCTCTTTCATCTAATCCCGAGCATGGTTTAAACCGATTCAGCCATCAGCTAACAGATAAACAGAAGGAGCTGATTCGTTCCCTAGAGTGGCTCATCATGGACCCCGTTACATACCGTGACGCCTTAGTCCAAGCCAACTCTTTGGCTAGATATTTCTTGAGTCAGCTTTTGGATTCCTCTTACTCCCAAATGAGACCAAGCTGATCCCGCTCGGCCCCTTGACTTTTTCGCACAGCTGCTGGGCATCCCAACGCTGCCCGAGAGGTAGTTCGTTCCATTCCAGCGGATGTCCTGAGTCATGTTGCCCAAGGCAAAGATCCCCTGGAAGAATCGGGAGCCGAAAACACTTTGGAAAATACTCACAATGAAATTCTCGAGTTTACTCATTATCGGGATTTCTTCAATTGTTTGGAATTGCACGTACAGGTTGACGAGATCTTAAGTCAGCGACCTGTGGATGGGTAGGCTCTTGATCTTGAATCGCTAAGATATCTTCAAATCCCAATCGCTTTGAGATTGACTGGGACTCAACTCCTTCAGCGCGGTAAAATCAGAATTCCAAGCTTTCACTCAGGCACTGGAGGTCGGTACCGTTCAAATTATTTCTCAAGGTTAACCAGAAGTTAATTAACTCTTCTTCTTTTTCTTTTTCTTTTTCTTTTTTTTTTTTTTTAAAAAAAAGGAAATGTGTGATCAATTATACACTGCCGTCGTCAGCATACTAAGTTCGGAATGGCTGCAAGACATACAATTCAATACTACAGAAAGTATGTGCGGGCCATTTATTCTTTGCTTTTAGAATCTCAATTCCTGTTCCCGGCTCACGTTTATATCACCGCAGTCCAAGAAGAAGACACGACATCTCGTCGACGGATTGCAGAATTAAACTTGATCCGGAACATTTACATTCCGGAATTGGTGTTCAGATTGCATGGAGCCTTAGTGGATTCTGGAACTTACATAATAACGTCAGCCCTCCCCAAGTTTCGATATTTTTGTTGCTTGCTCTCCTGAGTCGTTCCATGTGAAACGATTACTCATTCGCTCCTTGACTCTAGTAATCTAAGGCGAGCGTTGGAGTTGGCTACTTTGGTCGCCAACGAAAGTTACAAAAACTACGCCGAATTCTTACCTATCAAGACGAATACTTCAACTCAATCGAGCCATCGTCATAACAAAATCAAAGACTATTTACATGAATTGAGAATTGTACATCTCTTGATTTTGAAATCTTCCGGTGTTCATCCTCTAAGACCATCTTTGAAATAAATGCAAGCACCATCTCATTTCTATGTAACGTGGGACGTTGATGTCGATAGGAGGATTTCCGAATCCTTGCTTTTTTCGCCTTTTCATCTTTTCTTTCTCGACCAGAGAAAAAAAAATTGCCTTGCTTGAAATCCAGCTGATAATTACATCCTCCGCGCGCCATGCATCATCAGTCCTTCGCCAGACTAGGCATGTAGAACGCTACCGTCTATCACAGTCCTCGTCTGTGTAAGAACATCTTTGGTGGCTTCCTCTTAAAGTCTGATCCTTGTCTTTCTATAAATATTGGGCATTCTTTGAGCCTTAAACCATCAACTGGAGCTACGGACAAAGTTGATCAAGATTTCAGATGATGAAACTAGTTCAGCCAACAACTACTCTGACCAAGAAAAGATCCCCCACCTGAAGAGACACGACTGGCATGAGCGGCAAGGCCAATCTGAGAGCGGCTTGATAGCTCTAAGGGTCCCAAAGAAATTTTAACATCAACCTGGATCCAGCACAATGGCCACACCAAAACCTATTAGGGAAAAATGGCCATCATCAATCTACCCTACAACTCAGTCCAATGTAAACTTTGTGGGTACATCACAACCAATTTCAGGCACTTTGCCCAAGCCATGGTCAATCTGGGTGAAGACTGTGGCAAAAACTGCATGATCATCATTGGCAATTAGGCTGGCCAACTTTTTCCACTAACCTGTTAACCTGTCTTAACACAGGTTGACACTTCAGCCCCAGTCCACTCCAATCTCTCAAGACCTTGGCCAATCTGAAACTTTCATGTCTGCATACTTCTGGCAGCACCTCCTGTGCATCTGCCCCACATACCTGCAGCTCCCACTCTCCTCTCCAAGGCTCCCTCTCACTGTAGGGTTCAGTGCTCTCCCACTCTCTCCTGCAATGTAGAGGTACATGTGCATGATCCAACTTTCCCACAAGTTCCAGATCAGTACTCATCAGCGTCCATGGAAAAGCCCACTACTCCTGGAGCTCAACTACACCCCCAAGCTCACTGGGCCTGTTTGAAAGCTCCCTGGGAACCCTCCCCTCCTGCATCAGAAAGACTCCTCAACAAGTCCTCCTGATCTTCCCATCTTGTAACCACAACCAGGGGTATAGGTAGTGCCTGCTTCCATAACTGTCTGTCCTGACAGGAGAAATGCAGCACCTTCTGCCAAACCCACCTGATCTTGGCCAACGGCAAACCCTCCAGATATTTGAGTGTTTGGAGATGCTCATCCAACACCTGAAACCTACCAAATTGTTTCAGGTGTAGCTTGCCAACTCCTGTTGTTGTCACCACTACCATTAGGAGCCTCCTCTCCATGTCCAAATCATCCTCCACTGCTTGCCAAACCTCTGGAAACCCCAACAAAGCATCCAGCATCATAAATGCCTTACCCAGAACATGCCTGACTGTGAAATTAAACAAATGTAATTACACAATCCACCAAGTCTTAGGAGCATTAGGAAAGTTTGGGGAATTTATCATCCTGGCTAGTGCCTCCACATCTACCAGCAGTTCAAACTTCACCCCCCACAGCACATGCTGTAATCTCTGCACAATCCTAGTGAAAATTTGACAGGCTGAAAGAACTTGATTATCAGAGAAGGTTCAAAAACAGCATGAGAAACAAGAAAAGATGTGAAGGAGGAAATAACCTGAAAGAACTAAAAGGGAGGTTGAGCTAGACTCCGGTAGGCAGTTAGAAACACAAGAGAGTCACAGACAAATCAACTGGAAGGTTATTCAGGAGTCAAGGTCAATCTAGGATCCAACTTGATAGAGAGACAAAGATTGTGAAGAGACACTTACCCAACTGAGAGGACCTGAGAGCCCTAAGGGCAAACACAGGTTCTCAGTTGAGCATTACAAATAGGAAACCATGAGCCAGATACAGAGTGAGCGCACTGGGCAGATGATGACTGAGAAGCGCGCAGGAACGGACTCCAGACCAAAAGGCAGAAAATAAAACAAAAGGAATGAAACATAAAAAAACAGAACAGGAGTGAACCACAATGAGAGAAAAAGTCTAAGTTGAGATTCTGACACCCTCCCTGGCTTTTACTTTCATTGGACATGAATAAAGTCTAGACAGTTCATAAGTGGGATGCATGACAAAGCTTTGGTGAGGAAGTCGGCACAATTTTCTTTAGACAAGGTTTTCTTCATTAGTATGGTGCCTTTGGCTATTTATTCCCAAATGAAGTGATGTCAAAGGTCCAGATGCTTTGATTGGAAGTTGGATTGGTTTGCTTGCTGCAACTCCAACTTTATACATCCTTTGTTGTCCTCATGAATTGGAGTTTGTGCGTTAAACACGCATCCCATCACTTCACTGAGGAAGGTTTGTATCCACAGAACCTCTTTTACCCCGTCCCCAACTGAATTGTATTTGGCTTTGGTTGTAGAAAGAGAAACCGACACCTGCTTTCTTGATTTCAAAACTATCAGGTTCCCATTCCAGGTAACCACAATGCCAGAGATTGAGCAACGCATGGAGGGACAAGTAGCCCAGTCAGAATCAACATAGGCAGAGAGTGAAGAGGACGGATTTTCCGCAGAGAACTCAATACCTTTGTGAGCTGTATGGGCGAGATAATTTAGTACCTTTAGCGCGGAATTGTAGTGGGACATGCCTGGTGCATTAAGGAATTCCGCCAGGTAGTTGGCAGGGAAAGTAATATCAGGTCTGGTGTTGACGCTTAAGTAATTGAGCTCGCCAATAATTTTTCCGGTAATTGAGACCAGAGGCGATGAAGTTGGCTTTTTCTTTGTCTGTGGCTGGAAGAAGCTTGCTGTGGGGGACAAAATGAACTGAGTGTTCTTTGAACTTTGGTAGCGGATACTCAGCTGCAATGGAATTGATGTAGGACTCTTGAGAGAGCTTGATTGAACCAGGAGCCTGCAGAACGTTGATTCCCAGGAGTAACGTAGATTCTTGAAGGTATTTCACTTTGAACTGGCTTCCAATGAGAGTGGCAAATTTTTCCAGATGCTTGCTGAAAATGGCAATGTCATCTACATGTATGTACAGCCAGGTATCTTTGGAGAAAAATACACAATGATCACTACTGCTTCTCTTGAACCCAGAATCCAACAACCAGTTGCTGAGAGTAATGTACCAGGCTTGAGGGGCTTGTTTGAGACCGTACAACACCTTCTTCAGTCGCAAAGTTTTCCCCAGAGGGACCTTCAAATTAGTAGGAACGTTGATATAGATCCGTTCTGCTAGCGGAGCATTCAGGAAGGCGGCCTTGATGTCAAGTTGGTGAAATTTTAGGTTGTTTCACAGTGTGAAAGAGATCAGAAGCCAAAGAGAGCTCTTGTTGCCAGTTGGTGCAAAGGTGTTGACAAAGTCAACTCCTTCAATCTGATTAAATACCTGCGCACACAGTCAAGCCTTGAATTCCACGATCTTGTTTCTGGAATTTCTTTTTGTCCTAAATACTTAGATACACTTTATTTTTGAAAGGTTTTCAACGTTCTCCACCTCTTCCCAAACCTCATAACTATCAATATTAACCACCTCCTTTTCCATTGCATTAATCCATTCAAGCTTGTACTTGCTTTCCAGAGCTTTTTTGAGGGTCTTTGTATCTTCATAGTCAGCATCAACTAGGTAGATTTGCGAATTGAGTCTTCTTGGATGATTGACAATGTTATTGGTTGAGATTTCAAACACAGGATTTACCAAATTGGTTTCTGAGGCAAGGTCAGGAGAATCTGGTTGGCTGCCTTCTGGGTTGCCGGAACTGGTGATTTGAGGAGGCAAGAGATTGTTTTAAAGATTGGTAACATTGTGAGCAGAGGGATCAACCAAGACAGAGGGTTCTATTTCCAGGAGAGGGTTGTCCAAGTCTGAGTTTGAGGGCACACCAGAGCCAGGGAAGTTGTTTTTTAGGAATTGTACATTTGCAGTGATGAAAACCTTGTTATTGGCAGGATTGTAAACCCAGTAATTGGAAAAGTCATTGGCAAATCCAACAAGAATTCCCTTAAAACCAGATTGGGTGAGCTTGGATTGTCTGAGATGCTTGGGAATGAGAACAATTGAGGTGCATCCAAACGGTTTTAGAAAGTGGTAGTTGGCTTTTCTTTTGTACCAGAGTTTGTAAGGAATGAGGTTGTCATTTGAGGAGACAGGGAGAAAATTGAGAAGATTTGTTGATGTGTTGACTGCTTCACCCCACAGTCTACACATCAGCTTTGCTTGCAACATGAGGCATCAAGCCTTTTCCAGTATTGACCTGTTGGCCCGTTCTGCAAGGCTGTTTTATTGTGGGGAATAAGGTGGTGAGAGGAGGTGATTAATACCTCCTTCCACGCAGAACAACTTGAATTCCTGACCAATAAACTCACCTCCATTGTTGGTCAATATGTTGATGATTTTGGAGTTTTGGAGTTGTTCAACTTTCTTTACATATGTCTTGAAAGCATTGAGGGTTTTGTCTTTTGAATGAAGCAGGGCAACAAACTTGAATCTGGAAAACTGATCCACAATTGTAAGGAAGTAGCGGCTTCCACCAAAAGTGGGAGTTGAGAAAGGACCGACTAGATCCATATGAAGTGTTTTGAGAATTTGGGTGACAGGTTTGAAGTGGCTATTGAAAGGAGTTGAAATCATCTTCCCTATTTGGCAGGTTTCACAGTTTGACAAGTCAGGGAAGTTTGCGTCAGGAAAGAGAACCTTCAACTTGGCATTGCCGGCATGACCAAGTTTGAAGTGAAGATTGGAGGGAATGGAAGTTTTGAGGAGTGCTTTGGCCTTCTTCTGCTCCAATCTGATTCTGCACAGCTCTAGTAAGTTGTTGGAGGTAGACCCAATAAGCTTGAAGTTATCCAAGGTGATGGAAGACCCAGAAAATCCGACTTTCTTGATTGTAACCTCCTTGGACCTAAATTGTGATAAGGATATCAGGCATTGATTGATGTTGGGTACAAGCAGCACATCTATTAATTTGATCCAAGATCCTTTGTGGTTGAGAAGAATAGCATCTCCTATGGCAACAGCATTGAGGGCGTTGTTATTGTTACCAGTTCCAATTTTGATCGAGGTTTTTCTAGGGTTGTGTATCCACCAAGGATTGTTAACTATATGATGCAACGCCCCGGAATCAAGCACGGGGAGTAAGGAATTGGGGAGCAAGGAATTTTTTTTCAGGTATATCTGTGCACTGAAGTATGCAGAGTGCGCCTGAGGGGGTTCTTCAGGATTTGGAGAGGCTGTATCTGTGAGGTGAGCTTGTCCTTGAGAATTTTTGGAGGATTTGAGATGAGGATTGAGATGAGGACGCAGGTGCCAGCAACGGCTCTTGGGGTGATCTGCAAGGGGATTATGTTTTTCCTTAGCACACAGATGTTTAGGCTGCCTTCTTTTTGATTTGTCTTCCAACAAATTGTACAGCGCCACTGATGTTTTGTCAGTTGAGGGGCTTTTGGAGGTTTGAGTGGATTCAAGGTGGGTGACTTCTCGGAGCTTATTCAAGACTTTGGTGGGATGTTTTAGAATGTTGTCATTTAGGAGAATGGAGTTGACTACATGGTAGAATTGAGACGGCAATTTGGCCAGAATTGTGTAACTGAGGATGTCTGCAGGTACTTCAAGACAGACAGTGGCCAGTTTGTTCATGAGCTTGCAACATTCTTGGATGTAAGCAGAGAGATCCCCGGTGAATTTGTAACGTATGAAGGAGAGCCATATTCTTCCTCGGTTGGTAGTTGAGAGAGAAGCGTATTGTTCCAAGATGGCTATAGGATCAGATTGATTTGTGGGATTGATGATGGCATTGAACGCAGTGTCCCCAAGGTGTTGAATAAGAATATCAGCAGCTTTGTAACCTTTCTTTTCTGAGCAGCGGTAATTGGTACAACCAGATCTTTGTTATCTTTGCCTTCAGTATATTTGAGGAGACCTTTTTGACAAAGATAGCTTTGAATAAGTAGGGCCCAAGAAGAATAGTTTGACTTGTTGAGGATGGGTAGGTTGCTCCATTTGGAGGTGTCTTTGATGTCTGACATTGTATCAATCTTTTGGTTCTTTTAGTCGTAGGCCAAGAGTGAGCAATTTGGGACTGTAAATATGAAAATTTGACAGGCTGAAAGAACTTGATTATCAGAGAAGGTTCAAAAACAGCATGAGAAAAAAGAAAAGATATGAAGGAGGAAATAACCTGAAAGAACCAAAAGAGAGGTTGAGCTAGACTCCGGTAGGCAGTTAGAAACACCAGAGAGTCACAGACAAAATAAACTAGAAGGTTATTCAGGAGTCAAGGTCAATCTAGGATCCAACTTGATAGAGAGACAAAGATTGTGAAGAGACACTTACCCAACTGAGAGGACCTGAGAGCCCTAAGGGCAAACACAGTTTCTCATTCAAGCATTACAAATAGGAAACCATGAGACAGATACAGATTGCGCGCACTGGGAAGATGATGACTGAGAAGCGCGCGGGCACGGACTCCAGACCAAAAGGCAGAAAATAAAACAAAAGGAATGAAACATAAAACAACAGAACAGGAGTGAATCACAATGAGAGAAAAGTCTAAGTTGAGATTCTGACACCTAGTTACTCTGCAAAACTCCAACTTTGGCTGCAAATACCAAGATTCAACCTCCAAGAAGGTTACCAATTTGTAGAGTACAGGCCAATCCCTCCCCTCATCCTCCTGAGTAATAGCTCCACTCTCTCCAAAATTACTGGAATCTACCGCCAACCAGATCCCACCCTTCTCATAGTCCAAATCTTTCAACAATATCCACCACCTGGAAATCTCCTTCAACTTGTGGAATTCCTGATTGCACTCCTCCATCCAAATCCACTTTGCTGCTTTCCAAATTAACCACTTTAGTGGACTTTCTATCTCCAAAAATTGCTTGATAAAGATTTTTACCCATCTGCACATACCTAAAAACTGGGACATGTGAGTGGAATTCCACAGAGTAGGCCAATCAAGGACCTTGTTGAATTTAGTGTTAGTTATACACCTCCCTTTTGCAGATACCTTGTGCTCAAGGACCTCCAAGGCCAGAAAACATACCAAAAATTTTTTACACAAGAACTTTGGCCCTACTTCCTCAAACCACAACAGGATCCTCTCCAAAGTCTGTGCTTCTTCCCAAATGAACAGCCATATACCCACGTACCAACAATGGTTTCCCTGCCATTGCCACTCCTGGGCCCCTTGATCCCTGCATTGTCAATGAATATCCAAACTGTCTCTGGAACATCATCCTGCAGAATCTGCATCATTTTTTCCTGACAGACTGCCACCAAATTTGTTGCCCCTTGCAGAAGCAACGTAAACTGGAGTACCCCCAAGTGTGTCTCAAACACCATCATTGGGCGGGACTCCAAATTAAGATCCTGCTGATCATAACCCCTCACCATGTACACCAACATGTTGCAGACTCTCCCTGTCATGTTCTCCACAAACTCATCCACTTTTTGAGGCAATCCTGGATCCCTAATGGTGACTGAGTTGAGCTTTTGCAGATCATAGACAATCTGAAAAATCTTCCCATCCTGCTTGAGAACTGAAAAAATTGGACTTGGTTAACTAGAACTCAAAAGCTTGTAAATTCCAGTAACCAATTGCACCCACACCAAATCAGTGAACTGATCTCTAATTGCGGCCGGAATAGGTATTGGCTTGATCTGCAATGGTTTGTGTGGCACTGTTGGAATTTGGTAGGGGTCCACTGTCTTGTGCTTCATCAAAACCTGCTCCTCTGGACAAAACAACAATGCCTTCCTTTGCATGAAAATCACCTCCATTAACAACCCTATTTCCTCCTCACTGAGCCATCCTTCCAGTCCAAAGTTAATCTACGCCATCTGTTCCTCCATTATACCCGCTCTGTCTGCTCCAAATCACATTGGAGTCAGTGTAAACTTACACAGGTCCTGCAACCAACTGATTGGCTTCATTGGCCGTTTCAAACACTGTAGCCACACCTTTTTTGTAACTGGTTTGTACTTCCCCCTGCAGGACCAAACCTCAATCAACTTTTCCCCTTTGCCCGTCTCCTCTACTCATAATTTCAAACCTTCAAAAAACTCTGGGTTGCTCACAATTGTGGCACAATGGTATATGCTTGTGATACAACCCATTGGAGGTAAATAACTGGAAGGAATCACTTTGATTACTACCCCTGCATCCATCATTGCTTCATCAATACCCACTCTATTCCACTTTGCCCAGAGAACCCTGCACTGAGCAGTTACCGCTTCTCCTTGCTCCTTGCTGTTCAAACTTCTGTTCAAAGAGGGAGTCTCACAAAACAAAACCACATACTATAGGGCAATCTTAGATGATTTTGAACACAAAGGGAGAGGCTGAATGCAACAGGCCTGTGCAAGGTAGCAAGGCTAACTTCAAAGTGCAAACTTAGAGTTGATGGTTCAACAAACAGCAAGAGGGGGAAAGTGTTCCAATGGAAAGGAATTAAATCCAAGTTCAATGTGATGACTGGATTTAGCAAATGCAAGAACATATGAAATTAACTAACTGAGGAGACAATCTTCAGGCAGGCAACACACCCTTTATAAGGTAATCCAAAGATGACTAGATAAAACCCAATGGATGGCTCACTATATCTAGAGAACTGTGAGGCAATGAATGACAGTAACAGAATGGGAAATGGAATAACGGTACAGTTGTTTTACAAGGTTGTAGGGTAGGTGCAAGACAATAGAATCTGATCATAAAAGGAAGTAATGTATGAGACAGGAAGGAATGACATGGGAAGACAATGCAAATGTGAAGATTTAGTTTATTCAGGGTAAGGGACTAGTCCATTTGAAGCTATACAGTTGATGTGGATATCTACGCATGAGTTCAAACTAGTGTTATTGTGCAACCAAGAATGGAAGCCCAAGGATTAATGATATACAGGGTAGAAGGGAAAAGTTTGAATGGATGGTTGATTGGTATTTAGAGTTAACTGCAAGATTTGCAAGTAGATACTGAGTTTCCAAGATTGGAATGCTGTAAGGAAAGCCAAGGATGGTAAACCAAAGGCACCAAGGATGTTGTGCTTTGTCTGTGTCACACTTATGGAATGAGGTAGATGCTACTGAGGAAAAGGATATGTCAAAGGAATGGAAGACAATGACCCTTAACCTTGAAGCATGACAGTTTCCCGTTTATAAAGCTGCAAGCTTCTGCAAGCGTTCAGATGATTTTACCATCAATTCCAAAAGTTGTTTTACCTAATGTATCCCTTCTAATTGAAAATATACTTAATTGATTTGAAATAAAAAAAATTAAATTAACTATTTTGTCATTCTCATCTTGTCCTTGCAAAAACTGCATTTGACAAAATGAAAGATGTGTCCCTAGTACTGCTGTTTGGAGCCTCCAAGGCAAGTGCAAGAAATCCCCCCTTTGAAAATTAGCTTGAAATTTCCCTTTAAATAGAAAAAAAGTGGTCAATACCCCAGTGGCGCGAAAAAGTTGAAGATCTTCCTCACAAGTGAATTATCACATCCCCCTAGTGCCAGAGATAAAATTCTTAGGAGTATGGAATCTGGGTGAGTAAGGATAGAGAATGACTGAATGATAAGGATGAAAAATAATATAATTTAGCCATTGCCCTTTGTAGTATTGCCAAGATTTTGGAGGTACACAACCAACACACCACCACCACCACCACCCTATTTTGGACTGTTGGCCAATTTCCAAGCAAACCAGATGGATTTTGAGGCCCAAAGCAAGGTTCAAGGTGAGGAGAGGTTTGCGGCGGTGTGGTGTCATTTTATAGCCTTGGATTGGGAACTGCGTTGCAGCCTGTGCACTCAGCATTAGGTAGGCCAGGCTCAGCAGTTGGGGTGCGCTGGGTCTCAGCAGTAGGCGCTGCGGGACTCAGCACACCAGATATGGGTCAGGTTTTACCAAGATGCAGAAGGCTGCAACCAGCTGTGGTGACCAATCTGGGACACCTTTGAAAAGGGGGAAAGTTTTTAAAACTTTTTTATATGTTCTTTCATCCAACTTCCATATATAAAAAAAAAGATATATTTCCTGTTTCACTATGGGAAATCTTCTGTTTTCTGTTTTCCCAACTTCTCCCTGTCCTAGAGGTACAGGAAGGGCTCTCCAGGTCTTTCAAATCCTCCAATCCTCCGTTCAACTCACTCTTGTTATGCTTGAAGCCGGATTTTTTGGCCAAGCGTGCACCCAATCAATCACTTCCTCACTGATTGTTGACCTCACCCCATCATCCTCATTGGCAACAACAACAAAGACTGCCAATCATCCTCATCCAAAACATTTATTGTATCCCTCATTGTCATTGTCAATCACCACCCCCTCATTGTCATGGTCAACCACTGATGATAATGGCCATCAACAGCAACAAGCCAACCACAATCCCCTCTCCTTCATCTGGCTGTTGGTGCCAAAATTCAGCATCAATCCCACCCTCAATCACCTCCTCACCTCTGCTTTGCTCATCTGACAACCATGAGCTATTGCTTATGGCCATCAGAGTCATCACCCGCCATCCTCAACTCATCATTGCCAACACACATCTTTTCCATTACCGCTCATTTTTTGCAACCGTCCATAATGATGCCTCACACCTTGCTCTCCTTGCATCCACCTGCTGTCCGTTAATCACCCTCTTCCCACTGTTGCAACCTCTTTTCTGCAAAGCCACAGATGTTCATTTTCTGCCACTCATCTCTGATGTTGGGTTGTTCTCCCCTTTAAAATTTCTTTCTTTCTACTTTCTTATTTTTTACATCATATCATTCATTTGTGAGCCTGGATTTTCTCATCACTATCATCCATCTTTCATTTATCCAAAAAGAATTTTTTTTTCAACTTTCATTTGTAGTTATCTCTTGTAAGTAGTCTACAGAGCCTCTTGCCCGTAAAAGGAGGGGCTCTCCCCTGCCTTTTTCCCAATCTATCATCATCACTGTATGCAATCAATAAATCCGTGGGGCTCTTCCCCTTTATCCAAGCCATTCATCATCCTTATCCTGAGTATATTTATGATTGCCCTTTGATCTTTGAGCCTCCATACTCAAATATTGATCTTTCCCTATGTGCCCTTGTCCATTATCACCAACCAATAGCCTTGCTGGTTGAAGAAAAATTCAGTTGATTGAATTCTTGAGTGTGTTATACCACTCTTTGATCCCTTTTTTGACCATACTGGTCTTAATTATTCTTTGATTATTATTACAGAACCAGTCACTTTTGACTAAAATTTTTCTTTAAGCTTGAAATATGGAGTGTGAAACCTCCCTTGATTTCCTTGAAGTCAAATTTTGCCACACTACTCTTGAGTCCCTTCAGAAGTGTTGGGTTATTCTTGTTTGAATATGTCATTGATTTGCTTCTAGAGCTTCATAAAACAAATTGCTTTTCTTTTTTACAGCCACCCACAGTTATCTGGTACCCTTCAAGCGCTTGATTGCGGAGAGTTGGGCAGGTTCATTAAGAAACTGGAGGTTGGTTGGGACTGAGTTGATCTTTCCTGATCTTCTTCTCATGACCAGAGTTATTAGCTTGTGGGCATTGTTATAAATTGTTTTTTCAAGTCTTTTTCCACACCATCTTGCCTCAGATAGTTCTTTCAATTGCTAATAATTACCACCAAACTTATCCCTTTGCCTTTATTCCTCATTCATCAGGTTCTGCACCTTGATTCCGGTTACATTTAAATATTTTTGTAACACTCAGGAGGGCAGCCTAAATGGCACCTTTCCCCTCCACAGAACTGCCTGCGGCTCAGCACCCTTTGGATTCTTACACCACTAGGACATTACAGACCTAGGAATGAAGCCATTCCAACCAAGTTTGCGGAATGGTTAGTTTGGGGAGGTAAGGGCAGGGCAATTGGGGAGGCTATGTGAGGGGGGGGGACATGCGCAAGCGCAGACTGCTCTGCGGGCACTGTGAAATCTTGATTGTGCTTTTGGCAGATGCGGACAATTGCGGAGGGCTCCAAGTAGGGACGGGAGAGGGCCATGTCAGGAGAAGGAAAAACTGGATGTGCTTAATGGCAGGCAAGTATGCAGGATTGTGCAGTATGGAGATGGGTTAGGGTTAGGCTAGGGTTCTGGGTCTTATTTTTTCTTCTTTGTTTGTTTTCCGGGCTTTCTTTACGCTTGTATTTAGGTTAGGGTTGAGAGGAGGGCGTAAAAGCCCCCCCCCTTAGCGCAGGATGATGGGTGGGCATGCTACCATGGATCATGGTTTTGGGGAAAGGAATTCATCTATCCATCTCTGAACTTAAAGGGCGCATCCCACACCACAAAGAGGCTAGAATCAATAACTTACAAAATTCAGGAAACTTGGGGAGTACCTTTCTCTTATTTCCACAGCGGTGATTGAGGAGACAAGGCAAGAACGTGTGGAAGCGGAAGGAGAAGATAGAACACAAAATGAGGAAATGAAGTGGAGGATAGTAATGGAATGGGAAAAGAGGAAAGGGTTGAAATGGAAGGATGAAATGGGACGGAAGGCCAGGGCAAGGAGAACCAGGTGTGATGTGGTACCCATCAAGGCTGATGCAAGGTGGTTGACTGGTGATGTTGGAGAGGTTTTTTTTGCAAGGCCAAAGAAAAAGAGCTTATGGAGAACTATTGGAAGAAGGTGGATGGAATTCACAGCAAAAGAGGGCTTGGACTGCCAAGTGCAAGGAGACTTTTGAGAAGCATTTAGTTTCAAAAGTTCTTGTGCTGTGGCAAATTTCAAATCTAAGAAATGTTGAGGATTTGGATGAATTTAGGTCAACTGTAGCAGAATTGGCCAAAAGTTGGGAAGAGGTGGAACAAGAAATAAAATAAAATTTTTAAAATTTTTGATGTATTTTATTATTGCTATTATATATATATATATATATATATATTAAGAGATAAAAGTTTTTTTTGCTTGAAATATGGAGAATAAGTAAACATTAGAAAATCAAAGGTTGAAATGAAAAAAAAAAACAAATTTAAGAAAGTAGAATGAGATGGGATGGGATGGAAGGAGAAGTGTAATGGGATTGATGAGATGAGATAGGATGAACATGCAGAATGAGATTGGAAGGGATGGAAATAAAGTTTGGCAACGTTTGCAAGGGTATTTTGCACAAAATTCTTAAACCAAATTGGGAGAGTTGCAAAGATGATGGGCTGGTTCCTACAAGGTGCAATCTTCATTGGACTGGAAGCCAGTCCATTTGAAAAGTTATTGGAGTTTTCCTTTGTGTAATCTGGAATCCAGAATACAGCTTACTTCCCACTATAGATGATCTTGGAAATTAAACGGTTCAGGAGGGGGATGAGTCTTGCCCAGGTATAGGACTAAAACTGGCTCTAGGAGAGACACATGAAAGAATGGGTGGATAACTTTCCATTTCACAGGTAAGGTCAGTTTGAAAGCGTTGGGAGAGATGACTGATTTGAATTTGAAGCGGCCAAGTTTTCTTTCAGAGAGTTTTTGGGTTGGGCAAGTACTGTCAATGTTGCAAGCATCAAGCCATACCTGGTCTCCTACTGCAAAGGTTGGTGCAATAGTGCAAATTTGATCTGCTTGCTCCTTTTAGTGCTGGTTTGCTGCTTTGAGGTTGGTTTGAAGTTGCAATTGAAGAGATTGAACGTTGTTGAGGTGATTGGTAGCAGTTTGAGAGGGTGCTACATGAATGGAAGCAAAATTTGGATTCCTACCAGAAAGAGTCTGGAAGAGCAACTGTTTGGTGGACGGATGAGTGGAGTTTTTGAAGGAGAACTTGGCTAATGGGATCCATTGCAACCAGTTTTCCTGTTGATAGGCAACATACATTCAAATATACTGTTGGAGAATCTGATTAAGTCACTTGGTTTTCCCATCCGTTTCCGGTGTGGTGCCCAATCTGGGACACCTCTGGACCAGTATGGAAAAAGTAAAGTTTTTTATGAACTTTTCAATAGCCTCCATTTAGATCCAAAAAAAAAACTTTTGATCCGGAATGATTCCCATATCCAGTTCCCAAACTCCCAGCTCCCACTCTCCTAGTCGTCTAGGATCATCTCTTGGGTGCCTAGCGCCCGGTCCTGTGTTCAAATCCCCCTCTCTGACGGTACTCCTTCCCTTTTGGGTTAAGGACCGGTTGCAAGCGACTTTGCTTGCTTCATCCATCCTTCATCCCTCCTCCTCCTTGGCTCATCATTAACCAATACTCCAACCCAATCCTCCCTAACTCTCCACGGGATCATTCCAGAACTGCAGTCCGCTTTGGTAACACTAAATCTGGCAATGATTCTCATCCTCACCCCTCTCATCATCCCGGCAATCCTGATATGCGCCGTAAGAAATCTCTTGTTTGACCCAACCATGCTCCTATTGACCCCTCGCATCCCCTCTACAACTACCACAATCACACCGCTGTCATGGAGGCAGATGAAAGAGTCAAGGTTGGTCTAAGTTATACTGGTATGGCCACCGTCAATGGCTCAGCTGCTTTGGCTCACCATCAACATCAACATGAACATGGTCATGATACCAAAAGCAACTCCCCAACATCAGTCCCATCCTTCCTTGCCCCAATCCCCAATCCCAATCCATTGGCCAATGACCGCAAGCGTTGCTTGCGGTTGTTGGAACCTTTGCACCACCGCCTTGATCCACCTCCAGCTCACTGGTCTCCCGCGTGGCTTGTCTGTTGCCCGTGCGGGTCTCAACTGTTGCCCAGGCCCATCAGCATGTCTGCAGGCGTCTCACTAGCTACTCTCTTGCCTGTGCCCATCATTGGCACAGGCCGGGGTTTTGATCCAGTTCTTCTTTTTTTTTGAGTGTTTGTTTTTTCTTTTTTTTCCCTTTTGTTTTCTCATGAAAATCTATGAAAAAAAAATTCCACTCTGTTTGTAGTATCTCTTGTAAATAGTCTACAGGGACCCATGGTCTGTAAAAGGAGGGGCTCTCCCCTGCCTTTTCCAAAACTCCAGGGGAGTTTGTGCATATGTCCCCCCTGTTATCATTTAAATCTGATCCTCATCCTCATCCTGGGTATATCTTTGATTTCCCCCTGATCCATTGATCCTTAGTCTTTGCCCCTCTGTGGCCTGATCCTTATCACCAACCAATAGCCTTTCCGGTTGAAGAGAATTCTTTCTGTTGGAATTCTTGAGTGTGTTATACCACTCCTTGATCCCTTTCTCTGGCCATACTGGTCTTAATCCCTCCTTGATCATCTTTCTGGAGCCAATCACAATTGATTGAAGAGTTCTTATTAAGCTTAAGACCTGGAGTGTTATACCTCCCTTATTCTTTTGGAGTTGCATTCTGCCAGCCTACTCTTGAGTTCCTTGAGAAGTGTTGAGGGTATCCTTGCTTCAAATCAGTTACTGTTTGCTTTTAGAGCTTCTTAAACATAGTTCTTGGTCTTGTACAGCCACCTTCAGGTATCTGGTACCCTTCAAGGGCTTGATTGCGGAGAGTTGGGCAGGTTCATTGAGAACCTGGAGGTTGGTTGGGTTTGAGTTGATAATCCCCAATCTTCTGCTGAAAGCCAGAGTTATTAGCTTGTGGGTATTGTTTACATGCAACAGCTTTGTTCTTTGAGCTTTAAAAACACTTTATCTTCTTTTTCCCGAGTTTTTCCCACATAATCTTGGCTCAGATAGTGCTTTTCCATTGCTACCAAACTACTATCATCTTTATCCTTTACTACTTGATTCCTCATTTACCAGGTTCTGGACCTTGATCTTGGTTACATGCAAATATTTTTGTAACACTCAGGAGGGCAGCCTAAACAGCCCCTTTCCCCTCCACAGAACTGCCATAGCCTAGCACCATTTGGAGTCTTACATTTGGTCCCCCGGGCTGGGATTGAACCAGAAACCTTGGGATTTACAGTCCGAACTTGAAGAATCAACTCTGAAATTCAATCTAATCCTTTTCTTTTTTTCTTTTTTCTGTCATCATCCAGATCTGATCCGGGGATGCAACTTGTTCCAGAAGAAAGTCCTCCCAATTGTGCACCATCTGGGCAGGATTCTTGTTGTTTTTGTGAAAATCTACCCTTGCCACGCTTGTGAGCCACCTTGGAACTCTGCTTTTTGGATCCCCTTAGGAACTCTGTCTTCAAAATGGAATCTGTTCCCTCCACCACTGTTTGGGCCAAGATGATCAAGATCAAACCCCAGAACAAGAACCTAGGCTTCAATGGAACAAATGTGGAACAATTTTTGGACTCCTATGAAATGGCTACTGAAGTGGATGGTGCAAGTGAACACAATATGGCCTATCAGTTACAATTTTTTATCTCCTCTGATGAAGTTATGGAAGTGATCAAATTGTTTGATGGATTCAAACCTCATAACTGGAGGCTCTTGAAGGAGGCTATGTTGGCTTATTGGGGGAAAATAGATGTGGCTAGGTTTACCTTACAGGACTTAGATGCTCTGGTTTCTCAATGGATCTCCAATGGTGGTGTTTCTTCAGCCTCTGATTATCAGTCTTTCAGAAAGTCTTGGGATCCTATTCAGTCTTATCTTATCAGGAACAATCACATTGACACTGTGGAAAAAATTTAAGTTTGATTTTTCCAATATTTTTTGCCAGGAGTGCAGGAAAGGATTAGGGATGAATTGGTCAAGTCTGGATCCATGATAACTACTGGGGATAATTGTTTCAAACTCCCTGTCTTTCTGGTCCTTAGGAATGTGGTGGAAAAAGTCATGAAAGGTCAAATGGCTTTAAATTTTGAAAAGCCCAGGATCACTGAACCAATCCATGCTCCTTCCTTCCAAGAATCCAACAAAATCATGAACAAGATGGAAGCAAATTGCAGACCTAAATCAAGCCCTCAGGCCAATAAGGATACTTCTACCATAGATGAGATTACTAAGCTACTTCAGGCCTTTGAGAATAAAATAGATCAGAAAATATCCTCTTTAGCTACCCCTAAACCTGCTAATTCTGTTCCTAAATCCACCTTAGTCTGCTATTACTGTCATGTAGAAGGCCATGGTACTGGTAGATGTCCTGAACTCAAGAAGGACAAGGAGGAGAAATTAGTAGAGCAGAAGGGAAATAATTTCTTTCTTCCTAATGGTGCTTTGATCCCTTTCAACTCATCCTGCCCGATCTGTCATGTGGTGGCTTCTTACCAACCACCAACTCCCAAGAAGGCATCTCTGGTCTCCTTGGATTTTTGATCATCCTGTGGCACTCTTAAACCTTGGTATCCTCCAGCTATCACTTCTTCCAGCTTCTCTGGTGCTTATCAATCTGATCCAGCTAGGAAACGCCATGAGGAAACCAAACCTCACAAGTCTCCTCCTGTTCCATCTTCAATCCTTTGAAAACCTGTCAAACATCAATCTTTGCCTGAGCCTCCTTCCTCTGATGTGGAAGACATGGAAGTAGAAAGGGAACCACTCATGGAAAAGTTCCAGGACCACTCTGATCCTCCTCCTCCTCTTCAATCTGGTCATCCCCCTCAATCCTCTGATCCTCTTCCAGTACTTGTCTCACCTGATCTTCCTCCCTCCACCCAGCCCAAAGTTCAGTTTGAGAGGGGCATTTCCAAGGACTTCCCTAATGCTGTGGAAGGAGTATTAAAGAAAATTTCTGATCTCAAAATCCCTGATCTGTCTGTGGCTGAACTGCTATCTATCTCTCCATCTGTGGCTGAAGGCATGAAGAAATGGTTTTCTCTTTGACGTGTGGAAATTGGTCTGGACAAATTGAAGGCCTCTTCTGGCACTTTGATGGAGGACTCTGGTGGAATGGATCCCCCTTCAGATGCCAATCTGTATTCCTGCCCTCTTGGATTTCTTCCCTGCTATCTTGGTGAATTGACTAAAACAGTTTCTCTTCTTGTGGATTTGGGTTCTCAGCTCAACTTAATCTCAGATACTATGGCCTTCAAACAAAAGCTTATCCCAAGGGTCAGCTTTAATTCTGCGGTTTATGGTATATGGAATCAGTCATGTGAACTGGTTGGTATTGCTGAGGATGTTCCTGTTTGAATTGGTTGAAATATTGTTGGAACTTGTCACTTCTGGATCAGTTGTTTGGAAGGTCCTATGATCTTGGACTAACTGTTCTTAATGGATTTTGGGGCTACCCTGATTTTTTCTGATCAAGTTGGGGAAAGAATCCTTCTCCCTGATGCTGATGGCAGAAAAATCGAAGTTCCGCTTTGTTCCTTGGATTCTGGTTGTTGGGAACAAGATTTTCCTGGTCATTCTCCCAAAACAGTTCTAAAGGGAAAGCAGAAGGACAACTCTCATTCCTCTCAGCCTCATTTTCTATTGGATTAGTTGATCCTACTGATAGTTGTAGTTCCTCTCAGCCTCAGACTTTAACTTATGGATCAACTTCAACCTCAGAGGAATATTTTTTGTTTTCCTCATCATCTCTTCCTCATCCAAATAAGACCAAAATTCAAAAACATAAAAAATCGGAAAATTCCAAAAATATTTCTTCTCTCTCTGGGTCTGTTTGATCTTCTTTTCCTTTTTCCCTTCAGACTGATCAATTATCCTCTCCTCCATTTTTGAATCTCCGCAATGAGTCTAAACTAGATCACAATCTTGATTCTTTTCTTCGTGGTTTTGTCATGAAGTAGTATGGTCTTAAGTGGAGGCAATGTGGGGTAGAAGTAAGTCCTCCCAATTGTGCACCATCAGGGGCCTCTACTACTGTCATTTTTGAAACTCTACCCTGTGCCACACATGTGAGCAATGCGTTAGCTTTTGGATCCTCTTTTATTGAAAAGGCACCTTTCAAGGAAGAGGCGGAACATTGAACTTGGAAGATGTTGGAGCTTGGCCTCAGTTTTTGTAGTCAGGTCTCACTGGTCAATGCTTGGAGGAAGAAAGGATTCCTCTCTTTTGCCACCAAGTATAAACCAGTTGCAAAAAATTTTCAACCAGTCAACCAACCAATGCCTCTCAAACTCAATACTCCTCTTATGCGCCCCCCTCTATCCCGCAATCCTTACTGTGGTTTACCGCAATCTCTTACTGGTCCATTCATCCCCTCTGATCATGCCACTGAAGAACTTCTGAAAGTGGTCAACTTTGGTCCAGATGGATGGCTTCTTCCTGATGAGTTGAATTTAATCAAAAATGTCTTAGCCCTTAGGGAAAAATCTATTTCTTTCTGTGAAGAAGAGAGAGGTCTCTTGAAAGAATCCTATGGCCTCCCTTACATTATCCCTGTAGTAGAACATCATCCCTGGCAAAAGAAGAAGATCCCAATCCCTGCTGCTAAAGTTGACAAATTCATCAATTTGGTCCGCAAACAAGTCCAAACCGGTTTATATGAACAATCAACTTCTAGGTATTCCAGTCCTGTTTTCTGTGTTCTCAGGAGTAATGGTAAACTTAGAATAGTTCATGATCTCAAGCCTCTAAATAAGGTTACTATTAAAGACTCTTTTATTCCCCCTGCTACTGAAGAATTTGTCAAATCCTTCTCTGGGAGAGCTTGCTATGGTCTAGGTGACATTATGGGTGGCTATGACAAAAAATCATTACATCCAATTTCTTGTCCCCTCACTACTTTCAATACTCCTCTTGGTTGTTTCCAACTTACTAAATTACCTCAAGGTGCCACCAATTTGGTTGCAGTCTATCAGGCTCAGATGTTTTGGATCCTCCAGGATGAAATCCCTGATCATGCTGGTATCTTTATTGACAATGGCAGGATTAAAGGTCCAGTTTCTGATTATAACAATGAGCTCTTACCCTGGAATTCAGGAATCCGTTGATGTATCTGGGAATATGAAAACACTCTGGAAAGGATCCTGTTTTGAATCAAGGAGTCTGGTCTCACTTTCTCTGGATCCAAATTGGCTGCCTGTGTCCCTCCTTTGGAAATTGTTGGTCATGTGGTCTGCAAGGAAGGAAGAAGGATGGCTCCATCCAAAGTCAACAAAATTCTCTCTTGGCCTACTCACATCAATCCAACTGAATTAAGAGGTTTCTTAGTTGTTGTAATCTATGTTTGGATCTTTATCCCTTCTCTATCCAAAATTTGCATTCCCTCGCGTCACTTAACCAGGAAGGATGCTGAAAGGTTTTGGACCCAAGCTTGTGAAAAATCATTTCAGATGCTCAAAACAATTGTTGGAAAAGACATTGTCTTGAATAAGATCACTTATGGACCTAGGGCTGGCAAGGTCAAGCTGGCTGTGGACTCTAGTTATCAATCTGTTGGGGCTGTCCTTACTCAGGAAGATGAAAATGGTTTGGATTGTCCTGCCCTGTATGAATATCTTCTTTTTTCAGAGGTGGAATCCAGGTACTCCCAGCCAAAACTGGAACTTTGTGGTGTGGCCTGAATGTTGAAGAAGCTCCAAACTGTTCTCTGGGGTCAACACTTTGAGTTACAAGTCAATGCACAATCCATTATTGAAATGATCAATGCCCCCAGTCTTCCAAACGCTACAATGACTTGTTGGGTGGCTTTTATCCAGTTTTTCTCTTCTGATATTGTTCATAGGCCTGGAAAATCTTTCACCATGCCTGATGGTTTATCTTGAAGCCCTCTTAGAGATGAAGAATTGGATGTTGGAGTGGGTTTCAACAAGGAGGAACCCTTAATTTGTCCTGTCTTCACCTTTTCCTCTCAAGATTATTCTGTCTTAAATTAGAGCAGTATCTATCCACTCTCCAAAGGCCTCCTGATCTCTCTGCTAAAGATTTTTGATCACTCAAAAGGAAGTCCTAAAATTTCTTTGTCCAAGGTACTAGGCTTATGAAAATAGGCAACCCTTGTGCTTCTCACACGACCACCCCACGTACTATAGGGCAATTCTTAGATGATTGTGAGCGCAATGGAATGCCAAGTGCAAGGAAAAGTGAAAATAGCAAGACTCAGTTTCAAAGTGCAAACTTGGTTATGCCACTCAACAAATGGCGAGAGGAATGGAATGTGTTCCAAAGAAGGAAACTCAACCTGAGTCCAATGTGATAACTAGGTTGTAGCAGAATGCAAGAACGTATGAAATTAACTAACTGAGGAGACAATCATCAGGCAAGGGGATAGCCCTTATAAGGTAATCCGAAGTTACTAGATACAACCTGGTGATTAGCTAACTAAAGTTGAAGCGGTGAGGCAATGAATGACAGGAAGGGGATAGGAAATGAAGCAGTAGTACATTATCCAAGGTCATAGCGTAAGTGCAAGACAATAGAATCTGAGCGTATACTTGTATGACAAATTGGGACAGGAGCAAGTGACGTTGAAGGTAATGTGAATGAGAAGTAATAGTGTATGCAGGGTAGGGACTAGTCTAATTACAAAATGTACAATAATGATGGCTTAGTTAGACGTAGATGCAAACTAATGAACAATGCATGACCAAAGATGGAAGTCCAAGGCTTTTGATTGGCCAGGGAAGGAGATTGAATCTCATAATGGGTGGCCAAACGGTATGGAGTTAACTTCAAAGTTTGCAAGTATATACTGAGTTGGTTGCCAAGATTGGAAGGTCAGTGCAAGCCAGAGGAAATAGCGGATTGCACCATTGATGTTGTGCTTTATTTGTGTCATGCTTTTAGACTGAGGTAGATGGTACTGAGGAGAGGACATGCCAAAGTGATGAAGACAATAATCCCTAAGTGCAAAGCGTGACAGTTGCCCGGGTATAAAGACGCGAGCTCCTGCGAGCGCTGAGATAAATTTTCCCATTGATTTCAAGTCGTTAATAATTACTGTATACCCTTTAAATTATTTAATTCATTACTTGATAAATTTATAATTTATATAGAATGTTGTCATTGTTGTCCCGCCATTGCAAAAACTGTATTTGCCGAAACAAGCAATGTGTCCCTAGTACTGCCGTCCGAGGCCTTTGAGGCAAGTGCAAGCAATGTTGCCTTTGCAAAGTGGCATGTAATTTCCCTATAAATGTCAAGTCAATTGTTGAGGGTCCCGCGGAGTCATCAAGGGAGATGCGGAGTTGTAGGTCCGCGCCGAGGGTTAAGTACAAGATACCACCGTTGCCGGAGATCAAATAATTGGGGACTTGAGTTCCTGGTGAGTACTAATCTGGACTGACTAATGATCATAAAATAGTAACTAAATTTTGCTTTTTTTGCTTAGTGTTGCCCCGTTTCAAAAGATATACTACAAACACACCACCACCACCACCAACTTACTGGGGACTGCCAACTGAACTCTTGGGGGCCCAGATGAATGCCAAGGTGCAAGGCAAAGTGCCCAGTGCAGAAGCGGTAGGAGTCATAACCAAGGAAGCAAGGGAGGAGGAAGGAAACAAAGCGGAAGGAGAATTGGGAAATGGAGGAAACGGAAATGGAGGGAGAGAAGGAGCCAAAGAATTAGGAGAAGGAAATAGAGGAGATGGAAGGGATGGAGTGGATGGAATGGAAGGAATGGAGGGCCAAGGCAAAGTGGATCCGGTGTGGAAACTAAAGGGGCAACACCCCAGAAGTTGTCCTCGAGTTCCAGAAGTTATTGATCAAAGCGTCTGTAAGGAGATTGGATGCAGCCGTTCAAGAGAGAGATAGAGTGAGAGGGAGGGAGCGATAATAAGATGAATTCCTTCTTTTCCAATTCAATCCAATCCAATGCTATAAAAAGTAATATCCTAAAGTGCAGTCCAGTCCGTAAAGAAAAGTGAAGTGGGGTGAAGTGTTTTTCCCCGTCCTTCCCCTTCCTTCCTTCCCTATCATAAGATGCCCCTACAACCCAGAGTTGAGAGCAAAGTATTTAAGTCCTCCCTCTCAACCCTAACCTAAGTACAACCACAAGTAACAAGAAAGAGTGATGAAATACAACCCTAAGCCGCAGAACCATAGCCCAACCCTATCCCTCCATCCCTCACCATTACCCGCGCCCTTTGGTATTAACGTAGCCTGGCTCGTCCGCCCGCGCGCGTCTGCCCAACAACCCGTTCCAATATCCGGGGCGTACCCACGTGACCCAATCCGCGCGTCTTGCGATGCGCGGTCCGATCCGTGCAAGCTTTCCGATCCGCGCAAGCCTTCCAATCCGCGCAAGCCTTCCGATCCGCGCAAGCCTTCCGATCCGCGCAAGCTTTCCAATCCGCGCAAGCCTTCCAATCCGCGCAAGCCTTCCGACCCGCGCAAGCCTTCTGGTCCGCGCGATCCGTTGTCTCTTGTCTCCAGGTGCTGAGCCCGACCCAACCGCTGCTGGGCCTACCTGACTGCTGCTGAGCGCGCCGCCTGCAGCCCTTTCCTGACTTGCGTCCATAAAAGAGCACCACACCGGTGCAAGTTGTAGGGCTGGTCAAAACAGATGCGAGGCGGCTGACGGGCAATATTGGAGAAGGCATGTTGGGAGGCCAAAGCAAGAGAGCGTTGTAAGACTCCAAACGGTGCTAAGCCGTGGCAGTTCTGTGGAGGGGAAAGGTTCTGTTTAGGCTGCCCTCCTAGGAGTTACAATAATATTTAAATGTAACCGGAATCAAGGTCCAGAACCTTATGGATGAGAAATCAAAGTAAGGGAAGAGGATAAGAGTTGTTGGTAGCAATGGAAACAGCACTATCTGAGGCAAGATGGTGCAGGTAAAGACTTGAACAAATAAGTCAAGGTTTGTTCAGAGTTCAATAGAACAATGCAGTTGTAAGTAACAACGCCCACAAGCTAATAACTCTGGTCGTCAGCAGCTGATTAGGAAAGATCAACTCAATCCCAACCAACCTCCAGGTTCTCAATGAACCTGCCCAACTCTCCGCAATCAAGCGCTTGAAGGGTACCAGATAAATGTGGGAGGCTGAACAAAACAAAAGCAATTTGTTTACAAAGCTCTAGAAGCAAATTGATAACAAATTTGAGCAAGAATATCCCAACAATTCTCAAGGGACTCAAGAATAGCGTGGCGAAATTCAACCTTAAAGAAGAAGGGAGGTATAACACTCCAGGTTTTAATCTTAATTAAACCTCTTCAATCAAACCTGATTGGCTTCAGAAAGATGATCAAGGAGAGATCAAGACCAGTATGGTCGAAAAAAGGGATCAGAGTGGTATAACACACCCAAGAATTCAGACAGACAGGAATTCTTCTTCAACCAGCAAGGCTATTGGTTGGTGATAAGGAACAAGGTCACAAGGGACAGATTTTGAGTATGGAGGCTCAAAGGATCAAGGGGCAATCATGGATATACCCGGATAAATTGCTCAGATAAGTGGGAAGGATGCCCACGGATAAGTTGATTTCTGATGATGGTCTGATAGGATGGATTCAATGCTGGGCCAAAAGGCAGGGGAGAGCCCCTCCTTTTATAGACATGAGGCCCTGTATACTATGTACAAGTGATACTACAAATAGGTGCGGGAAAATGAAAACATAAAAAAAAAAAAAAAAAAAAAAAAAAAAATAACATGAGAGGAAAAAAAAAAGAAATGTTGCCCGCGTCAAGAATAACCGCGGGCAACCAGATGGACACCCGCAACAGCGGTCGCGGGTGTCGACAACGGCTGTTGTTGCCCGATCGGCGGCGACAACGGGGTGAAGGTTCCGACGGCCGCAAGCAGTCGCTCGCGGTTGTCGGTCGGATCGGATGATGGGCAGAGATGACGGGTTTGAGCGGTGTAGAGTAGTTGAGCAAGTTGCTCTTGGATGATATCTAATTTGAGGATCCTCCGTGAGCTCAAGGGATTGATGACTGGACCGAAGGTTGAGAAATGATTGATCTGGAGGTGATTTGGGATCGAACTGAGTCGGTCGTCGATGTGAATTGATTTTCCCTTGCGTTGGCTCATCCAGAGCCGAGGTGGTGGGATGGAAGGATAGATCGGATTGGAGGAAGAGGAAGGGATGGCCTGAGTGGATTGAGAGTTTGAGGCTGGGTCGGGAAGAAGATGATCTAAGACGTTGGTTGGGTTGGATCGAGAGACAATCAAATCGGCGGTAGGAGCAGCATGGGTCGTCGTTGTCGTAGTCGGAGCAGGGAATGAATGAGTGGGTACTAGGTTGGTGGAATTGAAGACGATGGAGGAAGAAGTATTGGATGAAGAAGAGGAAGAGGAAGAGGAAGGAGAAGGGATTGTCAAAAGTGGTTCAACAATTGCTTGCGTCGCCAAAAGTCAGGGCCGCGAGCGCGACAAGTGGGAGTTGAACATAGGAAGAGGGGATCGAAGCGGAGAGACAGGCAAGAGGCCTGTCCTAGACCACTAGGACAGGGAGAAGTTGAGAGATGGGGAGAAATGAAGGTACCCATAGGGGTACAACCAAAAAATATATTTTTTTTTTTGTGGTGTCCCGGATTGGTCACCACATCTCTCCCCAACTTACAGACTGTCCCTAGTCTGCATCTAAAATTTGAAGGGATTAAAAAAAAAAGCAGGGAAGAAAGAAATTGAAGCAAGATTGGCCATTGCTTGATCTTGAGATCAATTGAAGAGTTGAAGAAAATATCTTGATTCTTCCAAATGAGCCCTAGAAGCGGCAGGAATAGAACAAGGAGGGCGTCCAAGGTGCTCACATATGTGGCATACAGTAGAGTTTTACAAAAAAATGCAGCAAATGACCCTGGTGGTGCACAATTGGGAGGACTTACTTCTGAGATAAGTTGCCCCCACAACAATGAAACTTCTTGAATTGATCAGCAGAGAACCTTCTGGCCAACCGAGTACCATCCAGCTCCTCCAAAACATAAGATCCACCTCTAACTTGATTACTCACTCAATAAGGGCCATTCCAACAATTAGAGAAAAGCTTGCCCCACTGGGTCTCCAAAGATCGATTATAAGCTAAAACTAGGTCACCAGGGTTCAAGGGCTCCCTGATTTGATTAGAGTGCTTGTCCTCCCAATACTGAACGGATTTTGCTCTGGATTCCATCATCTTTTGATAAGCTTCATCACAAACGTCTTCACTTCGCTCCAGTTGCTTGGATCTAGCAACTAACAGATCAGTGGTTGAGGACACCTCCTCCCAAGAGATAACCAAGAAAGATTCCATTTCCAGATCCAAAGGAAGGACTGCTCTTTGACCAAAGATGATTTCATAAGGTGAATAGCCAGTAGTACTTTTGGTTGAGATTCAATCAGAGAAGAGAACAAGAGGAAGGAATTTGCGACAATTCTTGCCACTTTCACCAGCCAGTTTAACAAGTGCAGCCTTCAAAGGGGCATGGCCTCGTTCCACCATGCCTTGGCCTTCAGGATAATCAGGAGTAGTAACTCTATGTTGTCCAGGAAGGGATTGGATCATTTCAGCAAGCTTGCCCCCAAATTCAGAGCCACCATCAGTAGAGTAAGATTGAGCCAGGCCATAACGCATTGTCCAGGTCTCGTAGAGGAAAGCTGCCACTGATTCAGAGCTAAGGTTCTTAAGAAATTTTGCTTCAACCCATCCGGAAAAATAATCCCTAGCCACAATGAGGTACTTAGCACCACCTGCCTTAATATGAACCACATCCATAGCAATCCTTCCAAAGACAGTGGACTCCCCAGTAGGATAACGAATTTCGGCTGGGCGCCTAAGATCACGTTTTTGACAAACTTCACAACTCTTGCACCATTGGGAGACGGATTTCTTCAAAGATGGCCACCAGAATTGTTTGGATAATCGTCAATAAGTTTTGGTTTCCCCACAATGACCAAGGCCTTCATGGAGACTTTCAAGGATAGAATCTTGTTTAGAGGGAATAGTAACAACAATAAGAGCACAAGGATTGCCTCTCTTCATAAGTCTAGAACCTTGAACAAAAAAATTAGAAGACTTTTGTTTAAGAGATCAAAATTCCTTAGCAGAGAGATCAGAAGGTTTTTGAAGAGTTGAAAGGTACTGCTCTAATTTAAGCCAGAAGCCTTGTTGAAAGCCAGAATAATTTTGAGAAGAAAAAGAGAAAATAGGTTGGATTAAAGGTTCCTCTTCATTGAAATCGGTTCCAACATCAGATTTGTTGTCCCCAAGAGGTTGTTGAGATAAACCGTCAGGCATGGTGAAAGATTTTCCCGGCCTGTGAAAAATATCAAAAGAGAAAAGCTGGATAAAGGCCACCCAACGAGTCATAGGAGCATTGGGAAGGCTGGGAGCGTTGATCATTTCAATGATGGATCAAGCATCAACTTGCAATTTGAAATGTTGGCCCCAGAGAACGGTTTGAAGTTTCTTCATCATTCGAGCCACACCACAGAGTTCCAGTTTGGGCTGGGAGTATCTAGATTCTACATCTGAAAACAAAAAAGATTGATAAAGAGCAGGACGGTCCCAACCATTTTCATCTTCCTGAGTAAGGACGGCCCCAACAGATTGATAACTAGAATTGACAGCCAGCTTGATCTTGCCAGCTCCAGGTCCATAAGAGATCTTTTTCAAAACTATGTCTTTACCAACTATCCTTTTGAGTAGCTGGAAAGCACATTCACAATCTTGGGTCCAAATCCATTCAGCATCTTTTCTGGTTAGACGACGCAAGGGTGCACAGATTTTGGATAAAGATGGGATAAAGATTCTAACATAAGTGACAACACCTAGAAAGCCCCTAACTTCAGTTGGATTGATTGGGGTAGGCCAAGAGATGATCTTGTTGAATTTGGCTGGTGCCATCCTTCTTCCTTCCTTGCAGACCACATGACCAACAATTTCCAGAGCAGGGACACAAGCCGCCAGTTTGGATCCAGAGACAGTAAGGCCAGATTCCTCTATTCGAAACAGAATCCTTTCCAAGGTAGTAGCATATTCCCAGATAAAACAACGAATTCCTGAATGCCAAGGTAAGAGCTCATTATCATAGTCAGATACTGGACCTTTAATTCCTCCATCGTCAATAAAGATACCAGCATGATCAGGGATTTCATCCTGGAGGATCCACATCATCTGAGCCTGATAGACTGCAACCGAGTTGGTGGCTCCTTGAGGCAATTGAGTAAGTTGAAATCAACCAAGAGGAGTATTGAAAGTAGTGAGAGGACAAGAAATAGGATGTAAAGATCGTTCTTCATAGCCACCCATAATATCCCCTAGACCATAGCAAGCTCTTCCCGCGAAGGATTCAACAAATTCTTCAGTAGCAGGAGGGATACCAGAGTCTTTAATAGTAACTTTATTAAGAGGTTGAAGATCATGAACTATTCTAAGTTTACCATTACTCTTGAGGACACAGAAGACAGGGCTGGAGTAACTAGAAGTTGACTGTTCATACAGGCCAGTTCGAACTTGTTCCCGGACCAACTTGATGAATTCGTCAACTTGGGCAGCAGGGATAGGGATCTTTTTCTTTTGCCAAGGATCATGTTCAACTACAGGGATGATATAAGGGAGGCCATAGGATTCCCGCAAGAGACCTCTCTCTTCTTCACAGAAAGCAATAGATTTTTCCCTTAGAGATAAGACATTTTTGATTAAATTTAACTCATCAGGAAGAAGCCATCCATCTGGACCAAAGTTGACCACCTTCAGACGTTCTTCAGTGACCCGTCCATTAGGCACAAAGGGACCAGTAAGAGATTGAGGAAGACCACAGTAAGGATCGCAAGATAGAGGAGGACGCATAAGGGGAGGATTGAGGTTGAGAGGCATAGGCTGGTTGACTGGTTGGATCTTCTTAGCAACTGGTTTATACTTAGTGGCAAAAGAGAGAAGTTCTTGTTTCCTCCAAGAGTTGACCAGAGAAACTTGATTACGAAAGCTGAGTCCAAGTTCCAACATCTTCCAAGTCCGATGTTCTGCAATATCCTTGAAGGGTGCCTTTTCCATAAAAGGAGAACCAGGAGATAATACGTTGCTCACCTGTGTGGCACAAGGTAGGGTTTTGAAAATGAAGGTAAAAGATTGCCCTGGAAGTGCACAATTGGGAGGACTTACTTGTACCCCAAATTGCCTCCACTGAAGCCCATATTCCTTCATACCAAAATCACCAAAAACGGAATTGCAATTAGGATCTAGTTTAGACTCATTGCGGAGATTCAAACCGGAACTGAGGGAAGATTGATCAGACTCAAAACTAGAAGGAAAAGAAGACACAACAGATCCAGAGAGAGAAGGAGATGGAGAAGAAATATTTTTGGATTTTTCTATTTTGATATGTTTTTGTTTTTTAATATTCTTGAGCTCAGAAGAGAATGATGAAAGGAATGAAAAATAAGCCTGAGGGATGGGAGTTGACCCTTGAGTTGCAGTCTGAGGCTGAAAAGAACTACAACCATTAGTAGGATCAACTATTCCCCTAAAAAATGAGAGGAACTAGAGTTATCCTTCTGCTATCCCTTAAAAGATGATTTGGGAGAATGACCAGGAAAATCTCTTTCCCAACGACCAGAATCCAAAGAGCAAAGAGGAACTTCAATTTTCCTGCCATCAGCATCAGGGAGAAGAATTCTCTCCCCAACTTGATCAGAAAACATCAAGGTTGCACCAAAGTCCATTAAGAAGGGTTGTCCCAAGATCATAGGACTGTCCAAACGAGTGATCCAAAAGTGGCAGGTTCCAACAATATTTTGACCAATCCTGACCAGTACATCTTCAGAAATACCAACCAGTTCACAAGCTTTATTTCTTATCCCATACACTGCAGAGTTGAAGCTGACCCTAGGACTAAGTTTGAGCTTGCAGGCCATAGCATCCGAGATTAAGTTAAGCTGAGATCCAGAATCCACAAGAGGAGAAACAGTTTTAGCTGAGTCACCAAGATAACAAGGAAGAAAGCCAAGGGGACAGGAATAAAGGTTGGATTCTATAGAAGGACTGGTTCCACCAGAGTCCTCCATTAAAGTGCCAGAGGAGACTTTGAGTTCTTCAGGGCCAATTTCCACATGTTGACGAGAGACCCATTTCTTCATTCCTTCAGCAACAGATGGAGAGATCAATAGGAGTTCAGCCACAGATAGATCAGGAATTTTGAGATCAGAAATTTTCTTTAATACTCCCTCCACAGCATTGGAGTGATCCTTGGAGATGCCCCTTTCAAATCAAACTTTGGGCTGGGTGGGGGGAGGAAGTTCAGGTGACGCAGAATCTAAGATAGGATTAGAAGGTTGAGGTGAGGGAGAAGGATCAGGGTGATCTGGGAACTTTTCCATGAGTGGTTCCTTTTCTACCTCCATGTCTTCTACATCAGAGGAAGGAGGCTCAAGTGATGATTGACGTTTAAAGGGTTTTCAAAGGATTGAAGTTGGCAAGGAAGGAGCCTTATGAGGTTTAGGTTCCTCATGTCTTTTCCTGGCTGGATCAGATTGATAAGTAGTCCCAGCAAGACTAGAGGAAGAAATAGCTGGAGGATACCAAGGTTGGAGGGTACCACAGGATGATCAAAATTCAAAGGAAGCAAGAGATGCTTTCACAGGAGGTGATGGCTGGTAAGAGGCCACCACATGTTGGATAGGACAAGACAAGTCAAAAGGGATTAGGGCACCATTAGGGAGGAAGTAATTGTTCCCCCTCTGCTCTACCAACTTTTCCTTTAGGTCCTTCTGAAGTTCTTGGCATCGTCCCGTTCCATGGCCTTCCCTATGACAGTAGTAACAGACCAGAGTTGATTTGGGGACAGAAGAAGGAGTTTTGGGAGTAGCTAGCAAAGAAATCTTTTGATCTATTTTGTTCTCAAAGGCTCTAAGTAACTTGGTGATTTCATCTATAGTAGTAGGTTCTCGATTGGAATTAGGATCTGCTTTAGGCCTACGATCTGCCTCCATTTTAATCATAATATTGTTTGACTCTTTAAAAGAAGGAGCATGGACTGGTTCAGTAGTTCTAGGCTTTTCAAAGGTAAGAGCAGTTTTACCTTTCATGACTTTATCCACAGTACTCCTAAGGGTAAGAAAAACAGGGAGCTTGAATCGATTATCCCTGGTGGTAATCATGGATCCAGATTTGACCAGTTCTTCTTTAATCCTTTCCTGCACAGCCGACAAAAAAGATTGGAAGAACTTTGCTCAAATTTCGTCCACTGTGTCAATGTGATCATTTTGGATAAGATAGTTTTGAATGGGATACCAAGACTTCCTAAAAATCTGATAGTCAGAGGCTGAAGAAATACCACCATTGGAGATCCACTGAGAAACCAGAGCATCCAAATCCTGCAGAGTAAACCTAGCCACATCTATTTTTCCCCAGTATGCCAACATAGCCTCCCTGAGAAGCGTCCAGTTATGGGATTCAAATCCCTCGAAAGACTCAATTACCTCCATAACTTCATCAGAGGAGATAAAGAATTGCAACTGATAAGCCATATCAAATTCGCTAGCTCCATCCACTTCAGCAGCCATTTTGTAGGAGTCCAAGAATCGCTTGACATTTGTACCGTTGAAGCCTAAGTTCTTGTTCTGAGGTTTGATCTTTACCATCTTAGGTTGGAAAGAGGTGGTTGGAGTAGCGGAAGATGCCATATTGAATAACAGAGTTCCTAGGGGATCCAAAGAGCAGATTTCCAAAGTGGCTCACGAGTGTGGCAAAAGTAGGGTTTCGCCAAAAACAACAAGTATCTTGCCCAAGCGGTGCAAAAATTGGGAGGACTTACTTCTAGGATAAGTTGCCTCCACGGATCAGATTTGAGAAGAGAAAAAGAATAGGAGAAAGAAAAAAAAGATTGGATTTTGAGGTTGATTTTAAATGTCTTGGGACTGTAAATCCCAAGGTTGCTGGTTTGATCCCGGCCCGGGGGACCAAATGTAAGACTCCAAACGGTGCTAAGCCGTGGCAGTTCTGTGGAGGGGAAAGGTGCTGTTTAGGCTGCCCTCCTAGAAGTTACAATAATATTTAAATGTAACCGGAATCAAGGTCCAGAACCTTATGGATGAGAAATCAAAGTAAGGGAAGAGGATAAGAGTTGTTGCTAGCAATGGAAACAGCAGTATCTGAGGCAAGATGGTGCAGGTAAAGACTTGAAAAAATAAGTCAAGGTTTGTTCCGAGTTCAATAGAACAAGGCAGTTGTAAGTAACAACGCCCACAAGCTAATAACTCTGGTCTTCAGCAGCTGATTAGGAAAGATCAACTCAATCCCAACCAACCTCCAGGTTCTCAATGAACCTGCCCAACTCTCCGCAATCAAGCGCTTGAAGGGTACCAGATAACTGTGGGAGGCTGAACAAAACAAAAGCAATTTGTTTACAAAGCTCTAGAAGCAAATCAATAACAAATTTGAGCAAGAATATCCCAACACTTCTCAAGGGACTCAAGAATAGCGGGGAAAAATTCAACCTTAAAGAAGAAGGGAGGTATAACACTCCAGGTTTTAAGCTTAATAAAACCTCTTCAATCAAACGTGATTGGCTCCAGAAAGATGATCAAGGAGAGATCAAGACCAGTATGGTCAAAAAAAGGGATCAGAGTGGTATAACACACCCAAGAATTCAGAAAGACAGGAATTCTTCTTCAACCAGCAAGGCTATTGGTTGGTGATAAGGAACAAGGTCACAAGGGACAGAGTTTGAGTATGGAGGCTCAAAGGATCAAGGGGCAATCATGGATATACCCGGATAAATTGCTCAGATAAGTGGGAAGGATGCCCACGGATAAGTTGATTTCTGATGATGGTCTGATAGGATGGATTCAATGCTGGGCCAAAAGGCAGGGGAGAGCCCCTCCTTTTATAGACATGAGGCCCTGTATACTATGTACAAGTGATACTACAAATAGGTGCGGGAAAATGAAAACATAAAAAAAAAAAAAAAAAATAACATGAGAGGAAAAAAAAAAGAAATGTTGCCCGCGTCGAGAATAACCGCGGGCAACCAGATGGACACCCGCGACAGCGGTCACGGGTGTTGACAACAGCTGTCATTGCCCAATTGGCGGCAACAACGGGGTGAAGGTTCCGACGGCCGCGAGCGGTTGCTCGCGGTTGTTGGTCGGATTGGATGATGGGCAGAGATGACGGGTTTGAGCAGTGTAGAGTAGTTGAGCGAGTTGCTCTTGGATGATATCTAATTCGAGGATCCTCCGTGAGCTTGAGGGATCAATGACTGGACCAAAGGTCAAGAGATGATTGATCTGGAGGTGATTTGGGATCAAACTGAGTCGGTTGTCGATGTGAATTGATTTTCCCTTGCGTTGGCTCATCCAGAGCCAAGGTGGTGGGATGGAAGGATAGATCGGATTGGAGGAAGAGGAAGGGATGGCCTGAGTGGATTGAGAGTTTGAGGCTGGGTCGGGAAGAAGATGATCTAAGACGTTGGTTGGGTTGGATCAAGAGACAATCAAATTGGCGGTAGGAGCAGCATGGGTCGTTGTCGTTGTTGTAGTCGGAGCAGGGAATGAATGAGTGGGTACTAGGTTGGTGGAATCAAAGACAATGGAGGAAGAAGTATTGGATGAAGAAGAGGAAGAGGAAGAGGAAGGAGAAGGGATTGTCAAAAGTGGCTCAACGATTGCTCGCGTTGCCAAAAGTCAGGGCCGCGAGCGCGACAAGTGGGAGTTGAACATAGGAAGAGGGGATTGAAGCGGAGAGACAGGCAAGAGGCCTGTCCTAGACCGCTAGGACAGGGAGAAGTTGAGAGATGGGGAGAAATGAAGGTACCCATAGGGGTACAACCAAAAAATATATATTTTTTTTTTTGGTGTCCCGGATTGGTCACCACAGCGTACAAAGAGCTCTTGGAGGAAGGTGGATGGAATGCTTGGCCAAAGCAAGCTTGGATTGCAAGGTGCAAGGAAATCTTCAAGAGGCATATCGTAACGGAAGTGCTAGTTCTCCGAAGAATTTCCGCACTAATCAACAATGAAGACCTGGATACTTTTCAATCCATGGTTGCGGAATTGACTGCAAATTGGGAGGATGCGGAGAAGGAAGTAAAGGAAACTTTGTAATTATTTATTATAAATATATATTTTCTTCTTTTTTTTTTTTTTTTTTTTTTATATAATTAAAAATAGAAATATATATATATATATATTTTTTAATAAGGAATGAAGTTTTCATTTAGTAGAAATGAAAGGGAAATGAGAAAAAGGAATAACACGGTGAGATGAAGGATTTGACTGATGGGATGTTGGTGTGAAGTAAAATGGGGTTAGATGAGATGGAATGTGGAATGGAATGGGAATGGATGAGATGGAATGTGGAATAAAATGAGATTGGATGAGATAGAATGTGGAATGGAATGGGATTGGATGGGATTGAATGCGGAATGTAATGGGATTGGATGGGATGGAATCATGATTGTCAAGGTTTGCAAGGGTAGCTCGCATGGAAGTCTCAAATCAGATTGGGTGAATTGAAAAGGTGATGGGCTGCTTCCCATGAGGTGCAATCTTCATCAGACTGGAAGCCAGACCATTTGACGAGGTATTGAAGTTTTCCTTTGCGTAACCTGGAATACAGAATACGGCTTACTTCCCACTCTTGATGATTGAGGACAGTGACCGGTTCAGGAGGGGCATGAGTCTTGCCTGGGTATAGGACTCGAGCTGGCTCTAGGAGAGACACATGAAAGACCAGGTGGATACCTTTCCATTTTGCAGGTAAAGTAAGTTTAAAGGCATTAGGGGAGATGACTGATTCTACTTTAAAGGGGCCAAGCTATCTTTTGGAGAGTTTGCGAGTTGGGCGAGTGCTGCAAATGTTGCAAGCATCAAGCCATACTTGATCTCCTACTGCAAAGGTTGGAGACAAAGTGCAAGATTGGTCTGCTTGCTCCTTATAGCGCTGGTTTGCTTCTTTGAGGTTGGTTTGAAGTTGCAATTGAAGGGATTGAATTTGTTCAAGGTAATTGGTAGCAGGTTGAGAAGGTGCTACGTGAAGGGAAGAGAAAGTTGGGTTTCTACCATAAAGAGTTTGGAAGGGCGACTGTTTGGTGGAGGAATGAGTGGATTTGTTGTAGGAAAATTTGGCTAGTGGGAGCCATTGCGACCAGTCGTCTTGTTGATAGGCAACATAAATTTGAAGATATTGTTTGAGAATCTGATTAACTTGCTTGGTTTGCCCATCCGTTTCTGGGTGGTAAGCCGTTGATAAATTGCGAGTGATCTTCAAATGTTGGCATAGCAAGGTCCAGAAGCTTGAGACAAACAGAGATCCACGATCACTAACTATATTATCAGGGAGACCATGTTTTGAAAATACATATTCTATGAACAAGTTAGCCAAGTCTTCTGAAGAGGCCGTCACATTACTGCGCAAAAATAAAGCCATCTTTGAGAAGCGATCTACTATTACTAGAACAGCATCATATCCACTCAAAGAAGGTAATTGAGAGATGAAATCCATAGAAAGCGAGTGCCAAGGACGAGGGGGAATTGGAAGTGGCTGAAGCAGCCCATACTTCCGGTGTTTTGAGGACTTGTTACAATTGCAATCATAGCACGCGCTAACATAGTCTTTTACTTCTTTGGTCATACCAGGCCAGTAGAAGTCTTGTGCAATCAATTGGTAGGTTTTATCCTGCTCATGATGACCAGAAAGCGGAGAATTGTGCCGTGACTCGAAGATATCTAACTTAATGCAAGAATTATCTGGTACTACTATACGATTATCATAGACTAAAAAGTCATTATCATCAATACTGTAACTACTATCTAATAAGTTTGCACTTTTTCAAAGTTCAATGCACTTGGGGTTGTTGCATTGAGCTTGTTGGAGTTTGGAAGCCAAATCTCGTAAGTGAGCAATGATTGAACTGAGTTGGGAAGATTGGGTTGAGAAGAGTGTCCTAACATTTTCAGGGTTGTTTTTGGCAAAGGTTCTCCCCCCCCTGGGTAAACGTTGTCCCAATGTGATAAAGCATCAGGAACTACCGCTTGTTTCCCAGGACGGTACGTGATTGTAAAGTGGAACTTGGATAGGTATTTGGCCCATTGTTCCTGTCTACGTGTGAGGACTTTTGAGATCATGAAATACTTTAAAGAATTATGATCAGTTAAAACCTCAAAGGATTCCCTAAGGCTCAAAAGGTATGAACGCCATTTCTTCAAGCAATAAATGATTGCGAGAAGTTCCTTGTAATGAATCTCATAGTTAAGCTCTGCAGCAAGCAACTTGCGAGACTCAAAAGCTACAGGATGAAAGAGAGAAGTGGAGGAAGAGAACTGCAAGATTACTCCTGCAATCACATAGTCACTTGCGTCTGTTTTGACAATAGTGCGAGCTAGCTTGTTGAAGTGAGCGAGTATTGGAGCAGTGTTGAACGCTTTCTTCAGAGCTTCAAACTCCAAAGCAGCTTGTTTGGTAAAAACAAAAGGAGTGTCTTTTTGAAGAAGGTTAGTAAGATTCATGGTTTTTTTGGTGTAACGTGCAATAAACCTTTTATAGAAATTACTAAAACCAAGAAAAACTTGAAGGGATTTAACGGAAGAAGGTGGGGGCCAGTCCAATATGCGTTTGCTTTTGGCTGGGTCCATTGATAGTCCTTGCTGTGAGACTACAACACCTAGAAACTGAAGAGAAGGGGAATGTAACTCGCAATTAGAGGCTTTTGCAAACAGGTCATTCTTGCAAAGTTGCTGCAGCACCTCTCGCACATGTGCAATGTGATCTTCAAGGTTCCTCGAGTAGACTAGTATATCATCAAGATATACCATGAGGTATTTACCTACGAGATCCGAGAAAATGTTGTTGACAAAATGTTGAAAAGTGGAAGGAGCATTACAGAGGCCAAAAGGCATGACGGTATACTCATAACTGCCGAACCGGGTTCTCATTGGGGTCAAATACTCATGATCTTCCCTAATGCAAATTGGGTTATAGGCACCTCGAAGGTCTAACTTTGAGAAATAAGCAGCTCCATGGAAGAGGGTAAGGAGATGTGACATAGGCGGTACTGGATAGGCATTCTTCCGGGTTACCTGCTTCCGTTTCCTGTAGTCAACACAAAGGCAAAGTCCGCTGTCCTTTATTGGAACAAATAGAAAAGGTGAACCAGTATTCAAATCGCTTGGTTGAAGAAATCCTTTTGCTACATTTTCCGCAATGTAGTCTTGAAGCGCAATTGATTCTTGCGTCAAGAGAGAGTAAACTGTTCCTGGTGCCGGAGGTGGGCCAGTAAGTTCAATCTTGTGATTGTAAGGACGGGATGGAGGCAGTTTATCTGCTCTTGCAGCTGAGAAGACGTCAGCAAAGTCATGATAAACTGAAGTTAAAGACTCTTGAATGATTTCTAAATCTTCAATCTTGTCATCTTCAAGCACTGGGTTCAAGGTGCTCGCATGGTGCAAGAGGATTAGGGAGCTCAAAATACACCGTTTGGTTGGTGTCTGTTTCTCTTCGAAGGAACAGGAAAGAGGTAAGCTGGATAGGTAAGCAATAACTCCTAAATCTGAAGAGGGAATTTGGGAATGAAGGTCAGGATATTGCAAATCTCCTGGCGGAAAAGTGTCATCCAACTCAATGACAGTGTCAGGTAGGCTGTTCAATTCCTGATTTATGGAAAGATTAGCCTTCTGAGGGTGCAAGGTTCAAAGGTTAATTACTCCTTCTTGCCAATTCACATCCGGATTCCAGTAAACTAGGAAATCATGGCCTAGAATGGTATCATCCATTCTGGGTATAGCCAAGACAAATAAATCCCATTCGAAGCTGGGGAAATTGGAGAATGCAAAGGTCCATTTTGCCTTTTGGGAAACCCAATAAGACGGTTCAGTCGCACTACTTACTAAATAGATAGGAAATTTATCTATCTTGGAATGCGTAAGATTTTTGGAAGTGGCAAAAGATTCACTGATGAAGGAAACATTAGCGCCGGAATCAAGTAATACTTGATAAGGAGTGTTTTTGGAATGGAATAGGGTAAATCTTGAACTAGGAGCACCTAGTGACTTGCAAGTGCAAAGATTTACTCACGGTGATTTAGATAATGTGTAGTTTTCCTTGCGAGTATCAGAAAAACTACAAGCTAATTTTTTGACTGCTCAGCCGCTTCACGCGCTAACCGCTTCGCACAACTGTTGACATCATGTTTTCCTCCACAATAAATACACAGCCCATTCTTTTCCCTTTGTAGCCGTTCCTTGTTCCGTAGCATTCCGGTTTCTTTATCCAAGAACTTTGGAGTTTCGGTGAAGGTTTTCCCTTTTGAGTTGGAGTTTGAAGTTGGGGTTGGTTTGGATGGTTTTGGGTTCCTCATGTTTTGCTTTGAGGAGTCGTCCACCCTCGGAGCCGAGGTGGACGGTCCATGGTTGTTTCTCCAAGAGCAATTCTTGTCGTGATAGCCATTATCAAGCTCAATCACTCAATTGATTAGCTGCTGAAGCAAGGTTGTCTTATGACCCCCAACTGCGAGCTGTTTGATTAAGCGTGCAGGTAGACCCTTTCGGAAATGGAATAGAAGAGCGGCCTTGTTCCACTGGATGCAAGACTGCAAGGTTTGAAAATGAGAAATATAAACGGAAGCTCTACTATTTTCCTTCATAACTAAACTATTAAGTTTGTATTTGGCATTTTGGACTTCATTGGGGTTGCCAAACAGGGTGAACAGTTGTTGCTTGAACCTGTCCCAGTTGTTGAGAATACAAGTGGGACTGTCATTGGACAAAAGTTTGTGGTATGGTTTGAACCACTGGGAGGCTCTACCTCCTAAGAAGGATGAAGCATACATAACTTTATGTCTATCAGAAGGGAAATTGTTGGAGTTGTTTTAAAAGATGATTTTACAAGACTGTAGGTAGGATCTAAGCTTATGAGGGTGTTCTCCCGTAAAGTGATTGGGTTGTTTCATTCCCGGAGTGGGAAAGCTAGGAGTACTTGGACTAGATTTCTGGGCACCATGAGTGAGGGCCTGGATCAATGTTGAAAGCAGGGTCGGAGCATTGGGCTCGGGAGCATTAGTGCAAACCCCTGGTCTACCACGAGTCAAGGTTTCATTGGAAGAATGGTAGGAATCTGCAAATTCCGCAAGAGGGTCCGTTGGAACATCCCGTGAAGGAGTCTGAGGATCATCAAGGGGTTCAACAGATGGCAATTTTGAAGGAGGAATGGGATCTAAGGGTTGTTGTGCCCAAGGAGCACTGGTTCTCCCTACCCAATGAAGCTCATCATTGTAAGGGGCAAGGCAAGCGTTCCCGGTTGAGCAAGTACGTGAGATCAAGAAAAGAAGTATACTATAGGTTGGCAAGCTACAATAGATGAGTTGAGTTAGTTAATTTACTTTCACATGACCACCCCACGTACTATAGGGCAATTCTTAGATGATTGTGAGCGCAAAGGAATGCCAAGTGGGAGGACAAGTGCAAATAGCAAGACTCAGTTGCAAAGTGCAAACTTGGTTATGCCACTCAACAAACGGCGAGAGGAATGGAATGTGTTCCAAAGAAGGAAACTCAACCTGAGTCCAATGTGATAACTAGGTTTTAGCAAAATGCAAGAACGTATAAAATTAACTAACTGAGGAGACAATCATCAGGCAAGGGGATAGCCCTTATAAGTCAATCCAAAGTGACTAGATACAACCTGGTGATGAGCTAACTACAGTTGAAGCGGTGAGGCAATGAATGACAGGAAGGGGATAGGAAATGAAGCAGTAGTACATTATCCGAGGTCATAGCGTAAGTGCAAGACAATAGAATCTGAGTGTATACTTGTATGACGAATTGGGACAGGAGCAAGTGACGTTGAAGGTAATGCAAATGAGAAGTAATAGTGTATGCAGGGTAGGGACTAGTCCAATTGCAAACTGTACAGTAATGATGGCTTAGTTAGACGTAGATGCGAACTAATGAACAATGCATGACCAAAGATGGAAGTCCAAGGCTGTTGATTGGCCAGGGAAGGAGATTGGATCTCATAATGGGTGGCCGACCGGTATGGAGTTAACCGCAAAGTTTGCAAGTATATACTGAGTTGGTTGCCAAGCTTGGAAGGTCAGCGCGAGCCAGAGGAAATAGCGGATTGCACCATTGATGTTGTGCTTTATTTGTTTCACGCTTTTAGACTGAGGTAGATGGTACTGAGGAGAGGACATGCCAAAGTGATGAAGACAATAATCCCTAAGTGCAAAGCGTGACAGTGCTCTTATTGTTGTCACCATCCCTTCTAAACAAGATTTGATCCTTGAAAGTGTCCATGAAGGCCTTGGTCATTGTGGGGAAACCAAAACTTATTGTTGAATATCCCAAAAATTCTGGTGGCCATCCTTGAAGAAATCAGTCTATCAATGGTGCAAGAGTTGTGAAGTATGTCAGAAACGTGATCTTAGGCGCCCAGCCAAAATTTTTTATCCCACTGGAGACTGCACTGTCTTTGGAAGGATTGCTATGGATGTGGTTCATATTAAGGCTGGTGGAGCTAAGTACCCCATAGTGGCTAGAGATGATTTTTCTGCATGGGTTGAAGCAAAATTCCTTAAGAACCTCAGCTCTGAATCCGTAGCAGCCTTCCTCTATGAGACTTGGACAATGTGTTATGGCTTGGCTTGATCTTATTCAACTGATGGTGGCTCTGAGTTTGGCGGCAAACCGGCTGAAATGATCTAATTTCTTCCTGGTCAACATAGGGTGACCACTCCTTATTATCCTGAAGGTCAAGGCATGGTGGAAAGAGGCCATGCTTCTTTGAAGGCTGCCCTTGTCAAGCTGGCTGGTGAAAGTGGAAAGAATTGTTGCAAATTTCTTCCTCTGGTCCTCTTCTCCAATTGAATTTCAACCAAACAAACCACTGGCTACTCACCTTATGAAATTATCTTTGGACAAAGGGCTGTCCTTCCTCTTGATCTGGAAATGGAATCTTTCTTAGGTATTTCTTGGGAAAAGGTTTCTTCCACCACTGATCTATTAGTTGCCATATCCAAGCAACTGGAGCAAAGTGAAGATGTTTGTGAAATATCTTATCAGAAGATGATGGATTCAAGAGAAAAATCAGTCCAGTATTGGGAGGATAAGCACTCCAATCAAATCAGGGATCCCTTGAATCCTGGGGATCTAGTCTTAGCTTATAATTGATCCTTGGAAACTCAGTGGGGAAAGCTTTTCTCTAACGGCTGGAATGGTCCTTATCAATTGGTCCATCAAGTAAAAGGTGGCTCATATGTTTTGGAGGAGCTGGATGAAACTCAGATGGCCAGAAGGTTCTCTGCTGATCAGGTCAAGAAATTTCATTGTTGTGGAGGCAACTTGTTCCAGAAGTAAGTCCTCCCAATTGTGCACCACCAGGGGTTATATGCTGCATTTTGTTGTAGAACTCTACTGTATGCCACATATGTGAGCACCTGGGACGCCTTCTTCATTCTTTTATCTCAGCCACTTCCAGGAACTTTTCTTTGGATGGATCAAGCTCCCTTTTCAATCATCCTCAAGATCAAAAGGGCCTTTTTCTGTTTCAATTCCTCAGTTTCTTATTTTATATATATCATCAAAGATACTCAGATGCAGACTAGGGAAAGTCTGTAAGTTGGGGAGAGATGTGGTTCCCAATCTTGGACACCTCTGGACCAGTACAGAAAAAGTAAAAATTTTTATGAACTTTTCTATAGCCTCCATTCAGATCCAAAAAAAAAAACTTTTTGATCCGGAATGATTCCCATATCCAGTTCCCAAACTCCCAGCTCCAACTCTCCTAGTTGTCTAGGATCATCTCTTGGGTGCCTAGCTCCCGGTCCTGTGTTTGAATCCCCCTCTCTGATGGTACTCCTCCCCTTTTGGGTCAAGGACCGGTCGCAAGCAAATTTGCTTGCTTCATCCATCCTTCATCCCTCCTCCCCCTTGGCTCATCATCAACCAATACTCGGAGCCAATCCTCCCTCACTCTCTGCGGGATCAGTCCAGACCTGAAGTCCGCTTTGGTAACACTAAATCTGGCAATTATTCTCATCCTCACCCCTCTCATCATCCCGGAAATCCTGATATGAGCCGTAAGAAATCTCTTGTTTCACCCGACTGTGCTCCTATCAACCCCTTGCATCCCCTCTACAACTACCGCAATCACGCCGCTGCCATGGAGGCAGATCAAAGAGTCAAGGTTTGTCTAAGTTATACTGGTATTGCCGCCATCAAAGGCTCAGCTGCTTTGGCTCACCATCAACATCAACATGAACATGGTCATGATACCAAAAGCAACTCCCCAACATCAGTCCCATCCTTCCTTGCCCCAATCCCCAATCCCAATCCATTGGCCAAGACCGCAAGCGTTGCTTGCAGTTGTTGGAACCTTTGCACCACCGTGTCACACGGTGGTATGTGACACCATAATAACTGCAAAGTGGACTGGCTTTCATCCAGTCTCATAGACTTTTGGTTAGGCCTTGCCTCTCAGTTGGTTCGCAGTTGTGCGAGGTATGACAGTAGACTGGATGACCCTGTTGCAGGTTCAATTTGCAATCAGGACATGTTTTGGGAACGGCTTGCTCCTGTGACAATTGTTGGGTTTTCCGCCTGTCAACAGCAAGACTCCCGAGTCTTGGTGGCTCCTTATGGCGTTCAGGAGTGTGTCTGAATATGGCTCCATGTTGCAAGGTCATGGGTTAGTGCCACCAGCCATACACACTTTGGGACAAAGTGCCCTTAAACCCGGGGGTACTTTCACACGGTGGTATGTGAAACCATAATAACTGCAAAGTAGACTGGCTTTCATCCAGTCTCATAGCCTTTTGGTTAGGCCTTGCCTCTCAGTTGGTTTGAAGTTGTGCGAGGTATGACACACCGCCTTGATTCACCTCCAGCTCACCGGTCTCCCACGCGGCTTGTCCGTTTCCCGCGCGGATCTCAACTGTCACCCAGGCCCCTCAGCATGTACGCGGGCGTCTCACTAGCTACTCTCTTGCCCGTGCCCATCATTGGCACAGGCCGGGGTTTTGATTCAGTTTTTCTTTTTTTTGAGTGTTTGTTGATTCTTTTTTTTCTCTTTTGTTTTCTCATGACAATCTATGAAAAAAAAAAACTTTTTTTCCGCTCTATTTGTAGTATCTCTTGTAAATAGTCTACAGGGACCCATGTTCTATTGAAGGAGGGGCTCTCCCCTGCCTTTTCCAAAATTCCAGGGGAGTGTGTGCATATTTCCCCCCCCCTTATCATTGAAATCTGATCCTCATCCTCATTCTGGGTATATCTATGATTGCCCCCTGATCCATTGATCCTTAGTCTTTTCCCCTCTGTGGCCTGATCCTTATCACCAACCAATAGCCTTGCTGGTTGAAGAGAATTCTGTCTGTTGGACTTCTTGAGTGTGTTATACCACTCCTTGATCCCTTTCTGTGACCATACTGGTCTTGATCCCTCCTTGATCATCTTTCTGGAGCCAATCACAATTGATTGAAGAGTTCTTATTAAGCTTAAGACCTGGAGTGTTATACCTCCCTTATTTTTTTTGAGTTGCATTCTGCCAGCCTACTCTTAGTTCCTTGAGAGGTGTTGAGGTTATCCTTGCTTCAAATCAGTTACTGTTTGCTTTTAAAGCTTCTTAAACATAGTGCTTTGTCTTGTACAGCCACCCTCAGTTATCTGGTACCCTTCAAGGGCTTGATTGCGGAGAGTTGGGCAGGTTCATTGAGAACCTGGAGGTTGGTTGGGTTTGAGTTGATAATCCCCAATCTTCTTCTGACAGCCAGAGTTATTAGCTTGTGGGTGTTGTTTACATGCAACAGCTTTGTTCTTTGAACTTTAAGCAAAATTTAGCTTCTTTTGTCCAAGTTTTTCCCACATAATCTTGGCTCAGATAGTGCTGTTCCATTGCTACCAAACTACTATCATCTTTATCCTTTACTACTTGATTCCTCATTTACCAGGTTCTGGACCTTGATGTTGGTTACATTTAAATATTTTTTTAACACTCAGGAGGGCAGCCTAAACAGCACCTTTCCCCTCCACAGAACTGCCATGGCCTAGACCCATTTGGAGTCTTACACCAGGTGGTAAGCCTTTGATAAATTGCAAGTGATCTTCAAATTCTGGCATAGCTAGGTCCAGAAGCTAGAGACAAAAAAAGATACAGAGTCACTAACTATATTATCAGGAAGACCATTTTTCAAAAATAAATATTCAATGAATAAATTAGCTAAATCTTCCAAAAAGATGGCCACATTACTGCAAAGAAATGCAGCCATCTTTGAGAAGAAATCTACTCCTAATAAAGTAGCATCATAACCACTAGAAATAGGTAATTTCAAAATGAAATTAGTCAATAAAAAGTGCAAAGGAATAGGTGCAATTGGGAGTGACTGGAGCAGTCCATACTTTGGGTGTTTCAAGGACTTGTTATGATTGCAGTCATAGCATGCATTAACATAGTCTTTTATTTCTTTGGTAATACCAGGCCAATAAAATTCTTGTGCAATAACTTGGTAGGTTTTATCCTGCCCATGATGACAAGCAAGCGGAGAATCATGCCAAGACTCAAAGATATCTAGATTTATTCAAGGATTATCAGGTGCTACTATACAATCTTTATAAACTAAATAAACATTTTCATCAATACTATAATCACTATCTAATATTTTTTGCACTCTTGAAAATTGTGTTACACTTGGGGTTGTTGAGTTGACCTTGTTTAAGCCCGGAAGCTTTTTTTCAAAGATGGGTTATTATCAAACTGAGTAGGGCACAATGGTTGTAGAATAGTGTCCTAACGTTTTCAGGGTTGTTATTGGAAAAGGTGCTCCCCCCCTGTTAAAATATGTATGCACTTACACGTGTGCTACGTATAAGTGTAATCCAAATGGGATGCAAATATGAGCCTCTCTGGCCCATTGGACACTCACACAGACCATACGGGCCTGGTGGATGTCACGTGTTTGGGGAAACTGGCCTCAAAATGGGTAAAACAGGCCTATTGGTACAAGGCCCTAACGGGCCCGGTGAGGTATATGTGCAAATACAGCCAGATGGGCTTGTATGGGCATAATTGGGCCCAAGGTTTATTTTGGACATACTTGGCCAGACAGGCTGGCCCGCCAAAGTATGGTTTACTTAGTTTTGGGGCTTGGGGCCGCCACCTGTGTCTCAGCCTGGTTGGGGCTGCCTCCCAAGTTGCGGCCCACTCAGGGCCGCTTTTTTTGCCTTTGGCCTGACAGCCCGCGCAGGGCTGTTGTTGCAGCTGTTGAGCCAATCGCGGCTGCCGCGCTGGGTGGCGGCCAGCTGTTGGTGCCCCAAGGGCTGGGGCCCTTGGCCCCGGCTCCCTCGCCTCCCCTTGCCTGCCATTGCAAGGGGGAGGTGAGGGCAGCTGGTAGTGACCAGCTTGCCACCCAGGCCGGTTGCATCAAGGCAACCGGTGGTGGGGGGGAATTGACCACCCCCCACCAGCCCTAGGTGGTTAGGGCGATGACAAGGTAGCTGGTTGCAACAAAGCAACCAGCGGTGGGGGGGACCTGACCACCCCTCCACCATCAAAGCAAAGGGGTGCTCTCCTCCCCCTTTACCAAAGGGGAGAAGCAACTGGGCTGAGGGGATCTGACCACCCCCCAGCCCACCATTCTATGAAAATGACCTGGGGGTATCAACCCCCAGGGCCCCTGGTAGGGGGATTTGACCACCCCCTCCAGGGATCTGTGAGAAAGAGGGGGGGGGACAGCAAGTCTGCTTGTCACACCCCCCCACGTGAGTCTGTGACTGGACCCAGGTGTGTCCTGGGTCCCACCTGGCCATTTGTATGGCCAGGAGCTGGTTGCATGAGGCAACCAGCCAGTGTGTGAGTCAATAGTACCGGTTGTTACAGACAACCAGCCCAGTGATTGTACATCACAGGGGCTGGTTCAGCCCCATAAGGGTGGAAACACCAGAATGAACAGGAATGGGCTGGTTGTAAATGTTCAGGGACTGATGCCATGTGGGCTGATGTAGCCCAAACAAAGTAACAAGGCCTGTATAGCCTGTAGAGCTCTTTTGAGGCGGAAAATTTGCCTTTTGGCTTGTTGTATCATGGGCTCACAAGAGGCCAATCTTTTGTACTCAAGGAGCTCTTCTCCCTGCTGTTTTCCATCCATTCGTTCATCATCCAATTGAATTCATCAATGATATCATTCAACGTTTTCCCCATTTGTGAGAGCCCATCAAGCAATTATTGCCACAAGGTGTCCAGCATTTCTTTTGCTTTAAATACTGCTCATTTGCCTAATCTAATTGCTGGCCATGATTATAATAATTGATGGCCATAATTATAACACATTATCAGTACCAACATCCTCATTACTTCCAAGCCATCTAGACCCTTGTACCTTACTCTGGAGAGCCACAAAGACCTCAATTTTTCCAAGAAGATGTCCTATACCCCTGATGTTAGCTCCACCAAGATAGTTCTGAAAAGTCAGAATTAGAATGCTTGGGCTGTCCTTATGGATAGTGAGCTGGATAACATCTTCTGTTGGGAGATAATGGATGCAGATGACACTTTGATCAGTTCAGAAGTGGAGAAAAAGTGTTATCATCTCATCCTTAGGCATATTGATGAGAATCATGTGACATGGGTTGCTGATACTCTTAGGGAAGATAAGAGAAGGAGGAGGAACATCCTTTGTAAGTTGCTTAAGTCCCAGTATGCTGGTGATTCTGTTCACCAGAAGTGTATAGCTTTCAATAAACTGTTCAATTTACAATATTTCTACAATTGGTGTACCAACAGTTGCCTATTTCCTTTGGATTTGATTAGTTATCAAAACAATATTGGTGGAATATCAGCCTCAAGAATATACTCAAATTCAGAATCAAGAAAGAAGAAACCCATACCAGATTGAAGACCTCAAGAACCAACTCAGAGGTATTGAAGATAATAACCAAAAAGCCCTATCTTCAATAATCAGGATGGAGAAATAATTGGAAGACAAAGCCAAAATAACCAGTGGATCCAAAGATAAACTAGAAGAAGACCAGGAAAGAAGTCAGAATCAGCCAGAAACTGGAGTAGAAGCAATGGGGAACCTTTCCAACATTACCAAACTCATAAACCAAATTCTTTAAGAAAAAACAGCACAGGGAATTCCAGAAATCCCATACACCCAACCAAGAACCAGATTTCAGACCCCAACCCCAAGATCAGCATATGGAATAATCCCAGCAGAAACCATGGAAGAATCAACAAACCCCTCCATCAGCCCAGGAATAAATACATATCCCCAAGCTAGAGAAGAAGGAAGAAGAGCTACTAGGAACCAATGTACTGAAAGAGCCCCAGCCAGAAGACCAGTCCAGGATAACTAAATAATAAACAATGATGAAAAAAATGGATTATTATTAGATGGAAAGAAAGTGAACCTTGAATTTGATGGGACAGAAGTGGAGCAGTTTCTTAAAAGAGTAGAGAAACTGGCAAGGATCCAGAAGGCAGGAGGAATAGATATAGCTGTTAAAATATTTATGCACTTACGCGTGTGCTACGTATAATTGTAATCCAAATGGGATGCACACTTGGGAATCTGCGGCCCATTGGACTCACACACGGACCATACGGGCCTGTGTGGATGTCACAGAATTGGGGAAACTGGCCTCAAAACGCGTGAAAAAGGCCTATTGGTACACAAGCCCTAATGGGCCTGGTGGGATATATGGGCAAATACCGCAAGATGGGCTTTTATGGGCATAATTGGGCCCAAGGTTTATTTTTGACATACTTGGCCAGACGGGCTGGCCTGCCAAAGTATGGTTTACTTAGTTTTTGGGCTTGGGGAAGTGCATGGGGGCCGCCGCCCGTGTTTCTTCCAGCTTGGGGCCGCTGTTTTTGCCTTTGGCCTGTTTATTGGGCGCGACGGCCTGCGGAGGGCTGTTGTTGCGGCTGTTGAGCCAATTGCGGCCGCGGCGCTGGGTGGCGGCTGGCTGTTGGTGCCCCAAGGGCCGGGGCCAACGGCCCTGGCTCCCTTGCCTCCCCTTGCCTGCCATTGCAAGGGGGAGGTGGGGGCAGCTGTTAGCCACCAGCTTGCTGCCCAGGCCAGTCGCATCAAGGCAACCAGCAGTGGGGGGGAATCATTCACCCTCCCACCAGCCCTAGGTGGAAAGAGCAAATACAAGGTGGCTGGTTGCGACAAAGCAACCAGCGGTGGGGGGGACCTGACCACCCCTCCACCATCAAAGCAAAGAGTGGCAAGGGGCGCTTTCCCCCCCCCTGTAACAAGGGGGAGGAGCGACGGGCTGGAGGGGATTTGACCACCCCCTAGCCCACCTACCTTGATGACACCCTGGGGGTATTGACCCCCAGGGCTCCTGGTAGGGGGATTTGACCGCCCCCTCCAGGGATTGGAGAGAAAGAGGGAGGGGCGGCATTTCCGCCAGCTACACCCCCCCCCCCCCAGGTGAGATTTTGGTTGGACTCAGGTGAGTCCTGGGTCCCACCTGGCCCAGATGAGGGGCCAGGGCTGTGGCAAGTGCTAAGATAGGTAACAGGGCTTGTTGTAACAGACAACCAGCCATGGATTGAACAGCACAGGGGCTGGTTCAGCCCCGTAACAGTAGAAACACCAGAAAGGACCAGAATAGGCTGGTTGTAAGGGTACAGGTACTGACGCCATGCGGGCTGATGTAGTCCAAACCAAGTAACAAGGCCTGTAGAGCCTGTAGAGCTCTTTTGGGGCGGAAAAATTGCCTTTTGGCTTGTTGTATCATGGGCTCACAAGAGGCCAATCTTTTGTACTCAAGCAGCTCTTCTCCCTGCTGTTTTCCATTCATTCATTTATCATCCAATCAAATTCATCACCAAATCATCCAACATATTGCCCCATTGTGAGAGCCCATCAGAAATTATTGACACAAGGTTTCCAGCATTTCTTTTTCTTTAAATACTGCTCATTTGCCTAAGCTAATTGTTGGCCATAATTATAATACATTATCAGTACCAACATCATCATTACTTTCAAGCCATCTAGACCCTTATACCTTACTCTGGAGAACCTCAAAGACCTCAAGTTTTCCAAGAAGATCTCCTATATCCCTGATGTTAGCTCCACCAAGATAGTTCTGAAAAGTCAGAATTATAATGCTTGGGCTGTACTTATGGATAGTGAGCTGAATAACATCTGTTGTGGGGAGATAATGGATGCAGATGACACTTTGATCAGTTCAGAAGTGGAGAAAAAGTCTTATCATCTCATCCTTAGGCATCTTGATGAGAATCATGTGACATGGGTTGCTGATACTCTTAGGGAAGATGAGAGAAGGAGGGGAAGCATCTTTTGGAATTTTCTTAAGTCCAAATATGCTGGTGATTCTGTTCACAAGAAGGGTATAGCCTTCAATAAACTATTCAAGTTACAATATTCAAATTGTAAGCAGTTTTTTTCAGATGCTAGGTCTAGCATAGCCAAGTTTAAGTCATCAGGACTTAACATGGATCCTGAGTGTTTGTCACTCTTAATCCTTCAGAAGCTACCAAAAAAGTTTGATTCTTTAGTCAGAATTATTTCTCAATTGGATCCTATTCCTGGGGAGGAGTATGTGCTAAAGAGGATTGAGAAGGATGACCTTCAGTTGAAGATGAAGGGGAGTTCTGGAACAGCCCTTGTTGGAAAGACTGGAAAATCTTGCAAGAAGGCAAAAAAGGATTTGTCCAAGGTCTTATTCTATAATTGTCAGAATAAGGGGCATTATGCTAAGGATTGCAAGGAGGCCAAGAAAAGGAAGAAGTCCAAAGAGAATGACAAGGAGTTCAATCTCACTACCAAAAACGTTTCAATGGTGGCATTGGATGGTCCAATTAAAGAGGTTTTTGGGGTAGAAGGCCCAAGAAGAAGGCCAAAATCAATGAGGATCAAGAAATGGACTTGATTGATTATGAAGTGAGTAATCTTAAACTCAAAGAGGAGAAGTTATCAGTGACTGACAAAGCTTTCTTCCTGTTAGGAGGATTAAAAGAGGATGTTCTTGTTTTGATTGATTCTGGTTGTACAGAACACATGTTCTTTGAACCAAATTTATTTTCAAATCTTAGTGATTATGATGGATTTGTAAATATTGGTCAGAAAGGCAGAACAATTCAGATTGAAGGAATTGGAAAAGTTATTGTTGCAAATCACTTGGGTTTCAAAATTTCTTTTGAGAAAGTGTTCTATGTACCAGAGTTGCCTTATAACCTTGTGTCTCTTGGAGTGTTGTGGAAAAAAGGTTTTGAGATTTTTTATCTTAAAGAATATAGGTTTGTTATTGATATGGATGGGAGAACTGTTCTTATTGGACAGGTTTTGAAAAATCCTTTGTGTGCACGCTTTTTAAAAATCTCAGCTCTGAGCACTTTTGCTCACAATAGAAGTGGCCATAAGTTAAAGGAAAGCAACTTTGAGAGTTGTAGCTTGGTGGCTAAGACTAGAAATGTGTTCTCAAAGAATAGAGATTGCACTGATGTTCCTGGAGAGGAATTTTCCATTGATTTGACAGGGCCATTCACACTGGAGTCCCTTGGTCAGGCAAGATAATTCATTAATTTAGTTGATACTGCAACTAATTATGTTTGGGTTAAACCAATTCAATCTAAGGATCAGACCACAGATGAGGTTTCTGTAATCTTCAAAGTCTGGAAACAGAATGGTCTGATGAATGAGATCAAGAGGGTTATTACCAATAGAGGTGGTGAATTTGTGAGTATAGATTTTGAGAGGTTATTGAAAGATTATGGTATCATTCATATAGTCACTACTGCAAGTACTCCCAAAATAATGGAATAGTTGAGAGAATCAATAGGACTTTACTGGAAAAGGTCAGAACTATCATGTCTCAATCTGGTCTACCAAAGTTCTTATGGGCTGAGTTGATGTGTACCGTCTGTCTGTTGCACAACATTGTAAGGGTTAATGGGAGGAGTCCTCATTATCAGTTTTGGAAGTTGTACCCCAAAACATCACACCTAAGAACAATTGGTTGCTTTGTGTATTATAGTGTCCACCATAATGAGATGGTTGAAAAATTAGACCCTAGAGCCAGAACAGGGGCACTTTTAGGCTATGATTTAGTAAGTAAATTGTATAGGATCTATTGTCCAGGGATAAGAAAGGTTATCTGTAGTAGGGATGTAAAATTTGATGAAAGTACCTTTCCACTCAAAAGGAGTGAAGATGTTGTTGTGAATACGTCACAGCAAGAAATAGAATTAGCACCTATTTCACCAGCAAAGCCTGAGGAACATGTGGTTCCAGAAGATGAAGAGATGGCAGACGTGCCACTAGAGGGTTTAGTGCCCACTTCAGGGGAGTCTGTTGATTTGGAACCTGATGAGCCTCCACCTCCAGTAAGAAGGAGTGGCAGGGTTAGAGTACCAGTTGATAGGCACAGGGAATGGAAGTCCCATTATGCTGCTGCAGGATATTAGGAAGATACATTTCAGGAACAGTGTATGCTCAATGAAGTCCTGGTGTTGAGTTCAGAAATGGGTAACAGGGTTAACCCAAATAGCTTTTGCCAAGCTATGAATTCTGATGAGAGGGCCAACTGGAAGAGTGCTATTTTTGAGGAATTTGATTCTCTAGAAAATAATAGTTTTTTCAAAGTGGTTAAGAAGGATTCTGTTCCAAAAGGAAAGACCATTGTGGGGTCTAGATTGGTGTTAAACAAGAATTTTGACACAAATGGAGTTTTGGAAAGATTCAAAGCTAGATGCGTTGCACAGGGATTCAAGCAGAAAGAGGGTATTGATTACCAAGAACCTTTCTCACCAACTGTGAGGCTGTCCACCTTCAGGTACATCATTGCTCTGGAAGTCAAGTTTGGTGAAGAAATCAGACAAGCTGATTTTGTAACAGCATACTTGAATGAAAAACCTGGAGAGGAGGAGACTGTTTATATGTCAATTCCTGATGGAATATTGTTTAAAATCCTGGTTTAGACATATGTTCATGATGGACCAATTCATACCAGACCATTTCAGATGGTCAGGATACTTGGAAGCATAATTCCCTTATATTTTACCTTCAAGATGCAGCAATAAGCCTTCAGTTTCTTTTGAAGTGCTGAGGGAATGGGTGGGAAATTTTCATTCTCACTGTAAAACATATTGTATCTAAAAGAAAATTAAAGCAAAAAAAAAAGGTTCAGTACTTTGTCATGGCTCACCTACCTTTATTCCAAAAAAAAAGAAAGAAAGAAAGAAAAGAAAGAAAAAGAAAAGAAAAAGAAAAAAAAGAAAAAGAAAAAAAAAGAAAAAAGAAAGAAAAAAGAAAGAAAAAAAAAGAAAGAAAAAAGAAAAAAGAAAGAAAAAGAAAAGAAAAAGAAAAGAAAAGAAAAAGAAAAAAGAAAAAGAAACAAAAAGAAAAAAAAAAGAAACAAAAAGAAACAAAAAAAAGAAAAAGAAAGAAAGAAAAAAGGAAAGAAAGAAAAAATAAAAAAAGAAAGAAAAAATAAAAAATAAAAGAAAAAAAAATAAAAGAAGAGAAGAGAAAAAAAAAGAGAAAAAAAAGAGAAAAAAAAGAGAAAAAAAAAAGAGAAAAAAAAAGAGAAAAAAAAAGAGAAAAAAAAAGAGAAAAAAAAGAGAAAAAAAAGAGAAAAAAAGAGAAAAAAAAGAGAAAAAAAAAGAAAAAGAGAAAAAAAAGAGAAAAAAAAGAGAAAAAAAAGAGAAAAAAAAGAGAAAAAAAAGAGAAAAAAAAGAGAAAAAAAAGAGAAAAAAAAGAGAAAAAAAAGAGAAAAAAAAGAGAAAAAAAAGAGAAAAAAAAAGAGAAAAAAAAAGAGAAAAAAAAAAAGAAAAAAAAGAGAAAAAAAAAAGAGAAAAAAAAGAGAAAAAAAAGAGAAAAAAAAGAGAAAAAAAAAGAGAAAAAAAAGAGAAAAAAAAAGAGAAAAAAAAGAGAAAAAAAAGAGAAAAAAAAGAGAAAAAAAAGAGAAAAAAAAAAGAAAACTGACTGATGATAACCCTAACTGATAAGGTTTCTTCTCAACATAAATATCATAAAAAAAGAAAAAGAAAGATATTCATTGCAAATATACATAAATATATATATTTACTTATAAGTATGTACAAAAAAAAGGGGGGATATTCATTGCAAATATATATATAAATATTTTAATAAAAACAAATAAAAACACATATATTTTACTTATGAGTATGTAAAAAAAATAGATATATATATATATATATATATACTATATACAAAAGAATATATATATATATATATATATATATATATATATACTATATACAAAAGAATATATTTATATATATATACTATATAAAAAAGAATATATATATATATATATATATATATATATATATATATATATATATACAAAAAGCGCATATAAAATTGTTTGCTAAAACAATCCCTAAAAAAGAAAGAAATCTTTTGTTAGTATTTACTTCCCAAAAAAAAATAACAGAGTAAGCACAAAAGAGGAGGACTTACCAACAACAAACCCAAATGGGCCCCTCAAAAATTGAAAAAGAACGGCCCCAAAACAATCAATAGGAAGGGGGTAGCTACCAGCCTTGGAAAGGAAGGCATTGCGCAACTCCCCCACCTATGGACTTTCCAACAACAAGGGAACGGGTCAGAAGCTGGCCTAACAAAAAAAAAGGGGGAAAGAAAGAAAGGACTTACCAATGCAACAATGGTGGAAAGGGCCGCTACCAGCTCTGGGAAAGGAGGCATTGCAGAGCTCCTCACCTATTGATATTTCAATGACAAACAAAGAGGGTCAGAAGGCACCCTAGCAACAAAAAAAAGAGAGAGAGAAAGAAATAACTCACCAAAGCTTTGAAAAGGATTGCAACAACGGCCAGGATTTTTTATTTGATGGAGGGGGGAGGTAATTGCTTGTTGGCCCCCCTTAAATAGACATAGAGGGGAGGGGAGAACCTTTCTCCCAACAGCCAGCTGCTCTGATTGCAACAATCCAATGATCTCAGACGGGTCCAAGTGGTGGTATGGATCATTGAAGCAATGGAATCTACATTGATTGAAGAAGAAAATAAATGAGATTGGTTGAAAAGGAGGGGGAACCAAACAAATGCAACCAAACAAACCTCACAATCAGCTCTTGCCATACACCGCTTTGATTTCACCGCCCACAACAACCTCAATCAAATTGGAATGATTGAGCCAGATGACCAAATGATTTTCTGGTTGATTGCGTGACTCGTCGCAACTCCTGCCCATTGGAAAAAAAAAGAAGAAGAATACAAAAAAAATCAATAAAAAAACAAGAAGATAAATTATTACAAGCAAATAAATTGGCGGATCAACCAATCAACACGTTGAACACTTACTTGCACCACCCCACCTGCATATGATGACCATGCACAATTGGTCTATAAAATACAAAAAAATAATCATAATATAGTGGCCGCCACTGTGCTGACCAAATCTGGACACCCTGGACCAGATGCGGAAAAATTTGAAAATTTTTACAATTCTTTTATTTATGTGTTATTTGAAAAAAAATCAGAATTTTTTTTTTGCATCAGTATCACTCCTCCAATTTGCTCAACCTGCCAAGCGTTCCCCGTTCCCAGTAGTCTAGAACGGGCCTCTCTTGGTCCCATCCCCTATGCATTGCGTTCAATCCCTTCTCTCATTGTTCCCCCCCTTACTTTTGGCCAAAAGCGCCGGCCGAGACCCGCTTGGCCTGAGATATCCCACATCATCATCATCGTTATCATCATCCTCCTTGCTCCTCCTCACCCTTACGCCTCCATTCGTTTCCTTGACCGTCTCATCACCATCAGCAGCAACAAATCTATGGGATGCGCAAATGGCTCAAACTCATCAAGCTTGAGTTCCACTTTGGTATGCTGAGGACTCAAAAGTGAGTTGTTGGTGTATGGAAAAAACTTTGATTGTCCAACAAGCTTGTTTCATCAGTCTCACCATTCCTCTTTGTGGATGGTATTCCAAATCAAAACAAACATCTTTTCCCCAGTTATCCTTCCTGGTCTTGGGTGAAATGTTCCCCTGAACGCTCATCTCCCACTCCTTGCCCGGCCTTCCTGTCTCTTGTATGTATCTACATACGTATAAAATCATCTCTCACAGGGCTTGAGCCCTCCACTTGCTTGGCACCTTGACCCCCATTGATTGACTTGATTGCCATCTCAAGCCATCCTATCATTACTCCACTTGCTCAGCACCTTGACCCCTGTTGATTGACTTGATTGCCATCTCAAGCCATCCTATCATCACCCTCAGATCCCTTAGTCTTCCTAGCTATCCTTGCTCCCAACATGCTCCCCTCAAACTCAGCCGTGCCATCCTCCTCTCCAGACCTCCCACCCCCCCTCCATCTTTGGGTGGGGGTGGGAAAATGTTGCCTACCGTCCGGGGACACCTGTGGGCGGTCTGATCCGTTTTCCTTTCCCGCCCCTTCTGCCTTTGGGCAAGGGGTGGGTGATTCCGGTGTTGTCGCCCGCGCCCATCCACGGATGGAGGCAGGAGCTGGTGAAGGGATGAAAGGATCCCACCTTGGTCAGGCAGGGCGGATTTCCACCGGCCTGCGTGATCAAATTTTTCTGATCACCTAAAAATCTGAAAATCAAAAAAAAAAAATCTTTCTTTTTCCACTCCATTTGTAGTATCCCTTGTACATAGTCCAACAGGGCCTCCTGCCCATATAAGGAGGGGCTCTCCCCTGCCTTTCTGAGGAGGCTACCACAGCATATCAGCGGATCAGACACCACATCAGATCAGCACATGGTATCCTAACACACACCACATCCTAAGATCATCAGTATCCTCTTGCAATACATCATCCGTGGGGTCTTCATTCCCCTTTATCTGAGACAAAAATTTTGGTTAAATCTATGATTGCCCCTTGATCCTTGAGCCTCCATACTCAAACCCTTGATCCTTGATCCTTATCACCAACCAATAGCTTTGCTGGTTGAAGAATAATTTGCCTAATTGAATTCTTGAGTGTGTTACACCACTCCTGATCCCTTTATCCAACCATACTGGTCCTGATCATCCTTTGATTACCTTTCTGGAGACAGTCACTTTTTGACTGAAGAGGTTTTATTAAGCTTAAAACCTGGAGTGTTAAACCTCCCTTCATCTCTTTTGAAGTTGAATTCCGCCACGCTACTCTTGAGTCCCTTGAGAAGTGTTGGGTTATTCTTGTTTGAATCAGTTATTGTTTTGCTTCTAGAGATTCTTCAAAAAATTAGCTTTGTCTTGTGCAGCCACCCACAGTTATCTGGTACCCTTCAAGCGCTTGATTGTGGAGAGTTGGGCAGGTTCATTGAGAACCTGGAGGTTGTTTGGGATTGAGTTGATCTTTCCTAAGCTTCTGCTGACAACCAGAGCTATTATCTTGTGGGCGTTGTTACTTACAATTGCCTTGTCTTGTTGAACTCTGAAACAAACCTTGACTTCTTCTATTCAAGTTTTTCGCAGCACCATCCTGCCTCAGATAGTGTTGTTTCACCAGCTACCAACTACTATAATCTTTATCCTCTTACATTTGGTCCCCCGTTTACCAGGTTCTGGACTTTGATCTTGGTTACATTTAAATATTTTTGTAACACTCAGGAGGGCAGCCTAAACAGCACCTTTCCCCTCCATAGAACTGCCATGGCCTAGCACCGTTTGGAGTCTTACATTTGGTCCCCCGGGCCAGGATCAAACCAGCAACCTTGGGATTTACAGTCCCATCAACAATCATCAACTTCTAAACCCAATCTCTTTCTTTTTTTTCTTCAGATCTGTGGAGGCAACTTGATCTAGAATTAAGTCCTCCCAATTGTGCACCACCTGGGCAAGATACTTTTTGTTTTTTGAGAAACCCTACTCTTGCCACATTTGTGAGCCACTTTGGAAATCTGTTCCTTGGATCTTTTAGGAAACTTTTTCAAAATGGAATCCACCAGCAACTCTTCTACTTGTCCTAAGATGGTTAAGATCAAGTCCCAGAACAAGAACTTAGGACTCAATGGGACAAACATGGAATGCTTCTTGGACTTGTACGAGATGTCTGCTTTGGTGGACGGGGCTAGCAAATTCAATATGGCCTACCAGTTACGGGTTTTTATCTCCTCTGACAAAGTTATGGAAATCATCAAGTCGTTTGAAGGTTTTGAACGGCATAACTGGACCCTGCTGCGGGGAGAAATGTTGGCTTATTGGGGAAAATTAGATGTAGCACAATTTAATTTGCAGGATCTAGATAACCTTGTCTCCCAGTGGATCTCCAATGGCGGTGTGGCTTCATCTTCTGATTATCAGTCCTTTAGGAAATCTTGGGATCCCATCCAATCCTACCTTGTCCAAAACAATTACATCAACACAGTGGACAAAATTTGAGTCCAATTTTTCCTATCTTTTTCTCTTGGAGTGCAGGAAAGAATCAAGGACAAACTGGTCGAGTCTGGATCCGTGATCACTACCAGGGATAATTGATTCAAGCTCCCTGGTTTCCTTATCCTTAGGGGAGTGGTGGATAAAGTCATGAAAGGTCAAACAGACCTCACTTTTGAAAAGTCTAAAACTGCTGAACCAGTCCATTCCCCTTCTTTCAAAGAGTCAAACAAGATCATGAATAAAATGGAATCTGATTGAAGGCCCAAGAACCCTCAGTCTAACCAAGAAACCGCTACAATGGACAAGATCACTAAACTGCTCAAAGCCTTTGAAAACAAAATGGATCAAAAGATTTCCTCTCTTGCTGTTCCTAAAACTTCTAGTGCTGTTCCTAAAAATACTATAGTCTGCTATTATTGCGACAGGGAAGGCCATGGAACCAGTCAATGTCTCAAACTCCAGAAGGACAAAGACAACAAATTGGTAGAGCAAAAAGGGAATAACTTTTTTCTTCCTAATGGTGCCCTAATACCCTTTGATTCATCCCGCCCCATTTGTCATGTGGTGGCCTCTTACCAGCCACCCCCTCCTATGAAGGCATCCTTGGCTTCTGCAGATTTCCAATCTTATTGTGGTACTCTTCAACCCTGGTATCCCCCGGCTATTTCCTCTTCCTCTCTGGTTGGTACTTACCAATCCAATCTGGCTAGGAAGGGGCATGAGGAGCCCAAACCTCATAAATCTCCTTCCCTGCCAACCTCAATCCTCCAAAAACCACCCAAACAACAATCCTCACCTGAGCCCTCTTCTGATGTAGAATACATGGAGTTGGAGAAAGAACAACTCATGGAAAGGTCTCAAGATCACCCTGATCCTCCTCCTTCATCTATTAAACCTCCTCAATCCCCTGATCCTGTTCCTGCTTCACCCAATCTTCCTCCCTCCACCCAGCACAAATTTTGGTTTAGAGGGGAATTTACAAAGATCACCCCAATGCTGTGGAAGGGGTATTAAAAAAATTTCTGATTATAAAGTTCCTGATTTATCTGTGGCTGAACTCCTATCAATCTCTCTATCTGTTGCTGAAGGAATGAAGAAATGGGTTTTGCCTCAACGTGTGGAAATTTGTCCTGAGGAACTCAAGGTCTCCTCTGGAACTTTGATAGAGGACTCTGGTGGAACAGATCCCTCTTCTGAGTCTAGTCTTTACTCATGTCCTCTTGGTTTTCTTCCCTGCCATCTCAGTGAATCGGCTAAAACAGTCTTGCTCCTTGTTGACTCTGGCTCTCAGCTCAACTTGATCTCAGATGCTATGGCCTGCAAGCTTAAACTCAGCCCTAGGGTCAGCTTCACCTCTTCAGTTTATGGAATAGGGAACCAGTCTTGCAAATTGGTTGGAATTGTTGAAGACGTTCCAGTCCAGATTGGCCAAAACATTGTGGGAACTTGTCACTTCTGGATTACACGGTTGGATGCAATTCCCTCAACCCGCCAAGGATTCCCCTGTACCAGTAGTCTAGGATGGGCCTCTCTTGGTCCCATCCCCTAGGCATTGCGTTTGATCCCTTCTCTCATTGTTCCCCCCCTTCCTTTTGGCCAAACGCACGGGCCAAGACCCGCTTGGCATGAGATATCCCACATCATCATCCTTGCTACTCCTCACCCTTACGCCTCCATTCTTCTCCTCAACCATCTCATCACCATCAGCAGCAATAACTCTATGGGATGTGCAAACGGCTCAAACTCATCAAGCTCAAGTTCTGCTTTGGTATGCTGAGGACTCAAAAGCGAGTTGTTGGTGTATGGAAAAAACTTTGATTTTCCAACAAGCTTGTTTCATAAGTCTCACCGTTCCTCTTCTTGGATGGTATTCCCAATCAAAACAAACCTCTTGGCCCCAGTTATCCTTGCTGGTCTCAGGTGACATGTTCCCCCGAATGCTCATCTCTCACTCCTTGCCCGGCCTTCCTGTCTCTTGTATGTATCTACATATGTATAAAATCATCTCTCACAGGGCTCAAGCCCTCCAGTTTCTTGGCACCTCAACCCCCGTTGATTGACTTGATTGCCATCTCAAGCCATCCTATCATCACTCCACTTGCTCGGAACCTTGACCCCCCTCAATTGACTTGATCACCATCTCAAGCCATCCTATCATCACCCTCCAATCCCTTAGTCTTTGTAGCTATCCTTGCTCCCAACATGCTCCCCTCAAACTCAGCCATGCCATCCTCCTCTCCAGACCTCCCACCCCCCCTCCATCTTTGGGTGGGGGTGGGAAAATGTTGCCTACCGTCCGCGGACACCTGTGGGCGGTCTGATCCGTTTTCCTTTCCCGCCCCTTCTGCCTTTGGGCAAGGGGTGGGTGACTCCAGTGTTGTCGTGCGCGCCCGTCCACGGACAGAGGCAGGAGCTGGTGAAGGGATGAAAGGATCCCACCTCGGTCAGGCAGGCCAGATTTCCACCGGCCTGCGTGATCAAATTTTTCTGATCACCTAAAAATCTGAAAATAAAAAAAAAAACATTCTTTCTTTTTCCGCTCCATTTGTAGTATCCCTTGTACATAGTCTAACAGGGCCTCCTGCCCATATAAGGAGGGGCTCTCCCCTGCCTTTCTGAGGAGGCTACCACAGCATATCAGCGGATCAGACACCACATCAGATCAGCACATGGTATCCTAACACACACCACATCCTAAGATCATCAGTATCCTCTTGCAATACATCATCCATGGGGTCTTCATTCCCCTTTATCTGAGACAAAAATTTTGGTTAAATCTATGATTGCCCCTTGATCCTTGAGCCTCCATACTCAAACCCTTGATCCTTGATCCTTATCACCAACCAATAGCTTTGCTGGTTGAAGAAGAATTTGACTAATTGAATTCTTGAGTGTGTTACACCACTCCTGATCCCTTTATCCAACCATACTGGTCCTGATAATCCTTTGATTAACTTTCTGGAAACAGTCAAGTTTTGACTGAAGAGTTTTTATTAAGCTTAAAACCTGGAGTGTTAAACCTCCCTTCTTCTTTAAGGTTGAATTTCGCCACGCTATTCTTGAGTCCCTTGAGAAGTGTTGGGATATTCTTGCTCAAATTCATTATTGATTTGCTTCTAGAGCTTCACAAAAAAATTGCTTTTGTTTTTTTCAGCCTCCCACAGTTATCTGGTACCCTTCAAGCGCTTAATTGCGGAGAGTTGGGCAGGTTCATTGAGAACCTGGAGGTTGTTTGGGATTGAGTTGATCTTTCCTAAGCTTCTGCTGATGACCAGAGCTATTAGCTTGTGGGCTTTGTTACTTACAATTGCCTTGTCTTGTTGAACTCTGAAACAAACCTTGACTTCTTCTATTCAAGTTTTCCGCAGCACCATCTTGCCTCAGATAGTTTTGTTTCACCAGCTACCGACTACTATAATCTTTATCCTCTTACATTTGGTCCCCCGTTTACCAGGTTCTGGACTTTGATCTTGGTTACATTTAAATATTTTTGTAACACTCAGGAGGGCAGCCTAAACAGCACCTTTCCCCTCCACAGAACTGCCATGGCCTAGCACTGTTTGGAGTCTTACACCGCAAACTGGAGATTGACATGCTCCAATTGTCATAATACAGACCCACAAGGGATGTGGAAACCAGACTGGAAAGCTAGGGAGAAGGAAAGAATGTGGGATGAATTGCAAGTTGTACTTAAATAGCTACCAATAGTTCCTCATTCTGTGTCTCTTCTTTTCTTTTCCTCATCTATTTCTTGTCTCTAAACTACCTTACCCTCAGTTTATTTCCGCGCCTCACTCCTTGTCCGCTTCTCTCCCTCCTCCCTTGTCTGGCCCTCAAAGAGCCTAACCCTTGGTGGTACTCTCAAAAGGTTGTTGGTTTTTTCCTTTCTTGCTTTACCAATCTCTCAAATCTTTCTCTCCTGACTACGCCATGGGTGTTTTTGTCTTGTTCATATTTTTCATGCTGGGTTGGAAATCTCATGATGATCTATTTCTGGTCTCTAAACTACCTCACCCCTAGGTGATTTCCGTGCCTCACTCCTTGTGCGCTTCCCTCCCTCCTCCCTTGTCCAGTCCTCAAAGAGCCTAACCCTCTGTGGTACTCTCAAAAGTTTATGAGCTCAGCAAAACTAAACTGCGTCTTGCCTTTTTAAATCCCAAACCAAAAATAATCTATAAATCCTGGATTCATCCCAACCAACCCCATATCCATCCCCCTCTCCATCTATCACTCCCATCTCCAATCAGAACAAATCTGAGGAAGACTCTGCATACTACTCCTCCAACTTATGAAACGCCACCAAAACCATTTTTCAAAAGCTCACCTCTGCTCTAAACAACCCTGGTCTCACCATGGTTGAAAATCTACTACAAACCAATATTCCCAAGCTCATGGGACCTAACTTTCCAAGCTGGAGAAATGCAATCATCACTCAACTAGGTTTCAAAGACCTGGATGAACTAATCAAAAAAGATCCTCCCTCTGAACCCTCTCCGCAGGATTGACTCCAAATGAAGCAGGCCACCACCTTCATACAGATGCACCTTGACCATCAGAACTACACCATGTTTGTCAATGATCTGTACAAATACCTACCAAAAAACCTCTGGGACGCCATCTGCTTGCACTACACCACAAAATCCATGGAAAACATTTCCAACCCAATTGGGAAGATTCAAAATATTGACTTCTCATCTGGGAATCTCACCTCTGCCATAAGCAAGTTTTGAGAACTATTCCGACTGCTTCAAGAGGTATGCTCAGGAAAATTTGACAGCCACACCTTGGAGGCCATGTGGGCTTATCACATTCTTGAGCAATTACCTGAAAGTTTCCACATGTTCAAATCTCTACAATACTCTAGATTCAAAGAAATGGACAAGATTGAACTTTGCAGTCTCCTGACGGATTTGGAGACAGAACTTAGAAGACAAGAAAAACCTAATGCCTCAAATACGGCCTTACTGGTACAATCTTTCATGCATGCAGGATTTGTGCAAAAAGCTGACAAGCCTTGGAAACCAAAAAGACGGCAATTCTGTTCCAATGGGAAGCACAACCCTCTCACTGGGCACTCAGAAGCAGACTGCCACCAACTCCATCCAGAGCGCGCAATTGCTTACTACCAAGGGGTCATGGAGAGGCGGGGTCAAGGAAAGTTGTAAACTCACCATCCTCACTGCCTCTTGGCTGTATTACTCCCCAACGCCATAATTCTAGATAGCGGAGCGTCTGGAAATTACTTAAAGGATTTGAAGCTCTTTACCTCCTAATTGGAATGTTCTGATGTCATCTATGCCGCCAAAGGATTCAACATCCGGATGATTGGATCGGGACAAGCTACTCTCAAACTGAAGGACGGCTGTCTCAACATTGACAAAGCCTTTTGGGCTCCCACTCTCTCTCACTCACTGGTTTCATTATCAATGTATCTTTATTTGGGCTACTTGCTCTTGCCCACCGCTTGCAGATTCAAATGTTGCAAGGGAGATGAAGTTCTCTTCACTGGTAGCATTATAGAAAACCTACTGGTGATCAATCTGAAAACTGAACAAGCGCTCACCTAATTCTCCGATTCCATGACCCTACACCAGGCCCTGGGACATCCAAGTCAAAAATATGTTGAAGCGGAGCATCCCTCAATACCCCTAACAAAGGTGGAGTGCACCTCATGCGACCTGTCCAAAAAGCACTAACTTCCCATCTCTGGGAAATTCCCCCAACCAACTTCCAAATTGGAAGTTATCCACATGGACTTATGTGGCCCAATCACCCCTTTTTCCCAAGGTGGAAAAAAGTATTTCCTAAAAATTGTTGACGGCTACTTGAAATACCGGTTCCTCTTCACTATGGCACAAAAATCCCAAACATACAACTTGTTTCTGAAATTTCTCAACTTGGCTGAAACCCAATGCGGTACAAGCTTGAAGTTTGTAGTTTCCAATAACGGAGGGGAATTTGTCAACAAGATTCTGGAAGACCTTTTTCAAAACAAAGGAATCACCCACCTCAAATTGGCGCCATAAACTCTGCAACAGAATCCCTTCTGCAAACAGGGAAATTGTATCACTATTGAAAAGGGGTGTGCTATGTTGCTTGACTGTGGACTGCCTTTGGACTGGTGGGGGGAAGCAGTAAGTACCGTGGTCTATCTTGAGAATTTTTCCCAAGACAGCTCCATTGGAATGAAAAGTCCCTATGAAATTTGGTTTGGTAAAGTGGCTAATCTGTCTCACTTGAAACCCTTTGGATGCAGAGCTATCCTATTCAACAAAAAAGAATTTTTTTGGTCAAAATTCTCCCAATCCAGGATTGAATGCATCTTTCTAGGGTATTAAGAGGGTCATCAAACATTTTGGGGGTGGGATCCTATTTCTAAAAAAATCCACCACTCACACCATGTTTGCTTCAAGACCAACATTTTTCCTTTCTTAAATATTCAGTCTCTTGCTCCCACTTCTTCCTCTGATTCCACCCTCTCTAGTTCTTCTTCCCTTCCAGATCTCCTTCTTTCTTCCCCTTTGATCCCCACTCAGTCTGTACCTCTCTCTACCCCCACTTCTGAATTGTCACACTTGTCAGGCTATCACTGCCAACAGTCCCTCCAACTCACCTGCCTCCAAGCCTCCCGCTCCCCAAATTGGAAATACCAGTGACACCACCAAATCAACCTCAAACTCACTATTATGCTGACCTGAAAATCTTTTCAGCAACTCAAATCCCCCACTTCCACAAGCCAAAGGGTACACTTACTTCCCTCACTTTGAACATTCCCCTAACAAAATGGATCTAAGCATGGGACCGCATCAAATCCTCCACCATAAACACCGGCGGCAAGCAAACCTTATAGTCAAAGAACCTCTCTCTCTCTCTCCAATCCCACCTCTTATGAGGACGTACAATGCAGGCCAGATGCTGCAGAAGATGTGGAACTTGACAACATTGTTTTTCATGGGGTTTGGGAAGTAGCTGAGAGGGAGACGGGCAAGAAGGCACTTGACACTATGTACATCTATTGGAGTAAGAAGGATGCCAACGGGTTGATTGTTAAGAAAAAGGAATGCCTGTGTGTCCTGGGCAGTTGAAAATTTGAAGGCATCAACTATGACAAGACCTTTGCCCCAACTGGTCAAGACATCTCCCTGCAACTGCTCCTTATGATGGCGGCATGGAAAGACTTTGAGCTGGATCAAATGGATGTGCACTGTGCTTTCCTCAATGGCCTGACTTTGAGCTGGATCATATGGATGTGCAATGTGCTTTCCTCAACAGCCTGACCAAGATTCAAATATTCATCAAACCCCCCAAAGGCATGAACATCAAGCTATGACCAAAAAAAGGCCTTCTGCTCAAGAAATCTCTCTATGGACTCAAGCAGAGCCGCTGGTTTTGGTACAAAGCATTATCCACCTTCTTCTCCAAAATAAAATTTGAACCCACGCAATTGGATCCCTGCCTATTCATCTCAACCAACTCCTCTAATCCTGTTCTAATTTTTGTCCATGTTGATGATCTGATAATCACCGGCAGGAACATCCAGCCCATCAAGGAGGTGCTCAAATCAAAATTTGCAATTCACAATCTTGGTCACTGCAAATGGGTATTGGGGATGAGGGTCACTAGGAACCAGCTTTTGCAAACTGTCTCACTGAAGCAGGATCAATACATTTGTGACATGCTTGAAGAGCATGGCATGTTGGGCTGCAAGCAATTCACTTTTCCCCTCCCGTCCAACACCTTACCGATCCCAAACCCTCCAAGCCTTCAACTGAAGCCTTCAACTATTGAAAAGTGGTGGGGCTGCTTGGCTATCTAGTCCAGAAGACCAGACCCAATCTAGCTCATGCTCACAGCCACTCTTCCAAGTTTCCAAAAAAAAACCCACACTACACCATCAAACCTGCTTCCTCCACCTACTGCAATATCTTCAATTCTTGGAAAACCTTGGCCTGAATCTTGGGGGAGAAACCTCTGAGCTATGGCTACTTCAAGGCTACACCAATGTCCACTATAGCTCCTCAACAGACAGGAGGAGCTTCTCAGGATCCATGGTCACCCTCAAAGGTCTACTTGGGTGGAGATGCACCAAAAAAAAAATAGTCATGCTGTCAAAAACCAAAGCCAAGCAGTGCGCATGCACCAAGACGGCCCAGGACCTCTTGTTGTGTAAGCAACTGGTGGCCCAGGTCTTTAAAACATTTCCCCTTCCCATCCCTGCCCCAACTCTGTACTGCAACAATCAAGGCAATTTGCCTCATCCTCAATCCGCTCTATCAACATTGGACGTGGCATATCAATGTCCACCTTCACTTCCTACAACAAAACATCCACAACAATGATTTTGACCTGATCTAAATTGCAACTGAACTCAACCTTCCCAACCCACTCACCAAGTTGGTCTGCAAAGACGCTCTGCAAATTTTTCACTCACTTCCAACTCACCACCTAGCTCATGCCCAACCAAGCGCAGGGGCATGTGAGGATACAGACCCACAAGGGATGCCAAAACCAGACTGGAAAGCAAGGGAGAATGAAACAATGCATATGCATATGGGATGAATTGCAAGTTGTACTTAAATAGCTACCAATAGTTCCTCATTCCATTTCTCTTCTTTTCTTTTGCTCATCTATTTCTTGTCTCTAAACTACATCACCCTCAGGTGATTTCTGCACCTCACTCCTTGTCTGCTTCTCTCCCTCCTCCCTTGTCCATTCCTCAAAGAGCCTAACCCTTGGTGGTACTCTCAAAAGTTTGTTGGGTTTTTCCTGTCTTGCTTTACCAATCTCTCAAATCTTTCTCTCCTGAAAATGCCAGGGGTGTTTCTGTCTTGTTCATATTTTTCATGCTGGGTTTGAAATCTCATGATGATCTATTTCTGGTCTCTAAACTACCTCAACCTCAGGTAATTTCCGCGCCTCACTCCTTGTCCGCTTCTCTCCCTCCTCCCTTGTCCAATTCTCAAAGAGCCTAACCCTTGGTGGTACTCTCAAAAGGTGATTTCTGAACTTCACTCCTTGTCCGGTTCTCAAAGACCCTAAACCTTGGTGGTACTGTCAAAACCAATTGGCATGTGGAATGATGGAATCAGATTTATTGGAGAACATTGTACCAAGCTACAGGCTGGACTGCAATTTGACATTAGCACACAATTTGGTTGGGTGTACAGAATGTAAATAGGAAAAGCTGAAAGGAGTCAAGAAAAAAATAGAAGAAAAAGCCACAAAGGAAATTATCAACATACCAATTAAGCACCGCATGCCTTTATTTGTTTGAATCCAACATTCAAAGAGCAACCGCCACAGCAATTGAGATTGATTCCGCGTGGAGTGATTTAAGGGCGGTAGGTAGTTACCTATGGTTGGACAGGTCAAGCCGCAAAATTGACTACCACGCGTGGTAGTTCCCATCTTCTTACAACCACCTTGCACGCAATGCCCCCATCACCGCTGTAAGAACCCAAACAGTGCTAGGCCATGGCCTTTCTGTGGAGGGGAAAGGTCCTGTTTAGACTTCCCTCCTGAGTGTTAAAAAACTATTTAAATGTACCCAGGATCAAGGTCCAGAAATTTTTAAGTGAGGAATCAAGTAGTAAATGGTAAAGTTTGATAATAGTCAGTAGCAATGGAACAGCACTATATGAGGCAAGATTATGTGGGAGATATTTTAACAAAGGAAGTTGAATTTTGTTTAAAGTTCAAAAGAACAAAGCGGTTGTATGTAAACAACAACCACAAGCTAATAACTCTGGTTGTCAGCAGAAGATTGGGGATGAACAACTCAAACCCCAACCAACCTCCAGGTTGTCAATGAACCCGCCCAACTCTCCGCAATCAAGTGCTTGAAGGGTACCAGATAACTGAGGGTGGCTGTAAAAGACAAAGCACAATGTTTTGAGAAGCTCTAAAAGCAAGCAGTAACTGATTTGAAAAGAGATAAACTCAACACTTCTCAAGAAACTCAAGAGTAGGCTGGCAGAATGCAACTTTGAAAAAAAAATAAAAGGAGGTATAACACTCCAGGTTTTAAGCTTAATAAAACCTCTTCAATCAAATGTGATTGGCTCCAGAAAGATGATCAAGGAAGGATCAAGACCAGTATGGTCAGAGAAGGCAATCAAAGAGTGGTTTAACACACTCAAGAATTCCAACAGACAGAATTCTCTTCAACCAGCAGGGCTATTGTTGGTGATAAGGATCAGGCCACAGAGGGGCAAAGACTTAAGGATCAATGGATCAGGGGGAAATCAAAGATATACCCAGTATGATGATGATGAATTACTATGATACCGTGAGGGGAATACGCACACACTCCCATGGATGTTTGGAAAAAGGTTGGGGAGAGTCCCTCCTTTTATGGGCCATGGGTCCCTGTAGAATATTTCCAAGAGATGACACAGATAGAGCAGGAAAAAAACAAAAATTGAAAAAAAAAGTTTTTGTTTTGTTTTGTTTTGTTTTCTTTTTTTTTTTTTTGGTCATGAGAAAACAAAAGAAACTGACAAAAAAAATAAACAAACAACAACTTAAAAAAAATTGAAATAACAAAAACCCTGAATGAGCAGGAATGGAAAGACACCAGCCCATGCCAATGATGGGCATGGGCAGGAGAGTCTCAGGTGATGAGAAGAAGGGGCCTAGATTTATTGGGCGCTTGGGACAGCTCCAAAGTCCAAAAGAAACAGCTTGTGGTCTGTCAGGTGAGGAGGTTGATGGGTGGATGGTGCCGGTGCTTGGATGTTGATTAGGAGGATTGATTGTGGAGGATTTTGAGAGGGAAAGCAGGTTGGATGGATGACAAGCGTCAAGCTGGTTTGGATCATGATTAGTTGAGGATGGTAAAGTTGGATCCAACAAGGGTGATTATGATGAAGAGAAGGGTAGGTCTGGGAAGATGGATGAGCGGATGACCGGTGAGGGGAGATGAGAGCACCGTCCAACCTCTTGAGAAAGATTAGACAGCGGTGATGATGGTGGGAAAGGGAATTTGTCGGAGAAACATTCCAGATGAGGATGGAGGTGAGACCGGTTGTGGGAAAAACCAATTGGGCCAAGTGATGAGGATTGTCCCCGTGATTGGTTGCGCGCGGAGGATTGAGAGGGTAGGTTGGAGAGGTGGATTGAGGGGGGATTGCCATTGCCGTCAATGTTGACAACAATGCCAGTGCTGGCACGGGTTGAGCCAAGCCCAGCGGGTGTGAGAGATGGGCAAGATGAAGCTGAGCGGGTCTTCACCCGTGCATTTGGCAAAACAAAGGGCCAAATCAAAAAGGACAGGGATTGAACGCAAGACATGGGGAGTTTGACACCCCAGGGACCTGTTAAATTGATACCTTTAATTATCATAGGATTAATAATTTAAAACCAGCAAACTAAACAGAATGGTTAGGAAAACAATCAAGACAAAACAACTAGAGTTAAAGATAGCCATACCCAAGCTGAAGTAAATGAGAAGACTCTGAGGCACTTGAGATTATAGATTCAGGAGACTACCACCATACACATACAAGCTAAGAAAGAAGTTATACGGCTTCAAGAGTAAGGATTACAAAGACAAAGAGATTAGACAGAGAATCAAGCTACAGAGAATGTAGCAGGTCATTGCACCAAATTATTATATGTTGTCCACGGTGGCCAAAAACCTTCTGATTGGAATAGTCCTTGTTGCTTTATTTGGGATGAAAGAAATTGAGGATAGACCAAAGAAATTATAAAGAATTTCTGGCAAGGAGAAGGAAAAAAAAGAAGACTCCTTCTGAGTAGTATTTAAGTGGATTGAGTTTAGACTATAATGAGTATGCATAAGACACATCATAGAAATTCACGCACAAAGTGTGCAACTGAGATAAAAAAAAGTGCACACGCAGATCAACTGGATAAAGCACGCGTGATAGAGATAAAAGGAGATGAAGACAGGAATGAATCAAGACATAAAAAAAATAATAAAAGAAGATAGAACAAAGAAATGGAGTAAAAAGGAAACAAGAAACCGTTATTCCAACAGGACCCATCCCTAAACTGCTGGGAGATGGGGAAGCTGGAAGATCTGAAGGCTGAAGAGACCTGATTCAGAAAAAGGAATGCCAATTTTTTTTTTTTTTGAAACAGATGATAGCCATAAAAAAATTGTGAAAAAATTTTTAAATTTTCCACAGTGGTCCTAAGGTGTCCAGATTTGGTCATCACATCTCTCTTCAACCTACAGACTGTCCGTAGTTTTTATCTGAGTTTGATGACATATATAAAAAAGGAAAGAAAGATGGTTGGAACCAAAGAATGGCCATTTGACCTTGAGGGTGATTGGAAAAGAATATCTTGATCCATCCAAAGAAAAGCCCTAGAAGTGATCGAGATAAACAAAGGAGGCCTCCCAGGTGCTCACATATGTGACATATAGTAGATTTTTCACAACAAAGATGCAGCAGATGACCCTGGTGGTGCACAATTGGGAGGACTTACTTTTAATCTAAGTTTCCTCCACAACAATGAAATTTCTTGACTTGATCAGCAGAGAACCTCCTGGAAATCTGAGTACCATCCAGTTCTTCCAAAACATATGATCCACCTCTGAATTGGGGGACCACCCAATAAGTACCATTCCAGCAATTAGAGAAAAGCTTTCCACACTGAATTTCCAAGGATTGATTATAAGCTAAAACAAGATCACCAGGATTCAAAGGGTCCCTGAACTGCTTTGAATGTTTATCTTCCCAATACGGAATCAGTTTTTCTCTGGATTCCATCATCTTCTGATAAGCTTCACTGGAAACATCCTCACTCTGCTCCAGTTTCTTAGATTGGGCAACTAATAGATCAGTGGTAGAAGAAACCTGTTCCAAAGAAATACCTAAGAAAGATTCCATTTCCAGATCCAGATGGAGGACAGCCCTTTGACCAAAGATAATTTTGTAGGGTGAGTAGCCAGTGGTTTGTTTAATTTAAATTTGATCAGAGAAAAGGACCAGAGGAAGAAATTTGCCACAATTCTTCCCACTTTCACCAGCCAGTTTGACAGGAGCATTGCCTCTTTCCACCATGCCTTGGCCTTCAGGATAATAAGGAGTGGTCACCCTATGTGGACCATGAAGCAATTGGATCATTTTGGCCAGTTTTCCACCAAACTCAGAGCCACCATCAGTTGAATAAGATCAGGCCAATCCATAGCGCACCATCCAAGTCTCATAGAGAAAAGCTGCTACTGATTCAGAACTGAGGTTCTTAAGGAATTTTGCTTCAAACCATCCAGAAAAATCATCTCTAGCCACAATGAGGTACTTAGCTCCACCAGCCTTAATGTGAACCACATCCATAGCAATCCTTCCAAAGACAGTGGACTCCCCAGTTGGATAGCAAACTTCAGCCGGGCGCCTAAGATCACGTGTTTGACAGACCTTACAACTCTTGCACCATTGAGAGACAGATTTCTTCAAAGATGGCCACCAGAATTCTTTGGATATTTGTCAATAAGTTTCTGTTTCTCAACAATGACAAAGTCCTTCATGGAGAATTTCCAAGGTCAAATCTTGTTTAGCAGGGATAGTGACAACAATAAGAGCACAACAATTGCCTCTTTTCATAAGCCTAGTACCTTTTACAAAGAATTTGGTGGAATTTCTTTTAAGTGATCAAAAATCTTTAGCTGAGTGATCAGGAGGTCTTTGGAGGGTGGAAAGGTACTGCTCTAGTTCAAGCCAGAACCCTTGCTGGAAGCCAGAATAATTTTGAGAGGAAAAGCTGAAGACAGGTTGAATAAAAGGTTCATCCTTGTTGAAATCAACTCCAACATCCAATTCTTCATCTCCAGGAGGACTTCAAGATAGACCGTCAGGCATGTTGAAAGACTTTCCAGGCCTATGAACAATATCAAAAGAAAACAACTGAATAAAAGCCACCCAACAATTCATTGGAGCATTTGGAAGGCTGGGGGCATTGATCATTTTGATGATGGATTGTGCGTTGACTTTTAACTCAAAGTGTTGACCCCAGAGAATATTTTGAAGCTTCTTCAGCATTTGGGCCACACCATAAAGTTCCAGTTTTGGCTGCGAGTACCTAGATTCCACATCTGAAAAGAGAAGAGATTCATATAGAGCAGGATGATCCAAGCCATTTTTGTCTTCCTAGGTAAGGACAGCTCCAACAGATTGAAAACTAAAATCAACAGCCAGCTTGATCTTGCCAGCTCCAGGTCCATAAGTGATCTTCTTCAAGGAAATTTCTTTCCCAACATTTGTTTTTACCTTCTGAAATGATTGTTCACAAGATTGGTTCCAAATCCATTCAGCCTCCTTCCTGGTTAAGCAACACAAGGGAATACAGATTTTGGATAGAGAAGGGATTAAGATCCAAACATAAATGACAACACCTAAGAAACCTCTGACTTCAGTTTGATTGATTGAAGTGGGCCAAGAGAGGATTTTGTTGACTTTGGATGGGGCAATTCTTCTTCCTTCCTTGCAGACCACATTTCCAACAATTTCCAGAGCAGGGACACAGGCAGCCAATTTGGATCCAGAGACAGAGAGACCAGACTCCTTGATTTGAAACAAGATCCTTTCCAAAGTGGTTGGATATTCCCAGATAAATCAATGGATTCCTGAGTGCCAAGGTAAGAGCTCATTGTTATAGTCAGAAACTGGACCTTTAATTCTTCCATTATCAATAAATATACCAGCATGATCAGGGATTTCATCATGGAGGATCCAAACCATCTGAGCCTGATAGACTGCAACAAATTGGTGGCACCTTGGGGCAAACAATTAAGTTGGAATTGACCAAGAGGAGTATCAAAAGTAGTTAGAGGACAAGAAATTGGATGTAAGGATTGTTCATCATAGCCACCCATAATATCACCTAGACCATAGCAAGCTGTCCCAGAGAAACATTCAACAAATTCTTCAGCAGCAGGGGGAATAACAGATTCTTTAATAGTAACCTTATTTAGAGGCTGGAGATCATGAACTATTTTAAGTTTACCATTAATTTTGAGGACACAAAAGACATTACTGGAATAGCTGGAGGTTGAATGCTGGTATAAACCGGTATGGAATTGTTTGCAGAAAAACTTGATGAATTTTTTGACACTAGCAGCAGGGATGGGTTCTTTTTCTTTTGCCAGGGATCATGTTCTACTACTGGAATGATATAAGGTAGGCCATAGGATTCTTTCAAGAGACCTCTCTCTTCTTCAAAGAAAGCAATATATGTTTCTCTAAGAGCTAAAACATTTTTTTATCAAATTTAACTCATCAGGGAGAAGCCATCCATCTGGACCAAAGTTGAACGCCTTCAGATGTTCTTCAGTAACACAACCACAAGGAACAAAGGGACTAGTGAGAGATTGAGATAAACCACAGTAAGGATCACAAGATAGAGGAGGATTGAGGTTGAGAGGCATTGGTTGGTTGACTGGTTGAACCATTTTTGCAACTTTCTTATACTTAGTGGCAAAAGAGAGAAATCCTTGCTTCCTCCAAGCATTGACCAGCAAGACCTTACTACAAAAGCTGGGACCAAGTTCCAACATCTTCCAAGTTCAATGTTCCACAACGTCCTTGAAAGGTGCCTTTTCCATAAAAGAGGATCCAAAAGATAACACATTGCTCCGATGTGTGGCACTGGGTAGGGTTTCAAAAATGACAGTAGTAGGAGCCCCTGATGGTGCACAATTGGGAGGACTTACTTCTACCCCAAATTGCCTCCAGCTAAGGCCATACCCCTTCATACCAAAACCACCAAGAAGAGAATTTAGATAGGGATCTAGTTTAGACTCATTGCAGAGATTTAAAAAGGGATAGGAGAAGAATGATCAGGCTGAAAATAAAAAGGAAAAGAAGAGACAAAAGTTCCAGAGAGAGAAGAAATTTTTTTGGGATTTTCAAATTTTTCTTGTTTTTGATTTTTAATCTTATTTGGATGAGAAGGAAATTATGAGAAAAAAAGAAAAATATGCCTCTGAGACAGAAGTTGATCCTTGATTTGAAGTCTGAGGCTGGGAAGAACTACAACTATTCGTAGGACCAACTAATCCCATAAAAAATGTGAATGAGAGGAAGAAGAGGTGTCCTTCTGTTTCCCTTTCAGAACCAATTTGAAATGATGACCAGGAAAATCTTGTTCCCAACCTCCAGAATCCAAGGAGCAAAGGGGGACTTCAATCTTCCTGCCATAAGCATCAGGGAGAAGAATTCTCTCCCCAACTTGATCATAAAACATTAGGGTTGCACCAAAATCCATTAAGAAAGGCCTTCCCAAGATCATAGGTCCATCCAAACAAGTAATCCAGAAATGACAGGTGCCAACAATATTTTGTCCAATTTGTACTGGGAAATCCTCAGAAATACCAACTAATTTGCATGACTGATTCCCTATACCATATACAGCAGAGTTAAAGCTGACCCTTGGGCTGAGTTTGAGTTTGCAGGCCATGGCATCCAAAATTAAATTGAGGTGGGAACCAGAATCCACCAGAAGAGAAACTGTTTTAGTAGAGTCACCAAGATAGCAGGAGAGGAAACCAAGAGGACAGGAATACAAGTTGGCATCTGAAGAGGGATCTGTTCCACCAGAGTCCTCCATCAAATTACCAGAAGAAACTTTTAATTTGTCCGTACCAATCTCTAAACGTCAACAAGAAACCCATTGCTTCATCCCTTCAGCCACAGATGGATAGATTGACAGTATTTCAGCCACAGACAGATCAGGAATTTTTAGATCAGATATTTCCCTTAATACTCCTTCCACAGAATTTGGTTGATCCTTGAAAATTCCCCTCTCAAATCAAACTTTGGGCTGGGTGGAGGGAGGATGATCAGGTTGAGAAGGTACTGGAACAGGATCAGAATTTTGAGGGTTTTGAACAGATTGAACAGGAGGAGGATCAGAGTGGTCCTGGAACCTTTCCATAAGTGGTTCCTTTTCCACTTCCATGTCTTCCGCATCAGAGGAAGGGGGCTCAGGTGAGGATCAATGTTTGATGCGTTTTCCAAGGATTGAAGATGGAACCAGAGGAGACTTTTGAGGTTTGGGTTCCTCATGGCATTTCCTAGCTGGATCAGACTGATAAGTGCCGAAGAAGCTGGAAGAAGTTAGAGCTGGAGGATACCAAGGTTGTAGAGTGCCACAGGATGATTGAAAATCCAAGGAGACCAAAGATGCCTACTTGGGAGTTGGTGGTTGATAAGAGGCCACCACATGACGGATTGGACAAGACAAATCAAAAGGGATCAAAGCACCATTAGGAAGAAAGAAATTTTTCCCTTCTGCTCCACCAATTTTTCCTCCTTGTCCTCCTGGAGTTCAGGACATCTCCCAGTACCATGGCCTTCCCTATGACAGTAATAGCAGACTAGAGTGGTTTTAGGAACAGATTTAGAAGTTTTAGGAGTAGCTAAAGAAGAAATTTTCTGATCTATTTTGCTTTCAAAGGCCTGAAGTAATTTAGTGATCTCATCCATGGTAGCTGTTTCCTTATTGGCCTGGGGATTTGGTTTAGGTCTACAATTTGCTTCCATCTTGTTCATTATTTCATTTTACTCTTTAAAGGAAGGAGCATTTACTGCTTCAGTGACTCTAGTTTGTTCAAAAGTGAGAGATGTTTGCCATTTCATCACTTTATCCACTGCACTCCTTAGGACCAGAAAAACAGGGAGCTTGAACCAATTATCTCTAGTAGTAATCATAGATCCAGATTTAACTAATTCATCTCCAATACTTTCCTGCACTCCTGGAAAAAAAGACCAGAAAAACCAAACTCAAATTTTGTCCACCATGTCAATGTGACCGTTTCTGAGGAGGTAAGACTGAATGGGATCCCAAGATTTTCTAAAAGACTGATAATCAGAGGCTGAAGAGACACCACCATTGGAGATCCATTGAGAAACCAGAGAATCCAAGCCCTGTAAGTTAAACCTAGCCACATCTACTTTTCCCCAATAAGCCAACATAGCCTCCTTCAAGAGCCTCCATTCATGAGTTTTGAATCCATCAAACAATTTGATCACTTCCATAACTTCATTGGAGGAGATAAAAAATTTTAACTGATAAGCCATATCATGTTCACTTGCACCATCCACTTCAGCAGCCATCTCATAGGAGTCCAAGAATTGTTTGAAATTTGTTCCATTGAAGCCTAAGTTCTTTTCTTGAGGCTTGATCTTGACCATCTTGACCCAAACAGAGGAGGAGGAGGTACCAGTAGATTCCATTTTGAAGATCAGAGTTCCTAATAGATCCAAAAAGCAGAGTTCTAACGTGGCTCATAGGTGTGGCAAGATTAGAGTTTCACAAAAAAACAACAATGATCTTGCCCAGATGGTGCACAATTGGCAGGACTTACTTCTGGAACAAGTTGCCTCCACAGATCAGATCTGGATGATAACAGAAAAAAGAAAAAAAAAATGATGGGATTTTGGAGTTGATTCTTAAAGTTTGGGAATGTAAATCCCAAGGTTGCTGGTTTGATCCCAGCCTGGGGTACCAAATGTAAGACTCCAAACAGCGCTAGGCCGTGGCAGTTCTGTGGAGGGGAAAGGTGCTGTTTAGGCTGCCCTCCTGGGTGTTACAAAAATATTTAAATGTAATCAAGATGAAGGTCCAGAACTTTTTAAGTGAGGAATCAAGTAGTAAAGGGTAAAGTTTGATAATAGTTGGTAGCAATGGGACAGCACTATCTGAGGCAAGATTATGTGGGAGATATTTGAACAAAAGAAGTTGAATTTTGTTTCAAGTTCAAAAGAACAAAGCTTTTGTATGTAAACAACACCCACAAGCTAATAACTCTGGTTTTCAGCAGAAGATTGGGGATGATCAACTCAAACCCCAACCAACCTCCAGGCTCTCAATACACCCGCCCAACTCTCTGCAAACAAGCACTTGAAGGGTACCAGATTACTGAGGGTGGCCGTACAAGACAAATCACAATTTTTTGAGAAGCTCTAAAAGCAAGCAGTAACTGATTTGAACAGAGATAACCTCAACACTTCTCAAGCAACTCAAGAGTAGGCTGGCAGAATGCAACTTTGAAAAAAAATAAAAGGAGGTATAACACTCCAGGTTTTAAGCTTAATAAAACCTCTTCAATTAAACATGATTGGCTCCAGAAAGATGATCAAGGAAGGATCAAGACCAGTATGGTCATAGAAGGCAATCAAAGAGTGGTGTAACACACTCAAGAATTCCAACAGACAGAATTCTCTTCAACCAGAAGGGCTATGGTTGGTGATAAGGATCATGCCACGGAGGGGCAAAGAGTTAAGGATCAATGCATCAGACGGAAATCAAAAATATACCCAGGATTATGATGATGAATAACTATGATACCGGGAGGGAAATAACCACACACTCCCATGGATGTTTGGAAAAAGGTAGGGGAGAGCCCCTCCTTTTATGGGCAATGGGTCCCTGTAGACTATTTACAAGAGATGACAAAGATAGAGCAAAAAAAAATTGAAAAAAAATTGTTTTTTTTTTTGGTCATGACAAAACAAAAGAAACTGATGGAAAAAAAAAGAAACAAACAAAAACTTGAAAAAATTGAAATAATGAAAACCCTGAATGAGCAGGAATGGAAAGGCACCAGCCTGTGCTAGTGATGGGCACGGGCAGGAGAGTTTCAGGTGATGAGAAGAAGCGGCCTAGATTGATTGGGCGCTTGCAACAACTCAGATGGCCACAATCAACAGCTTGCGGTCTGTTGGGTGAGGAGGTTGATGGGTGGATGGTGGCGGTGCTTGTATGTTGATGAGGAGTATTGATTGTGGAGGATGTTGAGAGGGAAAGCAGGTCCAATGGATGAGGAGCGTCAGGCTGGTTGGGATCATGACAAGTCAAGGATGGTAAAGTTGGATTGGACCAGGGTTATGATGATGAAGAGAAGGATAGTTCTGGGAAGATGGATGACCAGATGAATGGTGAGGGGAGATGAAAGCACCATCCAACCGCTCAAGAAATATTGGACAACGGTGATTATGGTGGGAAAGGGAATTGGTTGGAGAAACCGTCTGGATGAGGATGGAGGCAAAATCAGTAGTGGGAACAACCAATTGGGTCAGGTGAGTAATGAGGATTGTCCCCGTGATTGGTTGCGCAAGGAGGATTGAGAGGGTAGGTTGGAGAGGTGAATTGAGGGGGGATTTCAATTGCTGTTGATTTCAACAACAATGCCGGTGCCGGCATGGGTCAAGCCAAGCCGAGCCGGTGTGAGAGATGGGCAAGATCAAGCCAAGCCAGTCTTCACCCGCGCATTTGGCAAAACAAAGCGCCAAAGCAAGAAGGACAGGGATTGAACGCAAGACCTGGGGAGTTGGTCACCCCAGGGACCCATCCCTGAAGCGCTGGGAGATGGGGAAGCTGAAAGATCTGAAGGCTGAAGAGACCTGATTCAAAAAAGGAATTCCAATTTTTTTTGAAATGGAAGATAGCCATAAAAAAATTGTAAAAAAATTTTAAATTTTCCACAATGGTCCCAAGGTTTCCAGATGTGGTCACCACACCGCGCCGCCTGGGGCCCTGCAGATCTCACATCAATCAGAAGGGTAAAAAAATAAAGAAAGAAAGAAATAAACAAATAAGATAAATTAAAAAATAAAAAAATAAAAAAATAAAAAAAATAAAAAAATAAAAAAATAAAAAAATAAAAAAATAAAAAAATAAAAAAATAAAAAAATAAAAAAATAAAAAAATAAAAAAATAAAAAAATAAAAAAATAAAAAAATAAAAAAATAAAAAAATAAAAAAATAAAAAAATAAAAAAATAAAAAAATAAAAAAATAAAAAAATAAAAAAATAAAAAAATAAAAAAATAAAAAAATAAAAAAATAAAAAAATAAAAAAATAAAAAAATAAAAAAATAAAAAAATAAAAAAATAAAAAAATGAATTGATTGACCAATCAATCTAAAATATAGATCACTCACTTCAACCACAGGCAATGACCTGGGCCCCATCACTTTGAATTCCTGTGTCAAATGAAGGGGGGGTACTTTTTTGATGATCTACATATTCAAAAAAATCAAATCACGCCACAAGTGCGGCATCAGAATGAACGTATTTTGGTTGGAGACAAGTCAGGAGAAAATCAATACAGAAAAAATTGTAGTATAAGAAATACAGGAAAAAGAAGAAGGAAATACAGGGACTTACTGAATAATTTAATGCTGTGCCCCTGTATGTTGTGGTGTTCAAAATACTTGCAAAAGGTCAATATCAATCTGGAGCCGCAGGGATCAAAGATCAGGGGGGACTCCAGGGCAACCATGCACGCAGTTGGCCTTGTTTTGGCAACTACGTCCCATGGCCCCTGTTACCAAACCTCCTGCGCACCTTGTGCGCCTTTCTTGCCTTTGCACCCAAAATCCCGCGGACCTCACGCCCCATCCACTCGCCAAGAGCATCTCCCCCAATGGCCCGCAATCAAAAAGAGACACGCGGCCATTGAGACTGAATCATGCGGGGGTTATACAAAAAAATATACAAATACAAAAATAAAAACATATATAAATAAAAAAACTCCTAAGAAAGAGTTTAAACTGCTGAAAAATTAAAAAATGTAAAATAAATAGATAAATGAAAAATGAAAATAATGAAAATAATGAAAATAATGAAATAAATGAAAAATAAATGAAAAATAAATGAAAAATAAATGAAAAATAAATGAAAAATAAATGAAAAATAAATGAAAAATAAATGAAAAATAAATGAAAAATAAATGAAAAATAAATGAAAAATAAATGAAAAATAAATGAAAAATAAATGAAAAATAAATGAAAAATAAATGAAAAATAAATGAAAAATAAATGAAACATAAATGAAAAATAAATGAAAAATAAATGAAAAATAAATGAAAAATAAATGAAAAATAAATGAAAAATAAATGAAAAATAAATGAAAAATAAATGAATAATAAATGAAAAATAAATGAAAAATGAATGAAAAATGAATAAAATGAATAAAAATGAATAAAATAAAATAAAATATATATATACTTTCATAAAAGAGGATTATTAATTTAAAAAGAATTCAACCCAAAGAGAACAGGGAATACTAGGGAGAAAGAAGGCCCTGAAGAAATCAAAACTGGCTTAACTTAAAATTTGGCCCTATTGAAGATTTCAAGATGTGTCAAGGTAATCAAGAAAAAGGAATCAATTAATCTTCAGCTAGAACTGTCTCATTGAAGGCATTTTAGTAGGTGTAAACAGAAAAAGTTATCTATCAGGTTTGAATAGTTGCAAACAGGGTGTCAAGGCTTGCAATTCAAGAAAGATTCAAAAAAATAGGGGATAACATGAGGAAAATAATCTTGCTTTGGCCATGAAGTACCATAATAGATGGAGAAGGGAAAAGAATAAATCAAGTTAAAAAAAGAAAAGTTTTTGAAGGATCAGCCAAAAAATGCCAAAACCTGTCTTTTTCCAGAATAACCCTACTATAATTCCACAACTAAGAAGAATGGAAAGGATTTAATTATAATTTTACTTGCTACATGGGCACAATCAAGAAATATTTAAGAGGAGAAGATTTCAAGATAAAGAAATCAAGATTTCAACAGGACAAACTGAATCACTAGGATTCTCTTGACCTTTGTTTTATTCTACATGTGATGATTAGTTTTTTTATTTTTTATTTCTCTCAATATCAATACCAATAAGAAGAAGAAGAAGTAGGAGGAGGAGGAGGACAGGATGTTGATTCTGATGTCTATGGACAGGAATGCTGTGGACAGCATTAAGTCTGGAGGGGATGTGGTAGTCCAAACCTGTCCTATAGCCATCAGACTCACTTTTCCAGTGTAAAAACAGCTCAAAAACTCAGATTAACCTCAGAAATGTATTCTAAATCAGAAATAACCCATAGTCACTCAGCCAAAGTACCCCTCTATCTCTCATGGATTAGAAGATACAGCCCAAAAAACCTCCAACTGTGGCAAACTCATACCCAACCAGGTGTCACAGCTCTGTGGAAGGCAGGAAGACATACCTTGGAAACCCCCAAGTACATACCAGTAACAGATTAACCTCAACACCAGGACCATACAACCCTATCACCTCAGCCAGAATACACAAATACAGATACATGCAACAGGAGGCAGTGCAGCTAGTTCAGCTCCTGTCACCTCACCAAACAAACAAGGAAATATAAATACATAAGGCTGTGCAGAAGTATACAAGAAACAGTTCAGGCAGGAGGAAGTGACACCAGAGTCAACCAGAACCAAACAAACAAGCAAATATACATACAGAAAGCTGTGCAGAATTATACAGGAGCAGTATAGGCAGGAGAAAGTGGGACCAGTCTCAACCAGAACCAAACAAACTACCAGGACCAACAACCAGCACCACACAGCAATTTATGCAGCCAGTAGCTTGTGATGCCAAACAAACTACCAGTACCAACCCACCCCAGCACCACACAGCTATTTATGCATCCAGTAGCATGTGATTCCAAACAAACTACCAGTACCAACAACCCCAGCACCACACAGCAATTTATGTAGTCAGAAGCATGTGATACCAAACAAACCACCAGTAACAACAACCCCCAGTACTACCCAGCAATATATGCAGGCAGTCAATACCATTCAGCACCAAACAAACCACCAGTGAATGTACAGCAATATATGCAGGAATAAAAGTCAGTAACAAATAAGCAACCAGCACCAGACCAACCTTATCAGCACCTCACAGCAATTTATGCAAGGTTGTGGAGGCATGAAAACCCTGTAAAATCTTTCTGAACCAGAAGAATTGCCTCAGTTTCATGCAGTGTCTTTTTCCAACCAGCTAAAATGTCTCATGTACCTGTATCCCACTGTAACAGGGGAAGCCCCAGGGCACCATCAGTGGCAGCCCTGAGCATCCCCTGAGGACCATATTTTCTATTTAAGGAGGGCCTCTCTGCCCTATCCAGGTTTTATAACCATGCCATCCACATCCAGGCCCTCAGATGCCATCTTGCCTACCCACCTAAACACCCAATCACCCCATTTCATCATCCATCTGTGGTACCTATCCTGATAAATATTGATAGTGAATCAGTCATAAAAAGAAACAGGAAATCAGAGAACAAGTTATAACCCATCTTTAACCAATCAAACCACCCACCAGGTGCTTGAATAAGGGTTCTTCTGTGACCTAAAATATTCAGCACCATATTAAAGAAAAACCACCCCTTAATCAACAAATAACCATTACAAAGAAAGAGAGAACAAAAAAAAGAAACCGCCAAACTTTCCTCTACCCAGCACCCTGTGGGTAAACATATCCTTTGTTTATCTCCTGAACCATCCATTTGATAAAACCCTTGAACCCTTTAATATTAGGATATTGGTTAAGATCAAGCATATCTGATCAATAACTAACCAATAACCCAATACATCTGGTCTATTCTTCAACAAAAACCTACCAATAACAATTAATAACTAATCTAGGTCTGATCTGAGACCTATATTAAGTCTCAAAGAAACCAGAAATTAATTTAAATAAATTATTGTGAAGACTTAATATAGTACTAGAAGGGCAGGCAATTCAAAACCACTCTTAGTATATAATAATACTCCAAAGTAGTAGAAGTAATACTAAATTCCCCTTCAAGGACTTCCAGCAAGTTATTTGCAACTTTATTTATATAATCCCACAGGAGTCTCTACAATTGGTGTACCAACAGTGGCCTGTTTCCTTTGGATTTGATTAGTTATCAAAAAAATATTGGTGGAATATAAGCCTCAAGAATTTACTCAACATTCAGAAGCCAGAAAGAAGAAACCGATACCAGATAATTGAAGACCTCAAGGACCAACTCAGAGGTATTGAAGATAATAACCAAAAATCCCTATCTTCAATAATCAGGATGGATAAATAATTTCAAGAAAAAACCAAAATAACCAGTGGATCCCAGGATAAACTAGAAGAAGACCAGGAAAGAAGTCAGAAGCAGCCAGACCCTGGAGTAGAAGCAATGGGGAACCTTTCCAACATTACCAAACTCATAAACCAAATGCTTGAAGAAAAAACAGCACAGGGAATTCCAGAAACCCCATAAACCCAACCAAGAACCAGATTTCAGACCCCAACACCAAGATCAGCATATGGAATAATCCCAGCAGAAAGAATGGAAGAATCAACAAACCCCTCCATCAGCCCAGGAATAAATATATATCCCCAAGCTAGAGAAGAAGGAAAAAGCGCTACTAGGAACCAATGTACTGAAAGAACCCCAGCCAAGAAGGTGATTTCTGCAACAATTTTTGAGCTGTCACAAGGATCCACAAGTTTGAGTTCAATTTCTGAAAGTGCTGGAAGTGCTGCAGGGTGATAAGCATTGATTGGAAATTTTTTTGGGAATTTGAGGAGGGTGAATTCCTTTGGTTTCATCTTGCCTGACAAATGATCAAGTAGTGAATGAAAATGCTTGATTTCTTGGTGCTTCATAGAAAGTCATAATTCTATTTCATCTAGGAGTCAAGTTAGATGAGTTATTTTGCAACTTCTCCAGGGGGTTTTAATGGTTGTGCAAGTGCCATCTTTATCCTCCTCCCAATCAGAAACAACATCCACACGTTCAAATATTGCAATTAATTCTGCTGCTTCTTTGTGAATGTATTTGCGGGCTGTGTGAAAAAGCTTTTCACTTATCTGGAACCCAAACCAAAACACACCATCAGCATCTATTATTTGAATACAAACCCCCAGGACTCATGCTCTAACCTTTTTCTTGGCTTGCTAGATGGATGCATTTTTGGCCTTAGTAATTGTATTTTCTTGCAACTTAGACCCTAATAGTTCAGCTTTCCATATTTCTTTTGCCTGCCCCAAGACCCATCTCTCCAATAGTTCACTCATGTTCTCCATGCCATCCCACACCATCCCAGGTTGTGTCTTTTTCCTGTTTTAGTAATGCTGGAGTAGGATTTTACCTATTTCTGCATTCCAGACATATGATAAAAAGGATCTTGCATGCCACTCAAATTTAATCCTTGAGAAACCTGCCTTTTGAACATTGCTCTCACATGTTACCTTAGCACTCCTTGGGAAACTGTTGGTTGATGGCACATTGGGTGCTGGGTGGAATTGTTGGTGTACAATTTTGGTTCTGATTCTAGCCACTTCTTCATTGTATTGCAGCTGTTCATCTGCCTGATCTGGCTTTCCATGGTGTGTCCAGACAGACTCCAGATGTGCTATGACCCGTTGCACCCTCATAGGAGCCCACTGTTCCCATTTCAGTATTTCTTCAGGAGAGGGAGGTGAGGGGAAGTTGGTTATGTTGGATGGAATATCCATCAAAAAGCGGAACCATTGCCGTAAAGAACGCAAGATTTTACTAGATTGACTGGGGAGGGGGGTTTTTGTGACCATCTGGTGCACTTTTCTCAATTTGTGGTCTAAATTCTCCTTGTCCAGTTTTTGATTTTCAGAATGGTTGGTAAGTCCAATCCTAGATTGACCATTGCAATCATTCATGTCCACTAAACCAAGTGCAATCAGCATCTCTGTTTTAATGAAATTAGTGGACTTCCCAATTCAATCATAATGCTTGCATGATTCTGGTATAGAATCTACATCTGGGGGCACCCCCTGAGTAATTCATCCAGGAGTTCCTCATGATATTGAAAACAAGAGGATACTTTCTCTTGCACACCAGAGGATACTGTCTATGCAGGCAGCATTGTTGTGTCTTGACCAGCTGCAGCAGGTTTGGAGGTATGGGCGCTTTGGTCTGGCATGATAAATAATTAGTATTCAAGAGTTGGCTAAGGGTAATATAATACTATATTGTGGTGAGTGTGTGAGATAGTATTGTTTAACTGTGAGAGAGTATGAACAGATAACTTGATAGATAGACTGGTGATTGATATGGGGGAAAGAAAAGATAGAGGATGATGATCAATGTGAGATAACAGGATTTCTTATTTATATTCCTACCCTCCTCCTTCACCATTACCCAATTCAAAACACTTGACAACTGAGGCTTTTTCTGTCCAATTCATTGGCAGCTAATACAATGCATGATGAAAATTTTAATATCCAAGATTCTGTTGTTACAAATATTAAATCTACCAACCTCACATCTAATCTCCATTTCATCATCCCTTAGGCCCCATTCATGTCCACACAAAGCTTCATATGGTTGGCGTTTGGTGTCCACTTGTCCAAATTTCCTAAAATGATGCTTTTTGATGCTTGCTAAGGTTTCAGGTAACCCATAGGCCAAAAACCATTTTACTTTCATGTCAAAATCCATCCCTGCACATTCCACAATCAGTTTTTCCCTTGTCCTCATCTCAGATAAAAGTGAAACTCACTACTTGTGCCAGGTAAACCAAGTCATTGTCTTTCCTGGATAGCCGAATGTCCTTCCAACATTTTCCAAAACCGCCACATGCCCCACTATCTCCTTTCCCCTCACCACTACAATCCCCCCTAGATCTGTTGAGAGCACTTGCACATTTAAGTTGGGGTGGGCTGTGTATGGATCTTTTGAATCTTCTTAATTTGCGTCTTGGAATAACTGAATCACAAAACAAACATCCCCACCTTCTGATTCCACAAAGAGCTTGGTGATTTGACCAAATGAAAAGAGTTCATCCCGCATGATCTCCACATAGGAATTGGATTTATTTTTCCCTTTATCCAGCCGTTGAACTGTAAATATTTTATGATGTATCAAGTGACTGGTTATTTTGTGAACATTGTAATTGACAGACACATCCTGTTCTAGACCCAATCTTCCAACCTCTTGTATCCATAAGCAATGGATTTCTGGGTCTAACGGGGTGAGGCTAAATTGGGGATTTGAGTTTGCTTGTCCCTTGTCAATTCCCTTGGAATGCATCAATAAACTTGAATATTGACTCCTTTTATTAAATTTCTTCATGATTGTACCATGTATATCACCTTTAATAAGTTCATTTATTATTTGCTTTGTTTTCCCAGTAAGAAGGAAGGTGTACATCATGATTCTTAGTCATCTCACCTGTTAAATTGTTCTTTGGCATCCTTCCCAAGATATCATTCAAAATTTCATGGCCCAGGCTACCATGGCCATTGGTGAACCAAACAGGTTGATAACTTCTGGTTAATGCTGAGTAATGTGCATGTTTGGTTTACTCCTTTGTTGTGGCCATCTATTCCTTAGTTTTTGATGGTATTCCAGCATTATTTGTTCAACCTCCACAATATCTTGGTTTGAAATATGTGACTTAATTAAAATGTTGGTTATGTAAATAAAAAGCACCATTCAGTCCTTCAAGATTTTAATTGAGCCAATGTGATCAATACCGTGTCTATGCTTACCACTCCACAAAGGAATCATAGCAAGGGGATAGTAAACCATGTAGAGTGTCAGGCACTCCACGGCCTTGAGGGATCCTGCACCATGAAATTAAACATTCTTTGGTACCCTTGTCATCCATGATGGCACCTTTTTGACCTCAATCACCTGTTGGATGCGCCTCAAATCATGAAGCATTAACCAAGGCCCCTTGGATTGATGATTCCACTTGAGCTGATTTCCATCTGTCATCATCCTTGTCCACTGGACTGCTTCCCTCACCCCCCATCAGCTTTAGAGTACTTGTGTGGCTTCCTTGAATGGCTATACTTTTTGAACTTCCCAAACTCCCAATAATTCTACTTCTTAAATAATAAAAGTGAGTGCTAGTATATTCAGAAGATGGTTGAGATTTCTTGCTTTGTTTTGAGGCTGATGATGATTTCCCTGCCTGTGAAGATCTCAATTCATATTGTCTGGATTGACTTGTCAAAATTTGTTTCATTATTTGTGTAAGGGCTCTCAGATTGCTGGAATTAAGCTTTCTCTTGGGACTTCTCTGGTATTGATCACCCTCCTCTGATTGATCTTCAGGAGATTTCCTTCTCTTCCCCTTTCCAATGAAGCTTTCCACATTACCTAGTGATCCAGTTTTCTCTCTTCTGTTCTTCTCTTGTATTTTTTCCTTCCCCAATTCTTCTCCCACTAGAGAAATTTCAAGATAACTCATGCTATGATCCTTGATATTTCCCAAAATCAACCCGTTCATGAGATCTATTACTGAATATTCTATTTGGCGCTAATATGGAAGCCTGTTCAAACAGCTTGCTCTGACCGCCTTCTCCTTGGTAATTTGATCTTGCTCCCATGATGCCTTAAATTCCTCCCACTTCTTTGCATGCTTCATGTGCTTGGCATTTCTCCTTGGCTGGAACTCCTTGACATTTGGATCATTGATCTTTTCCTTTGTAATTTGACAATATTAGAAGAACATGGTTGAGAAATGACCAGAGAATCCTGCCAACTTGCGCACCCAGCTTGCAAATCCTCAATCAATGGGAACAGTGCAAAAAATATCTCCCTACCTTGAGGAAACTGTCTGGTTTCATAAAACCATACCCCTTCCCAGAGTTCTTTGATTTCATCAACCAATGGATCTAGAATTTGGTTGATTTCCTCTGCTTTGGGCTCCTTGGTCCCAGGGATAATACCAAAAAGGAAAACATTCTCTATCTTGTACCGTTCTGCTAGTGGGAGTTTGAGACAGATCAAGATCACTGCTCCCACTGAGATTTACTTGTGCCCAACTCCTTTCCAAACGGGTTGAACCAATCCACATAGAGACTGAAGACAAGGTGCCCTGGTTGTTGGGTAAATTTCCTCTTCTTGTCTGCGCCTCCAACAAACTTGCGCCAAATGCCCATGCACATGGTGAATTTTGAGACTACCCATTCAAATCAGTGCATAACACCAAATTCAAACTTACTATTGTCCTCAAGAGGTGGTTCATGGGCAGGAGATCCAATATTACATCTGGAAAATATCTTTCAGAATCCCATGCAGCAAAACAAAATCAGACAAGAAAATCCAGATGGCGCAAAAAAGTAAGCAATTACTTGCTATCATCCCATTGTATTTTTTCCCCCAATTTTTTTCACATGGTTTTTCCTCTCTGCTTACAGATCTCAAATCAACCAAAAGAGGTCTTGAAATCACTTGGATTACCATAAAATCAGTCCAGTATATTCAGTGAAAAACAATGTTGCTCTGAAACTGAGGTCTCCAACAAAAAGGTCTTCCAGAAGGTCCAGTGCCAATGGCAATCTCAAGGTTTCTCTTCCCTTGGTCACCAAATATATAAAACGTTTGACAAAATGAAAGCTGAGAAACTTGGTATACAATACAAATGTGGTCAGCCAATGTTGATGATGAGGAAACCTTCCAACCTCCAAGAAAAACTCACAAAGATGCCAATAAGACTCCCCAGAAACTGTTATCATCCTGATTTGATTTCTTCCCTTTCTTCAGAGGGCAAACAGCTTTTTGATATGCAGCCTCCAATTGACCTTGCCTTCATAATGTCTAAACTCATACCTTAAATTATTTGTAGATCTAAATTCATGTTAAAATATTGATTCTTGTAATAATAGAATGAATAGAATGTTCAAATCTCACTATTTTAATCCATAGACTCTTGCAAGGATATCCTACTTAGAATATTTTTGTCATCAGACAGACCTGTGTTGTAAAATAAAATAAATATCATTAAAGCTTGAACATGTCCAAATTATTTTAATTACTTTCCCCTGCATCAAAATACATTCTACATTGTGTCATTATTATAAACATAACTGTACCAATACCATTTACATAAAAGCTCCTTCATGCAATGATTTGATGTGGTACATACCTGTAACATATAAGTCTGCATTTTGAAACCATGCACATATATGTGTATGGTCCATCAAGTGTGTTTGGGCGCCTTTAAAACTTAATTGATTTTTTTTAAAGCGCAATTGGTGCCAAAGAAACCAATATTGGCGCCTGGCCAACTGCTTTGGGCACCCTATAAACCTCTGCTTGGCTCATGGTCAAATGCAATTGGCGCCTTGTCAACCTGGTTTGGGAGCCAATAAAATCTTGGCACATCAAGTGAATAGAATGGGAGAAAAGGTAGAAACAAACACAGGGGTAAAAAAAAATCAAAAAAGACATGGTAGACATAAACTGAAAGCAATAGGAGGGTCATGATACAAAAAAAAAATTAAGTTGAAGTTGAAATGATAGAAAAGGTAGGAGATGACCTACCTTGAACAAATCTTGCCATGAGTGGCCACAATGGGGATGCGCCAAGCTTTGATGTAGGTCAAAACAAGGTTGAGCAGTTGCCAAAAATTTACCCCTGTGCAACCTACCCAATCAAGTGCTCTGGGCGCCTACACAACCCCCAATTGGCACATGTCAATCTTAACTTTACAAGGCTCCTCAATGCGCTTGATAGACCATATTTGTTTATGGCCATGGGAGAGGCCCAAAACAAAATTTTTCCTCAAAAATATAAGCCTTTGGGTTGCAATATACACCCCCATTTTCAGATTTATACGCAACCCTAGATGTGAGGGGGAAATATACAGGGTTGACCCTGAATGTCTGGCCCCACCAGAATTATGGGCCACAAGACACAGAATGCATTGTAATGCACATGTACACATACACTTTGTTGAACCAGCCTGTATGTTGCATATGTGACATACAGGGTGGAACTTCTTTTTGGCATGGCAGCACAAGTTACATCCTGGATGCTGAACAGAGCCTAAAGTGTTGCATACTGGGTGATCAAAAAACAAGGTTTAGGTGATTGATGCCAAAACCCTTGGTAAGGGCTTGAAAAAAGGATTTTATGGTGTATCAAGGGGGTCTGCGTGGCTCCTAAAGTTATTATCCATTTTTGTAAAGTGCACATGGCGCTGATCCAATTGATCTTGGCACCAATCAAAGTGCCTTTTAAAACAGTCCAATGTTGACTTGGCGCCTGGAAAAATGATTCTGGAACCTGGCAAAGTTAATTTTGGAATGGATCAAAGCTGGTTGCATTTGCCTGTTATAATTATGGCCAGCAATTAGCTTAGGCAAATGAGCAGTATTTAAAGCAAAAGAAATGCTGGACACTGTGTGTCAATAATGGCTAATGGGGCTCTCACAATGGGGCAATATGTTGGTTGAATTCGATTGGATGATGAATGAATGATGGAAAACAGCAGGGAGAAGAGCTCCTTAAGTACAAAAGATTGGCCTCTTGTGAGCCCATGATACAACAAGCCAAAGGGCAAATTTTCCGCCCCAAAAGAGCTCTACAGGCTCTACAGGCCTTGTTACTTGGTTTGGACTGCATCAGCCCACATGGCATTAGTCCCTGAACCCTTACAACCAGACTATTCCGGTCCATTCTTGTGTTTCCACCGTTACGGGGCTGAACCAGCCCATTGCTGTTCAGTCCCTTAGTTGGTTGTCTATTACAACCGGCCCTGATGGCATCATTACCCCTGTTACGGGCTGGTTGCCTCATGCATCCAGCCCCTTGCCCCTGAAATGGGCCAGGTGGGACCCAGGGCTCACCTGGGTCCGGTTTCAACCTCACATGGGGGGGTGTGACCAGCGGACATGCTGTCCCCCCCTCTATCTCTTACAAATCCCTGGTGGGGGCGGTCAAATCCCCTCACCAGGGGCCCTGGGGGTCGATACCCCCCAGGGCGTTGTCACAGAAAGTTGGCCTGGGAGGTGGTCAGGTCCCCCCAGGCCCATCGCTCCTCCCCCTCGGTAAAGGGGGGGGGAGAGCGCCCCTTCGCGCTTAGTTCGCTACAATGGCGGGGGGGTGATGAAATCCCCCCCACCTGCCGGTCGCATACCATGCGGCCGGCGCCGCCACCTCCTGGGGCAAGGGGGTGGTCAGGTCCCCCCTGCCCTGACCGACCGCCTCGTTGCGGCCGGTCGCTGGCTGGTTCAACCCAGCCAGCCTGCCCCCTCCCCCTCGCAACGGCGAGCGAGGGGAGGGGGAGCAAGCCGGGGCCGCGAGCCCCGGCTCTGCGGCGCTGGTCGCCGGTCGCGACCAGCCGGGCCCGCGCGGGATCCCTCGGCCGCGCAACAGCCCCGCGCGGGCCGTTGGGCCCCGCGTGGGCCGTGCCGAGGAACACAGGCGGCCCCAAACGAGCCGCGACGCGAGCAGCGGCTCCGAACGGGCCGCGACGCGAGCAGCGGCCCCGAGCGGGCCGCGACACGGGCGGCAACCCTAATGGGCCGCCCCAAGCCCGAATTGTGAGAAAAGACTGCTTTTGCGGGCCAGCCTGTCTGGCCAAGTATGTCCAAAATAAACCTTGGGCCCAATTATGCCCATACAAGCCCATCTGGCCGTATTTGCCCATATACCCCATTGGGCCCGTTAGGGCCCGTGTACCAACGGGTCTATTTCACGCGTTTTGAGGCCAGTTTCCCCAACTCTGTAACATCCACATGGGCCCGTATGGTCCATGTGTGTGTCCAATGGGCCTCAGAGGCCCATTTGTGCATCCCATTTGGATTACACTTATACGTAGCACCCGCGTAAGTGCGTACGTATTTTAACACACCCCCTTAATCCAAAAGGGGTGACATCCGCATATTAGTCACAAAGCCTTGATGCTTGTTTCTGTCTAATGCCTTAGTCAAGATATCTGCAATCATTGCTCCAGTGGGCATGTACCTCAACACAATCTCATTGCAGTTAACTGCGTCGCGAATATAGTTATAGTGAACATCAATATGTTTTGTTCTTGAATGGAACACTTGGTTTTGTGCCAACGCAATGGCACTCTGGTTATCGGAATACAACAACGCAAACCCTTGTGGTTTATGTGTATCCTCTAAGACTTTTCTCAACCATTTTGCTTCCTGTGAAGCTGCTAAGTAAGCTCTATACTCAGCCTCTGTTGATGAAAGACTTATTGCCGACACCTTCTTGGACATCCATGACACCAGATTCTTACCTAAAAAGAATACAAAACCACTTGTTGATTCCCTAGTGTTACCATCTGCCCAACTTGCATTGGAATAACCAACCAAATCAAAGTTTGCTGACTTTGTAAACAACAGTCCCAGACTGTGTGTTCCTTTAAGATACCTCATAACTCTCTTAAACGCTGACCAATGCCTCATTCTTGGCTTCTCTAAGTGTTGCGACAAGACCCCAATTGCAAACGCAATATCGGGCCTTTTACACTGCCCCAAATAATTAAGCGATCCGACAGCTGACCTGTAGTCATTCCCTGATTGAACAAACTCCAGATACTCCTCATCTGTAGACTTCTCTAAACGAATGTTTGACTGCATGGGAGTACCAAACTCCTTTGCATCCTCTAAGCCATACTGCTTAAGAAGAGCTTCAACGTAATGGCTTTGGTCTAACTTAATACCATTCTTGCCCTTACTAACTTTGATTCCTAGCACCTGTTGTGCCAGACCAAGATCTTTTATCTTGAACTCCTTTTTGAGTGTCTCCATGACTCTCTCTTTACCATCACCAATAATGATAATGTCATCGACCCATACAAACAAAATTGCATTCTTTCTCACAAAAAGGCAAGGATCGGCCTCAGACGTCTTAAAACCAATCTCTATCAGTTTCTCACTCATGGTGTTATACCATGACCTAGCTGCTTGCTTCAATCCATACAGGGATCTACACAGCTTGAGGACACATTCCCCTTTATCTGCCAAAAGAAAAGTTCTAACACAGATTTTCTTCATGGTTTCTGGTTTAGTCTCTACTAACCATTCACGAAAACCATCAGGAATCGACATATAAACAGTCTCCTCCTCTCCAAGTTTTGCATTCAAGTATGCTGTTACAAAATCAGCTTGTCTGATTTCTTCACCCAACTCCACTGCCAGAGCAATGATGTACCTGAAGGTGGACAGCCTTCCAGTTGGTGAGAAAGTTTCTTGGTAGTCAATACCCTCTCTCTGCTTGAAGCCCTGTGCAACACATCTAGCCTTGAACCTTTTCAAAACTCCATTTGTGTCAAACTTCTTGTTTAACACCAATCGAGACCCCACAATGGTCTTTCCTTTTGGAACAGAATCCCGCTTAACCACTTCAAAGACACTATTATTCTCTAGAGAATCAAATTCCTCAAAAATAGCACTCCTCCAGTTGGCTCTCTCATCAGAATTCATAGCTTGGCCAAAGCTATTTGGGTTAACCCTGTTACCCATTTCTGAACTCAACTCCAGGACTTCATTGAGCATACACTGTTCCTGAAATGTATCTTCCTCATATCCTGCGGCAGCATAATGGGATCTCCACTCCCCGTACCTGTCAACCGGTACTCTAACCCTACCACTCCTTCTAACCGGAGGTGGAGGCTCATCAGGTTCTGATTCCACAGAATCACCTGGAGCGGGTACTGAACCCTCTTGTGGCACGTCTGCCACCTCTTCATCTTCTGGAACCACATGTTCCACAGCTTTTGCTGGTGAAATAGGTGCTAATTCTATTTCTTGTTGTGTCTTAATCACAACAACATCTTCACTCCTTTTGAGTGGAAAGGTACTTTCGTCGAATTTTACATCCCTGCTACGGATAACCTTTCTTGTCCCTGGACAATAGATCCTATAAGATTTACTTATTAAATCATAGCCTACAAGTGCCCCTGTTCTGGCTCTAGGGTCTAATTTTCCGACCATTTCATTATGGTGGACACTATAATACACCAAGCAACCAATTGTTCTTAGGTGTGATGTTTTGGGGTACAACTTCCAAAACTGATAATGGGGGCACTTCCCATTAACACTTACAATGTTGTGCAACAGACACACCGTGCACATCAACTCAGCCCATAAGAACTTTGGCAGACCAGATTGAGACATAATAGTTCTGACTTTGTCCAGTAAAGTCCTATTCATTCTCTCAACTATTCCATTATTTTGTGGAGTACTTGCAGTAGTGACTATATGAATGATACCATAATCTTTCAACAGCCTCCCAAAATCTTTACTCACGAATTCACCCCCTCCATCGGTAATAACCCTCTTGATCTCCTTCATCAGACCATTCTGTTTCCAGACTTTGAAGATTACAGAAACCTCCTCTGTGGTCTGATCCTTAAATCGAATTGGTTTAAGCCAAACATAATTAGTTGCAGTATCAACTAAATTGATGAAGTATCTTGCCCCACCAAGGGACTCTGGAGTGAATGGCCCTGCCAAATCAATGGAAAATTCCTCTCTAGGAACATCTGTGTGATCTCTACTCTTAGAGAACACATTTCTAGTCTTAGCCCCCAAGGTACAACTCTCACAGTTGCTGTCCTTTACCTTATGGCCACTTCTATTGTGAGAAACAGTGCTCAGAGCTGAGAATTTGAACAAGCTTGCACACAGAAGCTTATTCCGAACTTGTCCACTAAGAACAGTTCTCCCATTCATATCAATAACAAACCTATCTCCTTTAAGATAACGAATTTGGAAACCTTTTTTCCATAACACCCCAAGAGACACAAGGTTGTAAGGCAACTCTGGTACATAGAACACTTTATCAAAAGTAATTTGGAAACCCAGTTGATTTGCAAGAATAACTTTTCCAATTCCTTTAATCTGAATTGTTCTGCCTTTCTGACCAATATTTACAACCCCATCATAATCACTAAGATTTGAAAATAAATTTGGTTCAAAAAAACATGTGATCTGTACAACCAGAATCGATCAAAACAAGAACATCCTCCTTCAATCCTCCTAGTAGGAAAGAAGCTTTATCAGTCACTGATAAGTTCTTATCTTTGAGGTTAAGATTACTCAATTCATAATCAATCAAGTCCATTTCTTGATCCTCATCAATTTTGGCCTTCTTGTTGGGACCTTCTTCCACAACAGCCTCTTCAATTGGAGCATCCAATGCCACCATTGCAACGTTTTCAGTTGTGAGATTGACCTCCTTGTCATTCCCTTCGGACTTCTTCCTTTTCTTGGCCTCCTTGCAGTCCTTAGCATAGTGACCCTTATTCTGACAATTGTAACATAAGACCTTGGACAAATCCTTTTTCGCCTTCTTGCGAGATTTTCCAGCCTTTCCAACTAGGGCTGTTCCAGAACCCCCCTTCATCTTGAATTGAAGGTCATCCTTTTCAATCCTTTTAAGCACATCCTCCTCCCCAGGAAGAGGATCCAATTGAGAAATGATTCTGACTAAGGAATCAAACTCTTTTGGCAGCTTTTGAAGGATTAAGAGTGACAAACACTCTGGATCCATGTTAAGTCCAGATGACTTGAACTTGGCTATACTAGACCTAGCCTCTGCCACAAACTGTTTACAATTTGAATATTGTAACTTGAACAGTTTATTAAAGGCTATACCCTTCTGGTGAACAGAATCACCAGCATACTTGGACTTAAGCAGCTTCCAAAGGATGCTGCCCCTCCTCCTCTCATCTTCCCTAAAAGTATCAGCAACCCATGTCACATGATTCTCATCAAGATGCCTAAGGATCAGATGGTAAGACTTCTTCTCCACTTCTGAACTGATCAGAGTGTCATCTGCATCCATAATTTCCCCACAGCAGATGTTATCCAGCTCACTATCCATAAGGACAGCCCAAGCATTATAGTTCTGACTATTCAGAACTATTTTGGTAGAGCTAACATCAGGGATATAGGACATCTTCTTGGAAAACTTGAGGTCTTTGAGGTTCTCCAAAGTAAGGTACAAAGGTCTAGATGGCTTGGAAGTAATGATGATGTTGGTACTGATAATGTGTTATAATTATGGCCAGCAATTAGCTTAGGCAAATGAGCAGTATTTAAAGCAAAAGAAATGCTGGACACTGTGTGTCAATAATGGCTAATGGGGCTCTCACAATGGGGCAATATGTTGGTTGAATTCGATTGGATGATGAATGAATGATGGAAAACAGCAGGGAGAAGAGCTCCTTAAGTACAAAAGATTGGCCTCTTGTGAGCCCATGATACAACAAGCCAAAGGGCAAATTTTCCGCCCCAAAAGAGCTCTACAGGCTCTACAGGCCTTGTTACTTGGTTTGGACTGTATCAGCCCACATGGCATTAGTCCCTGAACCCTTACAACCAGACTATTCTGGTCCATTCTTGTGTTTCCACCGTTACGGGGCTGAACCAGCCCATTGCTGTTCAGTCCCTTAGTTGGTTGTCTATTACAACCGGCCCTGATGGCATCATTACCCCTGTTATGGGCTGGTTGCCTCATGCATCCAGCCCCTTGCCCCTGAAATGGGCCAGGTGGGACCCAGGGCTCACCTGGGTCCGGTTTCAACCTCACATGGGGGGGTGTGACCAGCGGACATGCTGTCCCCCCCTCTATCTCTTACAAATCCCTGGTGGGGGCGGTCAAATCCCCTCACCAGGGGCCCTGGGGGTCGATACCCCCCAGGGCGTTGTCACAGAAAGTTGGCCTGGGAGGTGGTCAGGTCCCCCCAGGCCCATCGCTCCTCCCCCTCGGTAAAGGGGGGGGGAGAGCGCCCCTTCGCGCTTAGTTCGCTACAATGGCGGGGGGGTGATGAAATCCCCCCCACCTGCCGGTCGCATACCATGCGGCCGGCGCCGCCACCTCCTGGGGCGAGGGGGTGGTCAGGTCCCCCCTGCCCTGACCGACCGCCTCGTTGCGGCCGGTCGCTGGCTGGTTCAACCCAGCCAGCCTGCCCCCTCCCCCTCGCAACGGCGAGCAAGGGGAGGGGGAGCAAGCCGGGGCCGCGAGCCCCGGCTCTGCGGCGCTGGTTGCCGGTCGCGACCAGCCGGGCCCGCGCGGGATCCCTCGGCCGCGCAACAGCCCCGCGCGGGCCGTCGGGCCCCGCGTGGGCCGTGCCGAGGAACACAGGCGGCTGCGACGCGAGCAGCGGCCCCGAGCGGGCCGCGACACGGGCGGCAACCCTAATGGGCTGCCCCAAGCCCGAATTGTGAGAAAAGACTGCTTTTGCGGGCCAGCCCGTCTGGCCAAGTATGTCCAAAATAAACCTTGGGCCCAATTATGCCCATACAAGCCCATCTGGCCGTATTTGCCCATATACCCCATCGGGCCCGTTAGGGCCCGTGTACCAACGGGTCTATTTCACGCGTTTTGAGGCCAGTTTCCCCAACTCTGTAACATCCACATGGGCCCGTATGGTCCGTGTGTGTGTCCAATGGGCCTCAGAGGCCCATTTGTGCATCCCATTTGGATTACACTTATACGTAGCACCCGCGTAAGTGCGTACGTATTTTAACATTGCCTGGATAACACATAATAATATTTGGGAAAAAAAAACTTTTGGAAGTCAGGGTGTAGGGAGTCTGGTAAATTTAGTGCAACCAGAGCTTGATCTGCATAAAGGGTAGCTTGATTGGGCCCCAAGTTTTAACCCCTGCAAGCCTGACCTAATCATGCTCTCCCTGGGCACCAATCCAAGTACCACTAGGCGCATGCCAAGTCAAACTTGGACAGGTGCCCAGACACACTTGATACACCATGTGTTGCCTCTCAGTGTACATATTGATTTTAGTGCACTCCACATGGGTGTTGACCAGATGTACTCAATGTGTTGTACCTTGGCTGCTCAGCATACAACCCTATTTTTTGCACACCACAAGGGTGCTGTACTCTGGCCACTCAGTGTACAACTCTGGTTTGAAGCACTCCACTAGGGTGGGGGCATAATGAACTTGGTTGTTGCATGCTGGCTCCCCAGGTTGAAACTTAATTTTGGAGCACTTCACAAGGGCATGGGCATAATGCACTTGGGTGTGGTATGCTGACCACCTAACATACAACTCCATTCTTTAGCACTCCTTAGATGGGTGGGTTTCCCAGCACATACCATTCATGTACTTTTCCCCCACATCATACAATTTTTCCCTCAAGCAGGAGAAGATAGAAAACCATGAGAAAAAAACAATAACCAAAAAAATATGCTATCAGTTGCAAGTTTGAAGGTAGGCTATGACGCCAAAGAGAGAAGAATGGGAAACAATGAGGCTACAAAGAGCCAGAGGGGAAAAGGTAATACTTGTAAAGTCAAGTGAAACTGATCCAATGAGGATGAAGGGACACTCTGGTTCTGATAACTGGTAATCAGATGAGTTTCATTCATGGTCCAAGGGAAGGAACAGTATTTATGGACAACTAGAGAACCCCAAAGGGGGCCTAAGGTAGCAGGGTTAAGACAACTAGAGAGCCCCCAGAGGGGGCCTGAGTCAGGAACAGTAGGATAATGAAAGCAGTAAGATAGAAATAAAGCTGACTAAATTTGTCAGTTACAAAATATGAACAGAAAACAACAACACGCCACCTTAACTGAGAAATTTAGGAACCAATTTAAAACCAGAAACATTCCAGAGATTCATGAGAGAGGAGAATACAAGAATGATGGAGATGTGAGAGTTGAGTAATAAATGACAAGACACCACCTTTTCAGGATATGAGATGGGGAGATGATAGCCTATTTTAAGAGGAGAAACAAGGACCTCAAGCATAGTTGCCTAGCATTATATGGGGAATGATAGCCTATTTTAAGAGGAGAAACAAGGATCTCAGGCATAGTTGCCTAGCATGATATGGGGGAGAATGATATGATGATGATGAATGATATGGGGTAATTATGGTATAGCTAAATGGGGAGAATGATTTGATGATAATAATGGTAGCGGTGATGGTGATGGTAATCATGATGGTAATGGTAGCAGTCATTGTAATTTTCATGGTGATGGTGATGGTGATTGTTTGGAGATGAAGCTGGAATGTAGTGGTGACAGTTGTTTAATAATGATGGTGGATGATAGCATGTAATGGTAATGAATGTGATTATGGTAAAGATTGAGGGTGGATAGTAGGGAGATATATAGATAGTATTGAACAAAAGAGGAAGGGATTCCAACACACCAGCCTGTTCAATACTAGATGAGGAATGTTTGCATGTTGTTGAAGTTGATTACTGATGTAGATGATGATAATAGTGTTGAGAGTAGATTGTTTTTAAGTTTGATGGTTAAATTGGATGATGGGAGTATTGATGGAGGAGATTGAGCGGGTGGTGATGTAGCAGGTGAAGCCAATGAGATAGAGGATATAAAGCAATGGTAGTTGAGGTAGTGGGTGGAGTGGATGAGATGGAGGAGGTGGATCAAGTGAGTGGTGATGCAGTGTGAGGATTGGAGCAAGCAAGTGGTGATGTAGCGGGTGGAGAAGTTGAGATTGAGATGTAGCATGAGGGGTGGATGAGATGAAGCAAGGAGAGAATTAGTGGGTGGGGAAATGGAAGAATGGTAAGGGTGACAGGACGGGCCAAATGAATGGACCACCCCACATAGAATTATGGTAGTAGATTGATTAATTGAAGAGCAGAGGTTAATTGGGGAATGAAGTTGGATGGCAAATGAAGCAGCCAGAGAAATCACGGATGAAGCCCAAGCAAGGTTGCCATTGAGGCGGCAAGAGAGGAGTGGAGGAGCAAGGAGAAGTGCGCAAACAATTTTTTGAGAAATTTTGGAGGAAGCAAGCAAGTTTAAAGAGCAATCAAGGTGGTGCAAGCAAGCGCGCAAAGGTGTTGCAAGAGCAAGGTTGAAAGGTGGGAAGTTGGGAGGCAATTGACATTGCAAGCAAGGTTAAGTGAGCAAGCAAGCAAAGGCAGAGGTGAGCGGCAATCAAGGTTGCCATCAAGGTAGCAAGAGAAGTGGTGGACAAGCAAGGAGAGGAGCGCAACCAATGTTGCAATCAAGGTGGAGGAGATGAATGGAAGCGTAAGGGTGAGCAGGAATTCAAGGTTGAGAAATTGAGTATGGACTGGGCAAGGCGTTGAACAGACGGTAGAAGTACGTGATGCACCCCAACGGAGGAAGGGAGTCATCACTTCTTCCATCTGGGGGCAATCAAGGTATACCTACATGGTAGGGGAGGGAGGGAGGTGGATGATAATGATCATTGTTTGAGCTTAGGTATTGAAGAAGTAAGCCAGGCCAAAGTTTAAGAACCTCTGAAGCATCAAGCCAAAGAGCCATTGAAGTTTGGTGTTAATTGAGAGCATCCATAGTTTATCTAGTAGGATGAAGTCCAAGGGTAAGCTGATCAGTGAAGCGGATGAGAAGAGGTAGGGCAGGTTGATGAGCGGAGAGATCAGTTGATGATTGATCATTGTCCAATCCTCTGAATCAATCAATTGCAATACTTTGGTTGGCAGGAACGTGTCTGAAAATTTTAGGAGGAAGAATCAATCCAATTTGAGTTTTTGGGTGAATGCATGAACATCTGCTTGGATCTTTGGGCTCATGGTTCTTTCCAATACAAAGTTCAAGGATCCATCAACCAAGCTGATCAAGGTCCAAGTCAAGATACTCATGAGGATTGCGTGCCTCTTACAATCTTGTTGAGTGCTTGAGTGATCCTGATCTTGTTGGATGTTTTTCATAATTGAGTCTAATTCAATCCGTTCATCCTTGGTCAGGGGTGAGATCTGTTTGAAATTGATTGATGGGTCTTCTTGGCCATCAATCAAAGTAGTCAAACCGCTCAAGATGGGTGTGCTGATTGTCTGGGTTGCCGTCACATTCAGGGTGGGATGCGTCTGAGGGGTAGAGGGAGAGGAGGAGAGAGAGTAAAAGAGTAAGAACTGTCCAAGATAATTGATTAAATTAAACGCTAGCGAGCAAGCAATCTGAGTGTTCAAGTCAAGCTTGAAGTATTGGTAGGTGGTTGAGAGCAGAGGGATTTGAGTAGATGTAAACAGGCGCCCAAGGAGGTTGAGGAAAAATGAGAGAGTCAAGCAATGAGGATGGATTAAAAGATGAGATGAGGCAGGAGGGTGATGAGGGAGGAATTTCTGAGGCGCAGGGAGGGCAGACCAAGCCTGGGGTGAGACTCGGGAGGGAGGGACAGATTGAGTAGGATGGAATAAAGCATGGAGAGTAGGATCAAAAGCGAGGATGGGCGTCTTGAGTGGTTGAGGATGGCAAGATTGGATGGGAGCAAAGACTGTTGTTGAGGGGGAATGGTGGCTGGATGGTTCATGGTGCCCAGAAGATTATCACTTGAGGCCTCAAGCGGAGTAAGAGGGTGAATTGCAAAAGTTGAGGGGGGCGGCAGGAAGGAGGGAGAGATAAGAAGTACGTCGGAGGTAGCTCGAGGGGTGGTGTGTGATGAGGGCCCAGGGTAAGAGGAATAAGATGAGGATCAGGCAAGGAAACTGATGGGGAAACCATTGATGCATGGCCTGATATAGATGTATCAATGAGTGAGAACCAAATTGGAATGACTAGACCAGATGAACATTGTGAACATTTGATCAAGCAGCCTGACTGAGTAGACCACCATTGGTTGTAGATGGTGCCAATGAGGATGTCAAGGAGGAGGATGGATTGGTTGAGATGATAATGGTAAGTAAACCAGTTGGAAAAATGAAGTTGACTGGATAGCTTAGTGGGATGAGACTTTGGCTTTTAACTGTGAAAGGTTGAAGGTAGGCTATGATGCCAAAGAGAGAAGAATGGGAAACAATGAGGCTACAAAGAGCCAGAGGGGAAAAGGTAATACTTGTAAAGTCAAGTGAAACTGATCCAATGAGGATGAAGGGACACTCTGGTTCTGATAACTGGTAATCAGATGAGTTTCATTCATGGTCCAAGGGAAGGACCATTATTTATGGACAACTAGAGAACCCCAAAGGGGGCCTAAGGTAGCAGGGTTAAGACAACTAGAGAGCCCCCAGAGGGGGCCTGAGTCAGGAACACTAGGATAATGAAAGCAGTAAGATAGAAATAAAGCTGACTAAATTTTTCAGTTACAAAATATGAACAGAAAACAACAACATCAGTTGCCAGAAAACTGTCCACATTTTTCATCAATCTTGTCTTCTTGTTTGGAATTTTTGTCCTATTTTTTTTTCCTCTTTTTTCTTTTTTTTTCCTCCTTTTTCTTTTCCTCATTCTAATTGAAACTGGTTGGTCATTCAGAATGAGCTGTCCAGATTTTTCTTTGTTCTGTCCTATTTTTAACCATGACTTGTCCACATTTTAATTTTGGTGGACCACATTTTTTGAAGTGACTGGCACCAAATGGTTGATGGAGTCAAGACAGTGGGGGTTGGTTGATGGAGTCAACCTTTGCAGAAAGAAATCAGGTATGGCTTGAAGCTTGCAATATTTTTGGTAATTTCTCAACCCAAAAACTCTCTGAAAGAAAACTTGGCCCCTTCAAATTCAAATCAGTCATCTCTCGCAATGCTTTTAAACTTACCTTAGCTGCAAAATGGAAAGGTATCCACCCAGTCTGTCATGTGTCTCTCCTAGAGCCAGCTTGAGTCCTATGCCCAGGCAAGACTCATCCCCCTCCTGAAACAGTCAATTTCCAAGATCATATAGAGTGGGAAGTAAGCCCTACTCTGGATTCCAGTTTATGCAAAGGAAAAATTAAACACCTTGTCAAATGGACTGGCTTTCATTCCAACAAAGATCACACCTAATGGTAACCAGCCCATTACCTTTGCAGCTCTTCTGATTTGGTTTGATATTTCCATGCAAACTAAACTTGCAAACCTTTCCAATCTTAATTGCATCACTTCCAAGCCCATTCCACATTTCAAGCCTATTCCATCTCATCCAATCCCATCACACTATTCATTACTTTTCCTCTTTCATTTCCTTTTATTAAATTTTTCTCTTTTCTCTTCTTTCAATTATTTTATTTTATTTTTCCAAGTAATAAGATTCTTATCTCTCAAAAAAAAAAAATAATAATAGTAAACAATGAATAATATTGATAAAAATTGATAAAACACATCAAAACTTTTAAAAAATTTCCTTTATTTCTTTTTGGCCTCCTCCCAATATTTGGTTAACTCCATTAGTTTCATGCTTCAAGCTTGAGGGTTATTGTTTTCTCCACTTTGACATATCCTTTTCCTCAGTACCATCTACCTCAGTCCATAAGTGTGACACAAATAAAGCACAACATCAATGGTGCCTTCCGCTTACCACCTCTGGATTGTGTAACAACCTTCCAATCTTGGCAACTGAATCTGTATATACTTGTGAATATTGCAGTGAAATCTATACCATTCAACCATCCATTCAAGCTTTTCTCTTCTATACTGGGTATCATCATCACTTGGACTTCCATTCTTGGTCATGCACTCACACTAGTTTGCACCCATGCCTAGATATCCACATCAACTGTGTAGTTTGCAAATAGACTAGCCCCTTACCCTGAATAAACTACACCTTTCCATTTGCATTGTCTTCACATTTCATTCCTTCCTGTCTCATCCATTATGTCCTTGTATTCTCAGATTCTATTGTCTTGCACCTATGCCACAACATTGTAAAAAACTTTACTGTTATTTCATTTCCCATTCTGTTCATGTCATTCATTGCCTCATTGCATATTAACTGTAGCTGGCCTACCATCAGGTTGTATCTAGTCACTTTTGGATTACCTTATAAAGGCTGTGTCACCTGCCTGAAGATTCTCTCCTCAGTTAGTTAATTTCATATTTTCTTGCATTTTCCAAATCCAGTCATCACATTGAGTATGGCTTTAGTTTCCTTCCATTGGAACACCTCCCTCTCCTTGCTGTTTTTTGAGTCATCAAATCATAAGTTTTCAATTTTCAATTAGCCTTGCTACCTTGCATTGTCCCTTGCACTCAGCCTCTGCCTTTGAGCTCACAATCATCTAAGATTTCCCTATGGTACGTGGGGTGGTTGTGTGACAATTACCAATAATTTAAACTCATCCAAATCTTCATTTTTCATCATCCCCAACATCCTTTGCAAGACCAGAATATGTGTAACTAAACTTTTCTCAAAGATCTCCTTGCACTTTGCAGTCCGGGGCCCTCTTTGGCTGGGAATTACATTCATCCTCCTCCAAGAGCTCTTCATAGGCTCTCTTCATTTGACCTTGCAACAAACCTTCTCCCACATTGCCAGTTAGCCACCTTGCATCAGTCTTGACCGGCACCACAACTTACACTAGGTTCCCCTTTCTTTGGCCTTCCATCCTGTTTCCTTCTGCTCCATCCCTTTCCACCTTGCCTCCAATCCCTGACAATGGTCTTGCCTTTTTTCCTTCTCCTTCTACATTCCCTCCATTTAATTCAGTTCCTCCCTCTTTTCCCATTTCATTTTGCTCTTCCCTTTTCTCCTTGGTTGAAGCCACAGGTTTTTCTTCACCTTGCACTTCACTTCCTACTTTGGAATTCATTTGGCTTGCTTGAATATTTTTTGACAGCACAAAATACGGTGGTGGTGGTGGTGGTGGTGGTGGTGGTGGTGTATTAGTGGTGTATCTTTGGAACCTTGGCAATACAAAGCAGTACAACAATTATATTATATTAGTTTTTATTTCTTTTCATCCAGTCAGTCTCTAGCCTTACTCACCTGGATTCTATATTCCAAGGAATTCAATCTCTGGTACTGGTTGGATGTGATAGTTCATGCACAGGGCAGACCTTTGACTTTGCACTTCACTATTGGAAACCCCTGGAGTATTGACCAATGGCTTGCTATTTAAAGGAAAGGTACATGCAACTTTTCAAAGCCAGCATTGCTTGGACTTGCCTTGGAGACCCTTGGCATTGGTACTAGGGACACATCTTTTTTTTTGAAGAATGAAGTTTTTGCAACAACAAGAAGAAGATGAAGACATAGTTAATCCAAAGTTTTGTTAAAGCAATGAAGTACAATATTATTTTAAGGGTTTAAAGTAGTAGGTAATGAATCTTGGAATCAATGGGAAAATGATCTAAACACTTGCAGGAGCTTGCAGTTTTATACCTGGGAAACTGTCACACTTCAAGGTTAGAGTTATTGTCTTCTCCACTTTGACATATCCTTTTCCTCAGTACCATCTACGTCAGTCCATAAATCATGACAAAAATAAAGTACAACAACAATGGTGCCTTCCACTTACTACCTCTGGCTTGCATAAAAGCCTTCCAATCTTGGTGTCTGACTCAGTATATACTTGCAAATCTTGCAGTTAACTCTAATATTGGTCAACCATCCATTCAATCTTTGCTCTTCTACCCTGGGTATCATCAGCCCTTGGACTTCAATTCTTGGTCATGCACTCACAGTAGTTTTCACTCATGCATAGATAGCCACATCAACTGTATAGTTTGCAAATAGACTAGTTCCTTACCCTGCACAAGCTACCTTTTCACATTTTCATTTTTTTCACATGACATTCCTTCCTGTCTCATCCATTAGGTCCTTGTAAACTCATATTATATTTAATGAACTTACTCTACAACCTTGGAAACAACTGTACTTTTATTTCATTTTCCCATTCTGTTCCTGTCATTCATTGCCTCATTGCTGTCTAGCTGTAGTTGGCCATCCATTGGGGTTGTACAGTGTGGTGACCAATTTGGGACACATCAGAAAAAGGGAAAATTTTAAGATTTTTTTATCTTTCATCTATCTCAAAAATAAAAAGAAAAAATAAATCCAAAATTCTTGTCTTTGTATGGAAATCCTTCACTTTACCCTTTCCTCAACTTCTCCCTTTTCCTAGCGGTCTAGGAGGACTCCTGGGGTATTCAAGTCCCCATGTCTTGCATTCAACTCCTTTTCTTTGAGCTTGGCACCCAATTTTTTTTTTGGCCAAGCGGGCCCAAACAATCATCCCAATTCTCCTCATCAATCACATTGACCATGTCCTCCAAATTTCACCCACCCGTCTCAAAATGATCCACTTCCTCTTCAAAGGATCATCATCAGATCCCTCAGGTTGAGAAGCCACTCTTACCTCACACTGTCTTTGATCTAGACAATTGTCATCATCCCCAGTATCATCAACTTTGACCTCCATCTCATTCACTCCTCTCAAACCAACAACCAGAAATCATTGTCTTGATCTGGATAGATCTCTCCTAATCCCTCATCATCTACAACAAGTACATCCTCTCAGACTTGAGATTTGGTTACCCAATCTCCTTGAACACCTGGCATCTCACCTTTGCTACCTTTGGTACCAGGATCCTTGCAAAATCTTTCTCCATCCTTGATCTCTCTCCATTTTCAACCCACTTGGGATCAGCCACTACTGCATATCAGCAATTTAACGGTCCGCTTTTCTATTTTATCTTTCCATCCTCCAACCTCCAAGGATCAGCGGTTGCGCGGTTTTCTCATTGAATCTGTTGATCTGAGAAGCTTGAATCTTTTTCATCTCATATCCAGGTGCTGCCTGCCAATCACTTGCCATCATCTGGACTCAAGTGACAGATGGGGGTGAGATTTTCTCACCCAAGTTGCAGAAGGTTGGCAAGGGAGAACCAGACCTCCCTGATTCCCTTATTATTATTATTTTTTTTTAAAAAAAATATATATATATTTTATGCTCTCATTTGTGTCATCCTCTTGTAAATAGTCTGCAGGGCCTTGTTCCCATAAAAGGAGGGGCTCTCACCTGTTTTTTACATCCATGATCCATTGTATCAGCCAATCAATAAATGCATGGGTAGTGAGTCCATCTGCCCCCCCCTTATCTGAGCAATTCATCCCCATCTTTATCCAGGGTATATCCATGATTGCCCTCTGGTCCTTGATCAAAGCCTCCAAAATCAAATCTCTGATCTGACCCCTGTGGCCTTATCCTTTATCAAAAACCAATATCCTTGCGGGTTGATGAAGAATTCATTTGATTGAATTCTTGAGTGTGTTATACCACTCCTTGATCCCTTTTCCCAACCATAATGGTCTTGACCATTCTTTGATTGTCCTTCTGGAATCAGTCACCTTTGACTAAGAGGCTTCATTAAGCTGAAAAACTGGAGTGTTAAACCTCCTTTTGTTTCTTTGCAGTTTCATTTTTACATGCTACTCTTGAGGCCCTTGAGAATTGTTGGTTTATTCTTGTTTGAATCTTTTACTGCTTTGCTTCTAGAGCTTCATAAGACAATTCTCTTTGTTTTGTACAGCCACCCGCAGTTATCTGGTACCCTTCAAGCGCTTGATTTTGGAGAGTTGGGCAGGTTCATTGAGAACCTGGAGGTTAGTTGGGTTTGAGTTGATCTTTCCTAATCTTCTGCTGAAAACCAGAGTTATTAGCTTGTGGGTGTTGTTACTTACAACTGCCTTGTTCTATTGAACTCTGAACAAACTCTAACTTATTTTGTTCAATCCTTTTCCTGCACAATCTTGCCTCAGATAGTGTTTTCCATTGCTACCAATTACCATCAAACTCATCCATTCCTGCTGATTCCTCATTCACAAGGTTCTGGACCTTGATTCTTGTTACATCTCAATATTTTTTTAACACTCAGGAGGGCGGCCTAAAAAGTACCTTTCCCCTCCAAAGAACTGCCTGTGGCCAGCACCATTTGGAGTCTTACAATGTGCAGAAGGCGGTTTGGGACAACAATCTCCAAACATTCCTGGTGTGGGATTGGATCAAGCCACTCAAGTCTTTTCTTTGGATGGAGTGGAAGGTTGAAAACCACTGGGAAAACCAGCCAAGTTGGGGGGGAGCCAGTGTGGATGGTGGTTTGGTGAGGGGGCAAGTGGGTGCGGCTTTGGCCAGGTCCATACATGCAAGTACAAGCCCCCCAAGTGGAAGGCGGGATGATGAGTGGTGTGAAAAAAAAACTCTCTTTTCTCATTTTCTCTCTTTCATCTGTTTCTTTCTCTACTGATGGTGTGGAGACTCCTTTGGGATTGGGTAAAAGTTAGCAAATAGCTTGCTGGAAGTCACTTGAGGGGGAATTTAGTACTACAACTACAAATAAGATAGAGGAATACTAAGGGTGGTTTTGAATTGCCTGCCCCTCTGAGTACTATAGTAGTCTCACAAAAATAAAAGAAAAGAGATTTGGTGGCTTTTTTTCCAGATAGAGTTGCTACTATAGTAGTCTCTATCAGACCTAGGATCAATGTATTCAAGCTTGATAAGGAAGAAATGGTGGAACAGATAGGTGACCTGGTCGATAGAAGCTGAGTAAGGGAAGAATCCTTTCTCTAGTCTTATCCTTTATATATTTTTTTTTGTTTTATTTATTTTTATTTGTTACTGATTGATACTCCTTTGATGATACAGGTGATGATTTGAATAAAGGTTGAAATGGTTGAGCCTATAGTTGATGACTAATGGTGATGGAGGTGGATGATGATAGGTGATGATGATGATGATGATGGTAGGTGATGATGATGACTGATGATGATGATGACTGATGATGGTCAAGGTAGGTGATGATGATGATGATGATGACTGATGATGATGATGGTAGGTGATGATGATGATGACTGATGATGATGACTGATGATGATGATGGTAGGTGATGATGATGATTGATGATGGTCAAGGTATGTGATGATGTTTGGTGATGTTCAGGTTATGGGGACATGGTGATGATGTTCAAAGGTATGGGTTATTGGGTACATAATGGTGGTGGTGGATGGTCAAAAGTATGGTTTATTGGATTGGGTCATGGTCAAAAGTATTTGCTGATGATGGTGGATGTTCCAGGGTAATGGTGGTGGTTGATGATGATGATGATGGTGGTGATGGTGATGGTGATGATATGGGATTGGTGATGATGATAGTATGGGTTATGGGATAATGGTTGAGGGTAGTAAAAGTATGGGTTAAGGGTGCCTAGGAGGCATGGTGATCCCCTGGAGGGAAGGATGGGGGGAACTGATGATGGGACCTGGATGGGGGAGAGAGGCCCTCTATTTATAGAAAATCCTGCCCTCAGGGCTGCCCCTGAGGGTCTCCCTGGTACAGTGAATACAGTTCATGAGTCATTTTTGCTGGTCAGAGGAGGAGGCTGTTCAGGATCTACATGCATGTACACCCTTGCATGCATTGCTGTGCTGCATTGATACAGGTGCCCCCTGCATAAATTACTTCTGTATAGTGTCCTGTATGATGCTTTACAGCCTCTGCATGCATTGCCTTGCATATATTGCTGTGTATACAGGTGATTTGTTTGGTTCTCCATGCAGTGTCTTGCATATATTGCTGTGTATACAGGTGATTTGTTTGTTTCTTCATGCAGTGCCTTGCATATATTAATTATGTATACTGCTGCAGGTTTGTTTGGTGCTGTATGGTTTTACTGTATGGGGTATGTACTTGAAGGCATCCAGGGTATGTCCATGAACCTTCACTGGTCTGTGACACCTGGTAGGGGTATGGGTAGGCCAGGGTTGATTTAAGCTGTATCTTACTAGAAAAGTGAGTCTGATGGCTATAGGTTAGGTTTTGGAGCACCACAACGGGTGCAATTGGAGTGGGGCATGGGATAAGCTTAACTTGGTGAGGGGTTGTTCTAGGCATTTCACAGCTGGAATCACTAGACACCCCAGAATGTTTTTTTCCTCAACTCTCTTCTCCTCTTCATGTTTGGCATGCGCTTGTGTTTGGTCGTTGTGTTTGCTACAGACTGGGTACAAGGAACTGTGTGGCAGTTTGTCTGGGACGTACCAGGTACCTCTCTGGAAAGATGGGACTTACAAAGGCGCATCAGACTTAGGAAGCTTCACTTGGCACTCATGGCCGCGCAATTGCACACAAAGCGGGTTGAGACTCAGAATTTCTTTCTCACTTCTCTCATAGATCATGGTTGCTTGCACTAGGTCACTCACTTAGGGAATGAGGCCCCTCTCACAGGATCACTCAATTCATGACAGAATGCACTGGCCAAAAATATTTCTCAAGATTCAAGGGTAGACAGGTATACAGGTGATAAAAGAAGAGAGAAGGGAAAGGGATTATTTTGGAGTAAGACCTGGTGTTAGTGGTGGTGAGGTGGAAGGTATGGTTATGGTTGAGGTAACAATGGGAAGACCTCTGGTGACAGAACTCAACTTGGGAGGGGATGTGGTGGCCTTTTATAGACACAGATTGGTAACTGGTTGTGGCCTGCGCACTCAGCAATGAGCATGGGCAGTCTCAGCATTTGGTAATTGCGCTCACACTCAGCAATAAGCACAAGTTGGCTCAGCATTGGGATTGGGGACCAAGACATGGCTAAAGAAGGTGCATTGGGTGGTTAGGGTAAGTGCAGGGGGCTCTAAGTAGGGCACAGAGGGCATCATGAGAAGGACAAATTGGGCAGATGCAAAGGGGGGCATGCAACGGGATTTGGGAAGCTATGGGAAAGCGCAGGGGGATCTGAGTAGGGTGCGGAGGGTGCCATGAGAAGGACAAACCGAATGGATGTAGTAGCACAAGGGGTTGGGAAGGAGGATAGGGTTGGTTAGGGTTTTTTGTCTCTCAGTGTGATTTTCCTTGTTGCTGGGTTGTAAATTTTGCTTGTACTTAGGTTAGGGTGTGGGGGAAGGATATAATACCTTCCCCCCACTGCTGTGCTAGGGGGAGGAGCATGAAGAAGCATACAACCACCAAAGGAAGGAAGAAAGGAATGGATACATCTACTTTTTATACCTCTCTCTCTCTCTCTATATATATATATATATATATCTCTTAAGGTTGCATCTTACTCCTTACAAATGCAAGGAACTGTTAAATTCCAAACTTTAGGACAACTTCAGGGGAGTTCCAATCTCTAGTTTTCACAGAGTAGTTCAGGGTGTAAGTTCCAAAAGATTTGTTCAGGGTGATTGGCAAGTGGTTTGTGCTTTCCTTTCAAGCATGGATGTTTGATTTTAGATCTTCTCCAAGAGGAACTGGTGGTGTTGAGAGGATCAGTGGAGGGATTGGTGTTGTTGGTGGGAATTTCTGGTTTTTTTATCTCTTTGGGAGGCTTCCAGATGGGTCACTTCTCTGAGTTAAGTACCCCTGTTGGATTCTTGAGTAGTTTGTTTTTGAGAAGGATGGTGTTGGAAAGATGGAATAGGGAGCTTGGGAGTTTAGCAAGAATAGTTTAGCTAAGAATGTCTTGCTTCACTTCAAGTTTAACAACTGACAGTTTTTTTTGATGAGATTTTGGTAGTTTTTTTGAGGTACTGGGGTAGATTACCCTTGAACTGATTCCAAATGAAGTTCAGCCACAAGCGCTGGCAATTGTTGGAGGATTTCAAGGTTTATTGTTTGTGGGTGGCTTCTAGGATGGCTTGTGGTTTGTCTTTGTTGCTGCTGTTAACTATGGTGTCAAACGCAGTGTCTTCTAGGTGCTGAATGATTATGTTGGATGGAGGCTTTGTAGATCTTCTTCTTTGATTCACGGTTGGAGGTTTGAGATGGATTGTATTTGACAATGATTTCCAAGAGGCCTTTAGGCCTGAGATAAATTTTCATTCTCAGGAACCAGTTGGAAAAGTTGGTCTTGTAGTGGGAAGTTATCGGTCATTTTAGAAACAGTCCTACCCAGCACTTCCCATGGCATCCGTAGGTTTCAAGCTCGGAGCTGATCGAGCTACCCCGGTCCTCCCCTCGAGCCCCGTTCCCCGTCTCCCCCCTGTCGCCTCCCGTGGGCATGACCGCCACTCAAGTTTGTCCGGTCTCGGTCTCGGTCTCGGTCTCGGTCTCCGTCTCGGTCTCCGTCTCGGTCTCGGTTGGTGTTTTGTCTTCGTTTCTATTTAAAGGATTCGATGCCCCGCCTGCCTTCGTTCTCCCGTTGACCGTCCTCCCCCCTTTCGATTGAGCAGCCACTCTGGTCTCGTTCTTGCTCTTACCACTATCCTCTCCGATCGAATTCCGATCCCACCGCTTCTCTCATCCCTTGAGGACATACACCACCCTTCCGTCGTGGGATCTATCTTATCAATCTTCATCCCTTCAACTCAACCCAATCGGTATCGATCGACTACTAGACTACCATCATCATCATCGATCGATCGATCGATCAACCGATTTCAATCACTGGCAGACCGTCTTGATCTCATCAGGATGTCCCTCAATCTATCTACCTCATCCTCCCTTGATGATACGTTTCGTATCCATCGTGAGAGCCTCAGCAATCGCATCAAAACTACCGCCCACCGGTCTAGCATCAGACACACCCATCGCTCACCACCTCAGTCCATCATCCTGATGATCTCCGACAGTGATCAAGCCTATTCGGAGCGCACCCTCACCCCGTTCGTACCCCTCCCTCTCTCACCCTTTCCTTGCTTGGTTTTCCCTACCGTTCATCTATAAGCCATCTGAGCCTCGTCTCTCTTTCCCGTCCCTGGGCTTTTACTGGCCCCACAGTCCTATCCATGGTCAGCCGATCTTGATCGGTAGAGCTACCGTAATCGATAAACAGACAAGTTCCATCTCAACCCAACCGGCTCCGGATAATGCCAGGTTCACTTGTCCGGTCATGAGTAAAACCCATGCCCAAATAACCTGGAAAAACGATTTGGTTGATCCCTCCTTCCTTTGTTCCTCATCCTACCTCTTCATCCGGTTTATTTCTCCCTCAACCCTAACCCCCGACCTCGTTTCTCTTTCATCCATGCTCCAATCATCTCGTTTGCAATCCGAATCCCACTATTGCCCGCTCGTATCTCAAGCCATATCTTCAAGATACCAAATCAACCCATGGGACCTGGTATCGAGGCGAACAAGACATATTCGATTCCGATCCAAGAGCCCAAACTTCCAGCCGTAACGTTCCTCGTGCATCTTGGGAAAGGATCCCGCCCATACTTCAAGTAAACAACTCTCTGATCCTTCATCCGACCTCAACCATTTGTAACCCTCACTCGTTTCCTACTTGATCTGTGCTCCGTAGTTACAAGACGGGATGTCCATCCGATTTGGCCGAGCCATCACTAATCCCTCATCAGGTTCTCGTTATACTCCCTTGGAAGTGACTGTCCGAATCCCCAAACCGACCGGTGCCTCCCAATCCGGCACTTACGGTTTAATAGATCCATACTTGACGTTTTCCGATGACAGCGAATCTGAGAAACCCTGTATGACCTCTCTTCCTAAGACGTCCATCACTAACCTGAAAAAAGGCTCTTCTCAGTCTCAGGCCCCACTTCAAGGTCTTGCCGATCATTCTCGACCGGTTGCCACCGAAACTAACACCTCTTTGAAAGCTGATCCCATCAAATCCACCTTTCAGACTAGTGACTCACCAGCAGCATCAAACCTTCTTCTCTCTACTACGGGTAACAGCAAACTTGTGCGTCACAAAATCGCTAGTTCTCAAGCATCGTCGACGGATACCCTTGGCTCCTTAGCCAAACCAAACGTTTTCAATGCAGTCATGGCAAAGGGTTCAACTTCCTCTGACCAACCCGTGGGTTCTAAACTATTGCCTCGAGCCGCACCATCAGACCATCCCACCGCAGCAGTCGACCAGACCTTGCACGAGCGTATCCCTAGTTCTAAATCTTCAATTAATGAAGCCCCCCGATCTCCGGTGAAATCTCGTATTGATCAAGCAGGTGCTACAGGTTATCAATCTTTGCCCCAACATGCTACTGAATTGAACACTTCGACTAACTACTCATATCCCAACCATCGCCCTTCGTCTTCCAACTCGATCCATTTGGCAACTCCTCCAATCATTAGTTCCCTTTCTCCGGCCAAATCTTCGACAAAAAAAGCTTCTCTTGGGTCTATCCATTCCAATAACAGGGCTTCGAAAAGCCGTGTTGGCTCAGGCAAAGGAGAAGAACCTGATGATCGGAAAGAGGCGGTTGATATCAGAGCCTGTGCAAAGCGTCTCAATATCAAAAAAGTGAATGCTACAGAGCCGCTTGACGATACTGAACAGAACAATCGGGAGACTCACACTGCTAATTATGAACAAAGTAACGATCTTGAAACGCGAGGCCGAATCCCCGCGAGGCAAAATGAGCCCGACGGGCGGGATATTGGTATTGGAGAAATCGACTGTGACAGTAAACGAACTGGCAGTGATAGTGAAGAAAATTCTAGTCACATGGACGAAGAACCTGACCATGAAGATGAGGATAGCGACTCTGAGAGCAAAAATAGTAATATTGAAGATGAGTCTAGTCACCACGTTGATGGTGACGATGTTGATGAAGAGCAGGATGAATTCGAAGAAGCGGACAGCGACACTGATGGCAGCGCTGCGTACGAGCGTGATGCTTCGGGAACGACGGATGACGAATCAACTAATGACTCCGTAGATCATGTGGAGTCTGTTGGTCCTTCAAAAGACTTGCAAAATAGCGGGAAAAACGAACCCTCGAGGAGTAACACTGAGGAGGACGATGAAGTAAATTCGTGTTCCGCTTCGGAATCCCCAAGCTCTTTGCCTTCGCCCCGACAAAACAAGGATTCAATTGTAAACATAACCAAGAAAACAGCATCTTCCAAAACTTTTAGAGATATGTCGGTAGTAACAACCATTACTAGTAAGACTCATTTTACCGAATCATTAAATCGCCTGCCTGAGAACTCCGTCCAGGTAAGCTTCAAGCTCGAACCTATATGCCTCAGTCCATCGGACTCAATCCTTACGGAAGATCATGTTTCTTCTCGAATGCCGCTTGATCCAATTGTCCCTCGCAAGTCGCCCAAAATCGTGGGTTTGGTTGAACCCAAGGCGCAAGATGCCTTAGAAAGTGCTTCTGCGGAAAATTCTAAACCGGATCGCAACGGCAGACTCATCCCAATCGTTGATGGTGAGATTGTGTAACACACCGTTACTTGAACCGATGGCTTCTGTAACTGAGACTTATGATTTTCTTCTTGAACTCTACGCGTACATTTGTAGGAACTGTTTGCACAAGTAGTCGATTAAAAAGGAAGAGGTCGGTCGAGTCTGTTGGCCAAGGAGAAGAGACAGGAAAGAATGTCACTGTACACAAAAAGAAGCTAATCAAGAAGTCTATCGCTGGAGGGGCGGTTTGCTCCCACTGTTCAAACGAGTTGCCCCAGCCAAAGAAACAAAGACTGAGCGCTCATGTCCTATCGGCTGCCCGTTCCCTCTTCATTTTCGCCCTGGGTGGTGCGGCCACTGTCGCCGGGATTCTTGCCTTCGAAAATATTATTGACGAGATCTGAAGCGCTTTGATGTTGAATCGGCTGGATGCGAAAAACGAAGCCATCGCTGATTAACACATGTTATGGATCCGAGTATTTCTCTTGTACGATCGAACGATTGGGCCAGTGAGGCTACTTTTCCAATTTTTACCAAACACGCTCTCACTCCTATATGTAAGGCTATGCAATATTATTCCCTTGACTGTTTTATCCAACAACAACAAAAAATGTAAATTGACTCGGCTATTTGGTAATGTGTATTAGTAAGGTCTGATGTATTTTGCATGGTCTCGTACACTTTATCCCCTTCTTCCCTCCTACATTATTTCACTCTTCATCACCTGCCGAACTTCTCCAGACATCGGTTCAGTCCACTAATCTATGCCTAACCAACTCCTGCTATTCTACCCTGATTTCGTCTGAAACCGACTGACTCACGGGTCACCTAAACCGAGCAGGGCGGGCATGGTTTGGCTGTGTAGGATAGGGAAAGAATGTATGAAATCAACCAACTGAGGGAAGAAAATCTACCGATCTGTGCATTGAAAGCATCCCACAGCCCAGCCTATGGATTTAGATAAAACCTGAGGGATGTCCACCCTAGTTTAAAGGTACTGAAGTGCAAAAGGAATGGACATGTAGGACATTTGGGACATTTGGGATGAAAAAATGGATGTTGACATCAAGGTACAAGCTAGGTATGAGTTGGAAAGTAAAGATGCCTGGCAAATGAAAATCAGTGCAAATGAAGTGCACAAGAGTAAGGCTAAGAGCAAGATACAAGGTATAGGATTCAATCCTAGGTATTACTGATTGGTTCCCAGAATTAATTGGTAAATGAACTAGAACAAGCAAGGCGCATTAAGATGTGAAAGTATTGATCCCTAGAACCAGTTCACAAACTTTTGACTACCTGCAAATTTACCCTTGATTTGATTTGAACCATATCAATTGATGATTTATTTACTTATGATTTCTATATCTCTAGATTGAACCCTTCTATCCCAATCAATTAACCATCAGATATTGGATATTATTTCACTCTTGAAGTACTCATTAAAAACTCTTCATTGTGACCTCATGATTTATCTAAATATTCAATACTTACTCTATCCAATTTCAATCTTGACCACAAGTTTGTAAGTGGTGATGAATACTATGCAAGGCCCCCCTGATGGCTCTCTAGTTATCCTCTTCTTCCCCTCAATGGAGGAATACATTCTTCCATCCCTTCTAAGCTTTTGTGCTCTGGTACAGGCCTTCATTGGCCCTTCCCTCTTATACAATCCCTTATACTGCAACCCCTCATAGGTCTTCACAAACTAATTTTTTTCAAATATGACTGGTGATGGATTGGATGAAGTCATTAACCAGTTCCAAAGTCTGTGATTTATGAGTTGATGAGGTGTCATGATGATGGTTTGAAATTAGATACTGAGTTCATGGAGGCATATCCAAGTGTTTCTTGAAAATAACAGACCTTGTATTCTGGAGTATGATAAAAATGGACTATTCATTTTCCACACTCTGTGGACCAAGAAATTTCTTGATGAATGGGATCTTAAGCTTCAGAAGAATCTTGGTTGGAGAACCATGCATGTCATCTGAGCACTGTTAAATGAGATTTTCAATTTTTCACTTTAAATAATTCAAAAAAGAAAATTGAAAATTAAAAGATGACTCATGGGATAGTTCATCTTTCATCATTTTAAACTGGTCAAAGGATATTTTTTGGGGTAGATCTAAGATTTTCAAAATACTGAATCATTTTTTCATCTTCACTTCAAAAACTCTAAAAACACCCCTCCTGGGACTAGATTCCTTTTTTAAAATTAGTTAAGACCCAATGATAACTTGAAGTGACTTGAAAATTTGATCCATGAAGTACTCACATTGCACTGGCAATTTGTAGTCACAATATGAACCTGCACAATGCTGCCCAAATTGTGGGAGGAAACTGATCTGGAACAACAAAGGGAGATGATGAGCTGACAATAAGAACTGATTTCATGCTTCAAACTCAAGGATATTGTTTGATGGAAAAACCTGAAATACCTTACTCTACTTAATTTCAAACCAAAGGCATGGCCTTAAAAATAAATCTAAAAATTTAGTGATGCATCCCTCTTGTTGGATTTCAAATAGTCATGCTCATATTATTCCCTTGTTTTATTTTTCCTTATTTATTTCTTTTATTTCTTTTCTACTTTCTTTTTCTTAAAATCTAAATCTATTTTCTGTCACGTCTGTGAACCCAATGCCGCTTCCATCAACCACACCTGTAACCTTCAAAGTTATCTTCTGCCAAAGCTCTAGTTCTGAAGTGGTGCTTGTCTGCTGTGGAATACAGAAGAGGACTTCTCCTTAAATAGTTCCAAGTTTGGAATTTATTGATCCCTTGCGTCTGTGAGCCCTGAGTGCAACTGTTCACCCTTCAACTGAGAGATAGAGAATTGAGAGTAAAGATTCTTCCAAAACCTATGACAACCAATGATCCTCCCCAATCCAATGCTCCATGATACCTGAGTTGAGGGTGCGGATTAAGTAGCCTACCCCTCAACCCTAACCTAAGTACAACCAGAAACAAGCAAGAATAATGAAATTCAACCCCTAAGTACAGAACCCTAGCCTCAACCCCATCCTTCCCATCCCATAATCCACAACCCATATCCCATATCCACCCATATTACCCGCCTGCCATTACGTCCACCCGGTTTTTCCTTCTCATGAAGCGGCCTTGCACCGCGCCCAACTTGGAGCCCCCCGCACATTTCCATATCCACCCAACACGCCATTCCAGATATCCAAGATATATCCGTGCAATCTGTCCAATCTGATCCAATCCAATCCATCCCGCATCTCCAGATGCTGAGCCCAATTTGACTCCTGCTGAGCCCGCAGTGATACTTGCTGCAGCAAAGCTGCACCCATTGCTGAGAGTGCTTCCCCTGCTGAGCGCGCAGCGCACAGCCTTTTCCAACTTGTGTCTATAAAAGACTACCACATCCCCCCCCCAACTTGAGTTCTGTCCCAAGAGATCCACCACTATCTCACCTGCCTCCCACCATACCCCAGCTATACCACTTCCAACCGCACCCCCTTCATCAGACCAAAGACAGAAGAAGAAAAACCCCATCCAACACCCTTCAACAAATATGTCCTGTACCTACTGCAGCTGGAATGGCCTTCTGTGCCAAATTCTTCCAGGCCGGAGTGCCTTTGCCCCGTGCTGAGCCAGACACTGCCACTGCTCCCTGTCAGAGGGCATGCCCCGCAACTGTCCCCAAGGTTACCCACGCAAGAGGACCCGTTGCAACTCCTTTGTGATCTCAAGCAACAAGGAGATCTCAACAAATGAGTGGACTCCGCCTGGCTTGCCTTGCAACCACCCGTGACGTGCCCCTCAAAATCCTCCATCACCCAAGAGCCACAACTTGGGCTTGCCGTTCTGTTGGGCTGGACCTCCAAGGCGCCAGGATTTTACAAACTTTGCGGACTTTTGGAACACCGCCCACGAGTGGGCCCCATGGGTTTGGATGAATGTACCGGCAATGGACCCAAGGATTCCAAACCCTCCGGCCCCGCCTTCTCCACCCCCACCAAGGCCAGCTCCTCCTCCACCAGCACCGCGTCCTCCCACTCCTCTGAGACTGACTCCTCCTCTGGCATCAACTCCACCATTGTTGTCACCATCACCCGCTCCTAGGTCATCACCGGAGGCTGCGCGTGCGCCATCTCCTGTGGTGATTGAGTTTTCACCAGAACCTGCGGCTGCTGAAACCCCTCCAGACGGGACTCCCAAGATCCCAGAGATCCCCCTGGTTCCAGCTCTCCCCTTGGCAAGGTTTGACGCAATGGTAAACAACATGGAAAAACTCCTCTGGCAATTACGGGCACACCCCCAATGTGCAACTTGAGGTCCTGGAGGCTTTCCAATCCCTAGCCAGGGAGGCTTGCACGGATGCGGAGGATGTGATGACAACTCAGCCAGCTTAGGCGGATTGCCCCCCCTCTCTCCTCTTCTTCCTTCATTCCATTTTGTCTTCATCCCCGCACCCATTTGCAAAGACATGGACTTTTTCCGCGCCATCTTGAGTAGCCTTTGGGCTTTGTGAGAGCTGTGAGAGAAATAAGAGCCACATGCAAGATCCTCAAGATTGAGAAGGATCTGAAACGCTGAGAGTATCCGGTGAGAGTAAGAACATCCACGCGCAAGATCAGCACTTTTGAGAGCAACCTGCAAGAGTGAGGAATCCATGAGAGTGAGAGGTATCTGCCCCAGAAAACCTGCCACACAGTTCCCCGTACCCATCTACAGAGCAGAGAGAGTAAAAAGAAAACCAGCTGTGCATGCACGTCCATGAGAGATAGAAAGAAAAAGAATCCACCCAAGCCAATTTGCACCTTCCATCTATAAGATAACCAAGAAAACATAAAAAGATTTTTCTTTTTTAAATCCCAACCCGTTTCCAAGCCCACACCTTGCTCTTTGACCCACATCTGTACCTCAAAACGCGCTTTCCTAGTTCCCTGAATCATCCCTTGGAAATCACCCATGCGTTTGCATCCAGATGCAGGGCTTGTCCTTGCATCCGCAGACCCAGCTTTGCGTTGTGCCCACACCTAAAAGAAACCATCCATAGCCAGCAATAATCCAAAAAGCAAATCCAGAGAGAAGAAAATAAGGAAAAAAACATTCTGGGGTGTCTAGTTATTCCAGCTAGAGCACCCCCTCACCAAATCCAATCATATCCCCTAATCATCCAACCTTTCCCCCCCCCACAACTTGGCTGCTGTCCCCAGCAGTCTGCAGTTGTTTACTCCGCTGGATGAAAGGCACGCGTGTGGGCTGGTCCTTGGAGGAAGGATTGGTGTTATTGTCCCCTTTGCTATCCAACCCAGCCATCTTGTCAAATGAAGTCAAGCCGCGCACAAAGAATCCTTTGACATGCAAAGCTGCCGCCTTCCAAACTTGCACATCCCGCACCTCTTCCCCACTTCCACCACATCCTCCTACTCCTCCTGCGGAGTCCCACATCCACTCCCCCAACCCTTGATTGCAGATCTTGGTTTTAAATTGCCCACCGGACAAATCTTCTACCATCAATTCTTCTGTCCCCATCCCCAGATCAAACGTCATTTGCGCTTGGAACCCAAACATGAATGGCTGTCCTAAAATGGCCTCCCTGCAATCAACCAATAGAAAAGAAAGTGGTTTATGGACCCTTGCAACCTCAACCTCTTCCTCCTCCACAACCCCATCCAGGCAACACGCCCCTCCATTAAACGCGCAAAGCCCCATTGCGCATTTCTGCCAAACCTGTCAGCTTGCTACTATGTACAGAGCAACCTGTCATAGCAACACAAAACTATAAAAAATAAGAATATCTAAATTAAAAAAAGAAGGAGTGAGAAATCCATAAATATTATTAAAGAAATGGATTCCTCACCCAAAATTAGGTAGGGTCACTCACTGACCCCACCCTTGAAATCCAAGGAATTCCTTACATTTTTAAAATAATTAAAAAGAAAAGTACTAAAAATTAAAACACCAGTATGGCACCTTTTTGACATTTTAACATTTCACACATGTTGTCATGTATAGGTTTTACACCTAAAATTCAATCAGAATTGAGGTGTTGTGTATATTTTAGGAGTTACACGTGGAAATGTGTTATGTCACAATTCCCGCGTGCCGCCCCACATGATTACATATGCCTACGTACTCATAGTAGCAGTTTCCCAGGTACTAGAGACCCCCGCGCAGCTAATTCTGCCATGCACGCAGCGGATCCCACCCCATGTGCATCTGAACTGACTGATCCACATGTCTGGATCTGTTGTGACTAATCTGACAACCAGGTACCGCTCAAAAGAGCTACAACCTAATTAGGGTTGCCTGGCATATGTAACAAGTTGAAATATGCATCATTAATAATCTAAAAATATCAAAAATTAATTAAAATTAATAAAGATTAAGTTTAGAACATTTTTTAATAATAAATTAAAGATCAAGGATTACCACATAAATCATTGACTCTGATCTTTGAAGACCACAAAACACTACAAGGAGTGTTCATAAAAATTATTAAAAATTATCTAAGTGATCAGCAGATTATGGAAAATCAGTAACCGTCCACATCTGTTCACTTTAAAGCAATACTAATAGTACAAATGAAGGATGAGTGCAGAATGATCAAATTTACACAATAATAGATTAACAGATCCTGTGGCTAAAATAGTACAGAAATCCAGCAGATCTAAGATCAGCTGATTAACAGAACCAAGTGGACGTGCTCATCTTGATCTGACTGGCTTTCCAGCCTCAGCCCATGAGAAGAACCCTCTCTACGTGCCCTGAGAAGCTCAAAATCACCCCAAAAAGGTATTTATACAGACCTCTTTGGATCCATTATTCCATCATCAGTTTACCAGGAATTATTATTATCAATCAGACACCGTTTCATTGTTAGTGAAGTGCGTATGAAGAATCTAAGCAAGTGATTTATGACCAAGTCTGTAGTATTATTATTCATTTCTTAAAACCAATCAACCCTTGAAGTTAGTCAGGCAATCCACCCCATCTGCTCTGAAACCCTTCCTATTATTGTAGGATTTTTGTGGTAAAGTGCTCAGAGTGAGTTTTCCCCTTCCTGTCTAGGCCATTGTTCTGTTATGCCCGTCCATTAGTGGAATAAGCCCTTTCTAAGGCACCCATCTTCATTCCAAGGTTCTTAAACTGCCTAAGGAGGCCCCTTGAAGAGAGGTTGCTTTGTCTGTAAAGACCCCCAGTAATATAATACTGTGGCCCCTCTTTTATATACATATTGAAAAACTTTTATTACCAAACCAATTAAACCTTGCAACTGCTCTTATTATATTATTTATTTGAGCCTCTAAGCGTTTATTTTTGGAATAATTAGTATTATTATCATTCCAGTATTTTTATCACTCTCTGTAGCTAAAGGACTGCAAGGTTCCTGGTATCAGAGATCTGACAAAACCAATCTCATTTCATCAACCAATCTAGATGGGAGGAGGTTCACCATAGAACCACTATCCATCAGCGCCCACACCTTCCTTCCAGCAATCTTCATCAAAACATAAGCCAGTGGAGTTGAAACTGATTTCATCCCCGCTAGCTCGCGCTCTGCGTCATCCCAAGCCAAGTTAACATGTTTCACCATTGGTGGAATCCTATTGTGCCCGCAATCCTTCAGCGCTTGAACCATCTTGTCTACCACAACCGGCAACACTGCTGCCAACTCCTTCAAGTTCAAGGGAATAGTTGTTTCATTCCCCATCACCCTGCGCACAATTTCCACTGCCTTCTTCTTCCCCACCGGATTCACTGGCTGTCCATCCGTTTCTGGAACACGCACAATTGACTTAGGAGCTGCCAGCGGTATCCGTTCCTTGGCATCGAAATCCATCCTTTACACCACCGCAAACTCCTCCATTGCTAACAAACTCACTTCTGCTTCCACGCGCGGTGGTTGCCATACCCCAGGACCGGTGACAATCCCCAGCAAAGCTTGAGAAGTTACCCCCAATTCCTGTCCTTGCGTGTGCACTTGCTCCATGACGGTTGGATTCCCAGGTTTGGAGGGGATCCCCTTGCCCTTTGGGAACATGAATCCCATCCCCACCGGTCAAACAAATCCCCCCTTGAGGTCCTTTGTCATGTTATTGCACCCCAACCGCCAATGTCCCTTATCCCTGCAGTAATTTCATAACTGCAATGTGGGCATATTTGACAACAGAAGCGCTCCCCCAAGGTGAGGAGGCAGATTGCGCAACCCAGAGGAAATTCAAATCAGAAAGATCCATAAATCCTTCATCAATTCCATCATCCTGCTAACCTCCAGGCTTGTTGTTGGTGGGTTTTCCAGAGCGTGTTCCGTTTTCAAGGGGCCCGTGACTGGAGCTTGCGTTGGTGCCGCCGGGGCGTGGGAAGAGGACTTCTTAGGCCCCGTTTGGAACAAACTTGCCATGTCCTCCATCAGTTCTTCCAAGTCCAGCTTGCTCTCCACCATGCAACAAATGACAAGGATGTCTGGAAGAAGCGCAATACTCCCATGCAATGACCTCTTCTCCAAGTTGTTGTTGTACAAGTGCTGCTGCACCCGCCCACAGAGTGGGGGACTGAGTCCTCCCAAAAACCCCCTCTTCATTGCGCCTGTCTGTCCAAATATTACCTAGTTCTTTGTCAGGTAGCAATAGATCCAATCAAACATTGCTACATAATCCCCCAATTCTGCCTGCATCCAGACTCTGCCATTTGTGCTTGCTTCCGCCGCGGCTTGCTCAAAGTTGCTTTCCCAAAACCAAGGTTTGCGCCTTCCCCACCGCACCAAGATTTCCACCTTCAGTTTTGGCCAATTGAGTTCCTCATACCCTTCCATCTCCTCCACATCCCCAAGCTTCTCTTTGTCTGTGATGAAGAGGACAACAAGCCAAGCCTTATCCAAACCCGTTGCACCTTCTGCATTGGCAATTCCTTTTTATTGCGCAAGGAATTGCTCAACGTCCTCAGTGTTGAACCAGATGTGAGGATAGTCCCACAGCCTGATGCAAACTGGCTTGTGGTTGGCACCATTGTTGGAACAAGGGACACCTTATCCTCCCCCTGATGAAGGTTGCTTCCAAGAAGCCAGAGGAGGAGGAGGAGGAAGAGGAGTGGGGTTAACGTTAGATGACCCCGCAACGGTCGATGGGTGGTACTGGGACATTGTCCTTGCTAGTTTCAAGAGACAAGGAACAAAAGATTACTTCCCTTCCAGACCCCCAGATGTGGAATTCAGAAGAGGACTTCTCCTTAAATAGTTCCAAGTTTGGAATTTATTGATCCCTTGCGTCTGTAAACCCTGAGTGCAACTGTTCACCCTTTGACTGAGAGATAGAGAATTGAGAGTAAAGATTCTTCCAAAACCTATGAAAACCAATGATCCTCCGCAATCCAATGCTCCATGATACCTGGGTTGAGGGTGCGGCTTAAGTAGCCTACCCCTAAAAACTAACCTAATTACAACCAGAGACAAGCAAGAATAATGAAATACAACCCCTAATCACAGAACCCTAGCCTCAACCCTATCCTTCCCATCCCATAATCCACAACCCATATCCCATGCCCCATATCCCATATCCACCCGTATTACCTTCCTGCCCTTATTTCCACCCGGTTTGTCCTTCTCATGAGGCCGCCTTGCGCTGCGCTTAACTTGGAGCCCCTGGCGCATGTCCGTATCAGCCCAACGCCCAATCCGGATCCACATCTTGCAATGCACAATCCGTCCAATCCAATCCAATCCATCCCGCGTCTCCAGATGCTGATCCCAATTTAACTTCTGCTGAGCCTGCAGCGCAACTTCCTGTGGAAAAGCCGCACCCATTTCTGAGCGCGCTTCACCTGCTGAGCCTGCCACTACTTCTGAGCGCGCAGCGCACAGCCTATTCCAACTTGCTTCTATAAAAGACCACCACACTGCTCACCAACAAACTGATGAATGTCTGTCAAGGCTCAATGTTCAACCTGGAAGAACAACCCAACCCATCCAAACTCAACATACCACTTCTGAATGACTCAAACTTTCCCTCTTGGAGTCTCAGGATCAAGAGCTATCTTTGCAGAAAAGGACTTCTCAAACTTACCCTTGAAACTCCTCCTTGCCCTTGACTGTTCCTTAGAAAAAGAAGGTATTTGAATCTGCGGAAATAATCATTCAGAATCTTGGCAAATCTGCTTTTGAATCCATTGTCAACAACAAGAATGATGGAGAACCCCATGCTATCTGGAAGGCAATCCTTGAACAATATGCTTTGCAGTCCTCAAATAAACATGGTTGTATCTTGCTCAAATTCATTGGCTACCTCTTCAAAGGTGACTTAACAACCTAAATCAAGGACTGCAGAAAACTCATGAAAAAACTCATGGTAGTGCAGCTCAAGGTTCCCCCTGACATCCTAAGCTACACCATTCTTTCAAAACTCCCCAGATTGTTTTACCACATTGTTGACTCCCTGATTCTCAACAATGCCCTCCTTCAGAACCCAACTGGCATCTTGAACAAGCTTTGCAAAGTCCTACATCTTGATTCTTCCCATACACCTGATGCCAATGCAACTCCCAAGACAAATCCCTCTGTCTCACTCCACAAATAAGCTTTAAAGAAAAGACCCAAGCATCCATGTTCCAAAGGAAATCACAAGACTTTAGCTCAGCATCCAGAAAGTAAACGTTGGTTTTTGCATCCCCATATTAGACCCAACTGTAACAAAACTCCCTCATCCAATCTCCACACTGCAAATGATAGCTCAAACATCAACAATCAAAGCAACACAAAGAGCGCTGAACTTCATTTCAATTCTCAGATCTATCTGTTGTCCAACAGAAAACACTGCATCCTTCCTGTACTGGACTCCAGCGCCAGTCATCACGTAATCAACAACCCCAAGTTTCTGTTTGACTGCTTTCCTGTTCACCTTGAAGTAGGAACTGGCTCTACAAATAACTCCCTCACTGTCACTCATTCCCGCTCAGCCAAGCTTGTCAGTCACTTGGGAAAAATCATCATCTTGAAAGATTTTCTGCTCATTCCCTCTACCAATCAATGTCTCATTTCACTCACCCGACTGAAATCTTCAAAGGAAACTTTTTCCAATGAGGTGAAACTAGACAGGATCAGCTTCATTGGCACCACAAACAATAAGCTGACCAAACTCTGCGGCACCAAATTCCTGCAATGCAATCAATCCACTCTGCTCCTTAAAGCCCCAGACAATCTCTTGCATCTTCTTCTGGGTCACTTCAGTTCTCAATCTCTCAAGACTCTCAAACTGTGCTCCAACAGATCCCAAGGTCAAACTCCCATGTGTCAGATCTGCAAGACATGCAAAAAAGTCTAAAAGCCATTCAATCACCATTTCAAAAGGGTTACCAAACCTCTTGAAGCAATTCATCTGGATTTTGTTGGACCTTTCTCTATCACTTCCAACTCCGGATTTTCCTACTTCCTCTCTCTTACAGATCAATTCTCAGGATACCAGTATGTGGCTCTCCTCAAAAAGAAAAGTGATGCATTTATTGCTATCAAAGATTTTTTAGCTTGGGCCAAAAGTCAAATGGGTCACACCGTGAAGCTTCTGATCTGTGACAACGGCGGTGAATTCATCTCCTCCAATCTTCACTCCTTATATCTTGAAAAAGGAATAAGCCAACACTTCTTGCCCCCTCACACTCCTCAACAAAGTGGACTTGCCAAAAGATCAAATCACCTCATCCTGGAGAAGGTCCAATGTCCTATCAATCAAAGCAATCTTCCCCTTAAGTTCTGTGATGAGGCCATCAACACTGCCACCCACATTCTGAATGCACTCCCTTCCAGGTCTTGTGGCAACACTATTCCCTACAAAGTCTGGCACAGACAAAAATTTAACCTCAACTGCTTACAACCGTTTGGATGCTCCACTTTTGCTTTTATTCCCAAGGCTAATTGAAATTTCAAGCTTCTCCCCACCAGCAAAAGAGCCATTCTGCTTGGGTATGTAAATGACTTTTTGTCATTTTGACTTCTAAATCCATATTCCTCCAAAATCTTCATCTCCACAAATGTCTCCTTTGATGAACTCTCCTTTCCTTCTCTATCTGGGGTCAAATCTTCTTCCTTCCATCCCAACTCTGATCCCATGCTGACTCTCCCATCTTCCCTTCCTCCTCCTGTTAACAATTCCCTGGGCACCTTGCCTTTTGTCTCCTCTTCCACTTCCTCTCCTTCTTCTTCCACTACTCCCTCTGCTGCCGCTCCTTCCATTTCAACTGCTGTCAACTCTTCTCTCCCCACCTTTCAACCATCCCACAACAGTCTTACCCATGGAAACATCATTCCTCATCCTCAAAACCCCAACTCAAAAGTTGGACTTCCTGCTATCTACCTTATTGTTGATAACAACTACTCCAATCCCACTTTGGTTCAAGAAGCCCTCAATTCCAAATACCAAGAAGAATGGCTTGAAGCCAAGAGAAAAAAGGAGCTCAACCTGCTCAATTATCAAGTTTGGTAAGAATCACCTGTTCCTGATGGCAAGCTAGGACTTAAATGCGTTTGGGTCTTCCAAACAAAATGGTATGATCAAAATCAAATTTTTGAGTTCAAGGAACAACTCTGCGTGCAAGGTTTCAATCAGCCATACGGGGTTGACTTCACCTCAACTTTCTCTCCCACAGGCAACAAAACCTCTCTCTGAATACTGATTGCTCTTGCTGCCCATTTGAAGTTTAAATTCCACCAAGTTGATGTGAAGGCAGCCTTTCTGAATGCCCCACTGTTCCAAGAAGTTTATCTTATTCCCCCTCCGTTCATTAGTGTATCTTGAGGTAGTCATCTTAGGCTGAAGAAAGCACTTTACAGACTAAATCAGGCCCCAGTGGCCTGGTACAAAATGCTCAGCAACTGGTTGACCAACTGTGGCTTTCATAAGAGCAAAGCTGACCAGTGTGTGTTCTGGAAGGACACCACCTACCTCTATGTCCATGTTGACAACATAGCGGTCTTCAGTGATTGGCCAGAACTATTCATTGGCCAACTCAGCTCCAGATTCAAAATAAAGGAGTTGGGAACCGCCTCCTCACTTCTTGGAATGAACGTACACCATCTTTGTGATGGCTTCAAGCTTTCTCATAGTTCCTAAATCAATCAAATATGTGTGCAATACTTGCTTCTGACTCATAAATCCTTCTCTACTCCGTTCAAGCCTCATGGTAAACTTTATCCCTCAAGTAAGGAAGATAATGAAGAGTTCATCCAATTGGGCGCCAACTATTAAAGAATTGTTGGGGAGCTTAATCACATCAGCACATGCACCAGGCCCAACATAACTTTTTCCATCAACTACCTGGCGCAATTCCTAGTCAAACCAAATCTACACCACTTTCAAGCTGCTCTACACATCCTGAAATACCTCCAACACACTCCAAATTTTGGATTGATCTTTGATTCCTCCTCCTCTCCCCCTCATCTGGAAGCCTAGGTTGATTCCAACTGGGTGACTTGTCCAACCACCAGAAGGTCTATCTCTGGATTAGTTGTCCACTGGTTTTGTAGTGTCATCACTTGGAAGTGCAGGAAACAGCCCACCTTGTCACTATCCACCACCAAAGCCAAATACAAGGCGTTAGGCAATGCTATCAAATAGTTAAGCTGGGTGAAGTTGATCATGGGCAAAATTTTACTGGGTGAAGCGGCCAAGCCAGCCACCATTCACAAGGACAAAAAAGGGTGCATTAAGCTTACTCTCAATCAAGCTAAACATTCTACTTTTTACACCAAACACATGTCGCTTTGCTTCCACTGTGTTTGCAGCAAAATCCTCAAAAGCGCCATCAAGCTTCAAAATGTATCCTCTAAAAGAAATCTTGCGGAATTTCTCACCAAGCCGGTTCCCCAAATGTCTCTTTGCCATGCTCTGAGCGCTCTCAACATTGCAGAATAATCTGAGAAAGGGAGGCTGTTGGGTTTCAAATATTCATGCTCATATTATTCCCTTGTTTTATTTTTCCTTTTTTATTTCTTTTATTCTTTTCTCCTTTCTTTTTCTTAAAATCTAAATCTATGTTCTATCACCTCTGTGAAACCAATTCCACTTCCATAACCCACATGCGCAACCTTCAAAGTTATCTGCTTCCAAAGCTCTAGTTCTGAAGTGGTGCTTGTCTGCTCACCAACAAGCTGATGAATTTCTGTCAAGTCTCAATGACTTACATCACCATCAACTTCACTTCTGCTACAATCAATTCAAACCATCAGCTACCGCTACTGCTCAAGCTTGCCAATCCAAATACAAGAGTCACACTCCGGACTCTCTCTTTATCTCATGTCCATTTGTATTCTCTGTCTCTCTCTCAGTTCACGCTCCTGTTCAGTCACCACGCTATCTGGTCCTTTTTAAGGTGTCTACTTATCTTGATCTCTTTTTTTTGTTTCTCCTTGCTGAAATCAATGGTCCTTTTTAAGTCTGTCAAGCCTTCACCTCTGGCTAATCTTTTGTGCTAAGAAACACCATTTCCTCCATGTCTCTTCCAGAGACACCTGAAGTGCCTTTCTTTTTCTTATTCTTGGCATCCAAATTTCCTTTTTTTTAAAATCTGCAGTGCCTTTTTTTTGGCTCAGAATCTTCTATCATGAATACAGGAGCTATTTCTACCCAACTTTGGCTGGTGTGGTGCATATTTGGATCAGGGCTGTATATGGCCACCACATTCTCCCCCAAATCAATTCTGTCCCAAGTATTCTCAAAACAAAATCAATCCCCATCAATTTACTCCTTTTATGAACAACAAAACACTCCAAGAATTAAAAATTAAAATAACACAATGTCCTCCACTACTTTTGAATACCACTCAAACACAAAAAAAAACCCTACTTCCAAACTGAGGGATGTCCCACTTGAACACCCTCTCTCCAAGCCCACCAGAAGTTTTTGTTCATTTTTCCCTCTGCAAGTAAATCTTGGGAACCTCTGTGTCCTTGGCTTTCAACTTTAATCCAGGGTGTCCATAAAAGTAACCTAAAAAACTGCGGAGTTATTGATATATTCATCATTTCCACTTGCTACTCTCTCTCAGCGTCTTTAAGTAGTTAGTATCATATGATCTGTAAAGCCCATTTGGGAAGTACCTAAATTATTTTACATTATTCACCAAGGGCACATGGAATCAATACAAGTGAACTTAGAAACAGGCCAAATTAGTCTGGCACCTTTCCAAGTTACTTTTGGTACCATTCAAATTCAGTTGAATTGAAAAAATATTAAATTTTTCTAATTTCAAGAAGAACAAAATGGATATGTATGTAGAAAAACAGATTTAACATTTTTTTTTTTTTTTGGAAAGGATACACATTTTTTTTCAAATATAATGATAAATAAGTTTGAATAAAATGATTAAAAACTTGAAAAAAAGTCTGGGTTTTGCCAAGAGAGGACCTATGATAGGTTGCATCTCAAGGCAGCAGTTTCTGAAATATTCTTTTGATTTGAGAAAAAAAAGTTGCCTTTTTCCCAGAGTAATGGCCTCTTCAATTCTGGCCTTTATTTTCTGGACTGAGCCAGCCCATAATTGTGGCTCCTTCCCATTGAGATAAGATTTGATAGGATGGAATGAATATTCAATGGGATTGAAGCAAGTGGAATAGGGAAGGAGGAATTCAATTGTAATTGATTTTAATCTTTGTAAATATGCTTGCAATTCTTGAAAGAACTTCCCATGATGGATTGGGGTGTTTTCCATGATTATGATTTAATTCTTGAGGGATTATGGATTCAAGGGATGAGATGAGCAAAAAAAATCTTTGCTATCTACTCCCTTATCCTTGGAACCATTGGCTTTAGTTTGGGATACAAAAACCATCCTTTTAAATTGAAAAAATTAAGTTAAATTGCATGATCTTTTGTACCAGGCTGAGGAAAGAATGGTTAAAAAATTAACAAAAAAAAAGAAAAAAAGAAAAAAAAACATCAATTAAGTTTGAAATCAAACAAACAAAAAAAAATACAGTTAATTTAAAAATCAAAAAAAAAAAAAAAAAAAAAAAAAAAAAAACAGGTAATTTTGAAATCAAAGAAACAAAAAAAAATCAGGCAATTTTGAAATCAAAGATAAAATAATTGCATCTGAGGGGGAAAAATAACTAGATCTACAAGAGTTTAGATAAACCTGGCTTTATCAACAAAAATAAATTTTTGATCTATGTTGGTCCTGCAGCAATTGATGTAATTTTCTCATTTTTCAAGAATATTTCACCAATTTCAAGTGGCAGGGATGTTTTTCACCTGCTTCCATGTAATATCAACATCCCTGAGGAGGTTGATGATTTCCTTGGTGGTCACAAGGGCCTCATGATCTTTCTTGAGGAAATTTTCCATCTCTATGAGCATTGAGGCTAATTTAAGATTGATGAAGATTGGAAATTCGGTAATCATCTCTTCAGTGAAATTTTGTGGCCATTGCTTGTTGAACTTGAGCTGGAGGTTATCTTCCTTGAGAATTTTCTGAACCTGAAAACTGGATATGTCAAAATTTACAACAGTTTCTTTTTTTGACATTCCCTTGTACAAAATATTTGATTGGATGATCTTGCAGACCTCAGTCTTGATGATGGATTTTGGTTTCCAATCTCTGTGGGTAAGTTGATTTTTTTTAATTGTTTTTTTTTATTCAAATTTATTCTGGGCTTTGAGGACCTTCTCATTCCAATATTTTTGGAAATTAAAGTCCTTGAGCTTTTGTGAAATTCCTCCTTCTTTTTCCTTGTTTTCTTCAATTTCAAGTATCACAGGACTGAAAATAATATGTTCTTTAATAATGTTTGCTTCTTTGTTGGTGGTAGGTCCTTTGGCTATCTACATAACCCCTTCCCCCCCCCCCAAAAAAAAAAAAAAAAATTAATGTGTAAAATATAAATAATTAATATGTAAAAAAATAAAATAAAAAAAAACTTAGAATATAAATTTTGGTTGTGGAAAAAATCAAAATATTTGACAGTGGAAGGAGGGAATCTAGTTGGGATTGCAGAACCAGATTTTCAAGGGGAGCATGGTCAAATGCCAAGGTTTGGCCCCTGAAAGCCCAAACCAATCAATCACACTGGGAACATGTTCAATTACCACTTGGTGCACATCAATTCCAACTGTTCTGGGAACCCAGACATGCTTTAAGGACCATATGTGTATTTTAGAGGTACTTATAGATTATTTTAGTCAAATTTATTATTTTATCTGTATTTTTTTGATAATTGTAGATTTCCAAACATCCTTTCAATATACCTAAACCTCTGAAATACCTTTGGATTCCATGGCACTCTTAAACTCATAATTATCCTTAAAAATTATATGTTTCGGTCTGCAAGTCATCATGTTATTTGCATGGAACCTAATCTTGACACATAAATGAAATCTCTTTTAACTCTTGTGATAATCCCTGTTAAATCTTAGTTCTGAGCTATTTTATCTTATCTTATCTTATCCAATCTTAATTGCTGTAAAATTACCAACTTTTTTTCTCTAGTTGTCCATAAATAACTTTCTTCTTCTGGTCCTTTGATTTAAATCCATGATATTCTTTTCTCAAAATCTGGGATCACTCACTGAACCCCTTCTGGAACCCTTAAGTCAGTCTTCAGCCTCCTCCATCATAAGCCTCTCCTCTCTATCTTGTTTTTAATCCCTCTGGAAAGCCTTAATTCCCCCAAAATTAAACCTATTGGAAAAATTGCTTTCCTGGAAAAAAAATAAATTAGGTTGTAACTGTGGATCCCTTCTCCAGACACATGTGTAGAAATTTCTAGGGAAGGATAAGGTAAACACATGTTTTCACCACCTCCCTGCCACAAATACTTCCCAAACTTTGTTACTTGGTTGGAGGCTGATTGCTGTTGTGGTCATATTCATGTTGTCAATGTCCCATCATGAGGTAATCCTGAGGCCCAAGCTCCCATTCCTGTCCTTTTTCATATGGCTTCTCCAGTTGTTCCTCCTCCAGAACACTCCTTGCCTTTGCCACAAACCAATATTTCTGCTCCTTCAGCTCCACTAAATATACCCATGGACATACTTCAAGGCTCAGATACTACTCTTCTCTTTCCTTCCTCTCTGCAACACTTGCTTGTTATAATTTCCTTTTCCTATATTTAACTTTTCTAGCTGCCAATGAGAGTGGGAGTAAGTTTTTTTTGAAAAAAAAGAAAAAAATAAAACAAATTTAAAATCCATTATAAAGACTTCTTTCCTCAGTAAATAAACCTAGACCTAAGGGAGAAAAAAAATGAAGCTTTCCCATCCCTGTGATTTTTCAAAAGGCCCTTTCAATATCCCCAAATAGCATTACACAATTCTGTTGAAATATACACATACATATCTCATTTTTCCTTTATCTCTTTCTTTTCTTTTCTCCTTTATTTTATTTTTATTTTCTTTTTTTTGTTACACCTCAAACTCCCCACCCGCGGCTGCTCAAGTCCAATGCAGCATACTGCGCTCTGCTAGATCTCAGAAGCCGCGTGCTGCGCCTCACTTGACCTCTGAAGCCTTGTACTGCGCGGTGCTGAATCCTGCACCTCTTCTTACTCTCACACAGCCTTCAATTCTTGTGACCTCACTTGCATGGCCTCAAAAGTGTCTCAACCTTACAACAACAATCAAACCTTCTTCATCTTACATACTCTCAATCTGGTGATCCTCAAGATCCTCAAGGTTCAGTAATCCTTGGCTACTCCAAACCACTGCTCCACTACTCTACTTTGAATCTCTTGCAATCAAGACCTTCAAACCTTTCTAAGAGGCTAATTTGGTGCAAAGATCAATCTTACTAAAACAAGAGGGGATTCTCACTTCTAAACTTCTGCCACTCATAATCTCATGAACACAATGGAACTGTGCTTTCTTTTCTCTCTCCTGTTTTACATATATCTCTCTTTCCTCAGCGTGATAGGCATGCTTGTGAAGATCCATCTCTATTGGAGATTCCCTGATCTTCTTATCTCTGTCCTCCTCTCTGGTATGCTTACTTTTGACAAGCTTTTTGCTATCCCTGCTTCAAATAAATTATTCTGGTTCTCCCAGTTCTGGTTCAAGTTCTATAGCAATTTCATCAAATTTCATCACAATTAACATTCAAAGCGTTGCTACAAACCAACAGCCTTGCACCAAAGAAAGAACCAGAACAGCCTTCCAAAATGAGTGAAAATTTCCAATCCACTATAGCCAAAGAAGCTCTGGAAGCCATCCCTCTTCTCACTCTCCACAATTTTTCCCTATGGAAATCAAGGACCACCAACCTCCTCAAGATTTAATCCCTTTTGGAGCCCTTGATCTCAGATTCTATCATGCTTTATCCCATTGTTAACATCCAACTTGTGACGCTTCTCACTGCCAAGCTCAACGCCTCTATTCACCTCAATCTCATCAATCAAACCAAAAAGAGTGATGCTAAACTCATCTTGAAATCTATCAACCATTAATTTGCATCCTGCAATGCCTCTGATTGTGCTAGAGTATTTAACAAATTCTGTGCCATTCAATTTAATCCCCACAACATCCAACTATTCATTATGCAAATCAGAGCCTTGATCACCAAGTTTTTTGAAACCAGTAGATCCATTCCTCTCAACATCATTGCCTACTTTATCCTCCAAAAACTACCTCCTTCCCTTGATCACCTGAAGAGTCAGATCACTCACTCCAACAAAGAGGTGGTTCCCAAAATGGTTCTGGAAAATCTCAGAGTCCACTTCAACAATCTTCAACTTTGATCATCCGCCTCTGCTTCCAAGTAAAACCCTACCGCTCTGGCTACCTCCAACTCCACCAAATGCAGGTGCATATGGCACAACCCAAACGCCCCACATCTAGAATCAAAGTGATGGCTTCTCCATCCCCATCTCCACCCTTGCTTCCCTGCTCCAGCTGCAAAAACCAAAAACAATTTCAGCAATTTCACCTCCAAATTCCAAGACCCTTCTATTTTCATAGTCAACTCAGGATCTTCTGCTCATATGATTTCAAACTCCAACCTGTTCTTTGCCCTATCAATTGAAGAAGAAGGAATAGTACAAACCCTTCTGCCAATGAAAATCTCCCAATAAAAGGGAGAGGATCTTTCAAGCTTTCTAACAAACACAGAAATTTTATTCTGAAAAATGTTCTCTATTTTCCTTAACTGGCTGTTGATCTTCCCTTGGCTCAATTTCTGCTCCTTGAGGAATTCACCATCTCCTTTGAAATCAATTCCTTTCACCTCTTTAAAAATGATAAACTGGTTGCAAGCAGCCGCTACTACAAAAACCTTCCTGGTCTCAGATTCAATCTTTCTGACCAGAAATCCTTTCTATCCTCTGCTGATCTTCTGCACAAATAATTGGGGCACATGAGCTATCACCAAATCAGACATAAATTGGGTATCCTGGTTAGAATCATTCAGGATTGCAAAGCCTGTTCAGTCTCAAAAATCACTAGGGAAAGTTTTAAGAGAGAAAATAATCCAGCTTTCCAACCCTTTGAAGAACTCCACCTGGAAATTATTGCACCCATCTCTCCTTCATCCCTGAACAGACACCAGTACCTTCTTACTTTAGTCAACAGCAATACCAGATATTGCGCCGCCCTGCCTATAAATAACAAGAGTGACCTCCCTGAGTTACTGAGAAGTTTCTTGAGTCTAGAAGCTAAGTTTTTTGGTTACTTTCCCTCCATCTTTCACTTTTTTTTCAGAGGTGATTTCATCAACAATGAACTTTCCCAATTCTGCAAAACTCACCTCATAAAAACCAGATACTTGTATCCCTATACTCCACAACAAAATGGACTTGCAGAAAGATTTAACCATTCTATTCTCAAATCTATACGCTCCATTATTTCTGATTCTGCTCTTAATTGCAATTACTGGCACAAAATTTCTTTTGTGGCCACTCTCACTCTCAATCAAATACTTGCTCAAAAATCCAAGAAGTCTCCTTACAAATTGTTCAAAAACCAATCTCTTCCCATCAGTTACTTTCATCTTATAGGAAATAGAGTATCCTATCTTAATCTACCTACAAAAACAGCCTCCAAACTCTCTCCTGAAGGCTACCTGGGAACTCTCTTAGGCTATAATGACAAGCTTCAATCCTATTGTATTATCAGGGAACACGGAAAAATAATAGACACCAAACATGTTTGGTTACTTGAATTTAATCCCACCGTACGCAAACCGTCCCTTATCTGGTCTGAATCAGACTATACCAACAAGATATTTCACAATCCAACACCGCCTGACCATCCACTACCTCCTCCTATCACTGCTCCCTCCAAACCTCCATCTCTAACTCCCTTCAATCTTGATTCTGTCCCTGGAGACAATTCCTTGGACTGTGACAACAAATCAGAAGACGTAGCATCCTCTCTTGTACCTTCTGAAAATTAACCCAGATATGAGATGAGAGCTCATACTTCTAAGATAAAACCTGCTAAGTACACCTACATGGCCAAAGATCCTCTATCTCTTGCCATCAAAGCTGATGAATGGGAAGAACCCATGTACTCCAAACTAAACAGCATTGAAGAGATGGACATATGGGAAGACTGTCACTTCAAACCCAAATCCTACCTCTGCACTACCTGGGTTCTAAAAATCAAACCAGCCACTGCCTCATCAGCCAAATGGAAGAAAGCTTGTCTATGCATTCAAGGCTACCTGAAAACTCCGTGAGTTGACTATAATGATACCATTGCACCCACCAGAAAAATTCCATCCCTTCTTTCACTTCTTACTCTCTCCATTTACAAGAAACAGCCTATCACAGTTTGACTTAAAGAGTGCTTTTCTCTACCCTCCTCTTTCCAAAGCATCTACATAGACACTCCCAAAGGATCCAAGTGAAAAACTCTCTTCCTCAAGCTGAAGAAGTCCCTCTACAGCCTCAAGCAGGCTCCTGCTAGATAACACCATCACCAAGTGGTTTCAAGAGATCAACTTCCATCAATCCTCAATCAATCCATGCCTCTACATTTATGATGAAAAGAATACCTTCATATTATTTCATGTGGATGATTTGGTTGTCATTGGAAATTTTGAGGGGTTCAAATCACTCTTTCTTGAATTCTTTCCCAACTCCTCTTCTCACAAACCCAACACTCTTCCTGTAATGGACCTAGATCTCTCACCCAATTGCATTACTCTTAATCAAAACAAACCAATCAATAAGGGGCTGGAACCCCTGGGCCTCAAGGATTGAAAACCAGTGAAGATGCCTTTGACTCCTGGAATCCAACTTTGAGATGCCTTTGAAGATGACATACTAGAGTTTAGCAAGCTGAAAATCAACTACTGTCAATTCACAGGCATACTCAACTACCTTTCTTGCCAATCTTGCCCCAATCTTTCTCCAGCTGTATCAATCCTCTCATGCTTTAACCACTCTCCTTGAATCTCTCATTGGAGGGAAATAATTCACTGTTTCAAATACCTGAAAGGGTCCCAGTCACTATTTCTTGTGCTAGAACCCTTGTCTGTCCATCCCTCCAACTGTCTTGAATTCTACTCCAATGCCACTTGGGCTGACAATCATGAAACTAGACTGTTGCAAAGCGGTTCTCTGTGTCTGTGGAAAGGAGTCCCTTTATCCTGATCCAGCAAAAAACAAAAAAACATCATGTTGTCATCCACAGAAGCAGGACTATCCTCACTCTCTGATGCAGTTCAAGAAAATCTCTGGCTACAATCCCTCATTGGAGAAATCTGGAAGACCAAGCTAGAGAACACCATATTCCGCATTGAAAATAAGGGGCTTCTTGAAAAGATCAAACACTTTGGTTCAAACTCCAAGAAAAAACATCTCAATATCAAAATCAAATGACTTCAAAATCTACCCAAAAGGGGGGAGCTAGGCATTAGGTTAATCTTGGGAAATGACATGATTTCTGAGGCTCTCACAAAATCCTGCACACACAACTCCCTCAGGAGATTTCTGAGTGTCTGCATCCAACCTCTCTTTGCATCAAATCAAGGCGGGTGTTGAAATACACACATACATACCTCATTTTTACTTTATCTCTTTCTTTTCTTTTCTCCTTTATTTTATTTTTTTATTTTATTTTTCTTTCCTTTTTTTTTACACCTTGAATTCCCCACCCGCGGCTGCTCAAGTCCAACGGAGCGTACTGCGCTGTGCTAGATCTGACAAGCCACATGCTGCGCCTCACTTGACCTCTGACGCCTTGTACTTTGCAGTGCTGAATCCCGCAACTCTTCTGACTTTCACACAGCCTTCAATTCTTGTGACCTCACTTGCATGGCCTCAAAAGCGTCTTGACCTTACAACAACAATCAAACCTTCTTCATCTTAAATACTCTCAATCTGATGATCCTCAAGATCCTCAAGGTTCAGTAATTCTTGGCTACTCCAAACCACTGCTCCACTACTCTACTTTGAATCTCTTGCAATCAAGACCTTCAAACCTCTCTAAGAGGCTAATTTGGTGCAAAGATAAATCTTACTAAAACAAGAGGGGATTCTCCCTTCTTAACTTCTGCCACTCATAATCTCATGAACACAATGGAACTGTGCTTTCTTTTCTCTCTCCTGTTTTATATATATCTCTCTTTTGTCAGATTGATAGGTGTGCTTGTCAAGATCCATCTCTATTGGAGCTTCCCTGCTCTTCTCATCTCTGTCCTCCTCTCTGGTATGCTTACTTTTGACAAGCTGTTTGCTATCCCTGCTTCAAATTGCTTATTCTGGCTCTCCAAGTTCTGGTTCAAGTTCTGTAGCAATTTTGTCAAATTTCATCAAATTCTAATTTTGGATTCCCCTTGAATCACCATATTTACACCTGACCCCAGGCAATAAGTAAACCAAGATTGGGACTCCAGAGGCCACCCTACAGGCTCCTCTCTGCAAAAAAGATGAAAGATTCCTGGTAATTCTCTTCTGGTATTCTATAATTACAGGCTACACGTTTCAGGAGCTCCTTTGGGAACACCATTGATGAAATGGACTGGTTTTATGGTTACTTGGGAGGGCTTACTTCCAAAAAAATAATTATACTACTATTAAAATAATAAAAGAAATAAAAAATCAAATATGTATCTTGAAAACCTAAATTACCCTGTATATTTCATATATCACTAGTTCATTTCTTATTTTAAAATTTCTTTTAATTCAATCATCTTTTTTTTTTTAGTTTTTCCTAAAAAATTAAAATAAAAATACCAATTTACCCCTATCTTGAGCAACCTGGGATTATCAATCAAGTGAGGGGGAAAAAAGTAAAACCCCTCATCTTTTACACATTTTTATGCACATTGTTCTAATTAAAAATAGAAAAAAATACATTATTTCTAGTCAACCCCAGAAATATCTCCAAAAAAATTCCCAAAACCAACCACACAACACAAAACTAATCATAATAAAAAGATGAAAAAATTCACCATACCTCCTCTACAAAAGGAGGAAATGGAGGAATGGAGTTGGGCTGCAGATCTCTTTTGGCTTCAGAGTAATAATACAAATTTTGGATAGGTTTAGCTGCATAGGGAAGGATTGGTATTTGAGGATTTATGGATTCTATTTTGAATTTTAAAGATTTTGGCTTTTTTTTTAAATGTTGGGGCATGAAAATTTAGAGTGCTTGGAAATTTCAGAGGTTGTGTTTATGAGTACAGAGGAAATTTTAAGAAAAATTGTTTTCAACTTTCAGAAAATGGTTAATTGTATGTGGGAATTGTAAAAAAATTAGAAGAAAGGATATGAATGCAAGTTATGTGGCAGCAGGTGAATATCCTTGGGTCAATAGGAAGTCAAAGGTAAATTATTCAAAGGGAAAAAAATATATTGATGGGAGGCTGACCAAGTATCTTTGATCAAGGTGGATTGGGGAGTAATATTTTGGAGATAGTAATTGAGGAGGCTGCATGTACACAAAATCAGGGAAGTGATTTTGGATTACTGTGGGAAATAAAATACTTTCTGACATGAAGTAAAAGGATTTGAAATAAGAAGTGCAAAGAAGGTATTCAGGTGTCATTCAGGATTATTTTGAATTTTAAATCAAATTATCTTGAGGAATGCAGAGGGTTCATCCCTCTTTTACTTTTTAAGTTGTTTTTGGCCATGCAGAAATCCTTACATGCATAGGGAATTTTTTTTGAGGTGAATCTTGTTTGGTGTTATGATATCTTACTATTGCTGCTTTATTAAATATATAAATTGCAATTTTTTTATTTAGGAGAAAGAAAAAATCATGATAGAGAAGGATGGCATTGAATCATCATAGTAGAAGAAAAGATGAAAGTTTGTTGTTTCATTTTAGAGATGCCAGAGTTATTCTTATAGTTACAGAAAGAAGGAAATTTTTGATTATTATTTCAGAGAAAATGTTTGAGTTTGATTTGATAACCTGATCTGAGTAATTTTTGAGGAAAATTTTAATTTTTATTTCATCTAATGAACAGTTTTCAGAAGAGATACCTGTTCAGAGGAATTCAGCTCATGAATTGAGGTGAAATAAAGTTTCATAAAAAGTTTCAACTAGCCATTGGAGCAGTTTCTGGAACAAAGAATATTTTCTTTCCAGTTTCTTGCACCACACAAGCAATGTTATTTTTATGAAGGATATTGGTAAAATTTGGAAAAGGGAATTCTCCCAAAAATATTTTTTGAGGGAAAAAGCCAGTTATCCTGGGATGGACCATCTCATTATATGGAAAAAAATAAGGAAGAGAATAATCTTATATTCTTTCATTTAAACATGAAGATCATTATGAATGGGAATGCAAGTCTGGATTATAACTAAGCCAGTTTAAATAGAGCTTGGTCTTGGAGAAAAAGTTTTTTTATTTTTATTTAATATTAACCTGTTTCAGAATAGATATTTACAGAAATTTGAAGCTGGAAAAGTTTCAGGATTAGAAACCAATGGAAGCAGAAATTTCAGACTTGCAGAGGAATTCTTTGATTTATAAAAAAAAAAACTGGATTAGGGCCTGGATAACTTGACTCAAAATCTGGATTATTTCACCACACCACAGTTATTTGGATAACACTTGTGGAATTGTGAATTCCTTGCTGATGAAATCCTAAAATTTAAAGGAAAATAGCTGAAGTTAAGCTAACTCTCTAGGAAATCAGAGCATTACTTTAAGTAGTTTGGATTATCATCCTAGTTAAAGCCCCCCCATCCACCAGAAATACAAATAACCATAATCATTCCAATGACACATTTTGGTGTTATTTTAGCAAGAAAATTGCTGGAATGAAAAATTTTTCAAATAAATGGTTTATTTTAGTAATTTTAAAGGTGTGATTATAGCCTGGGCCAGAAATGAATAGGTTCTACATTCCCATTTGAGCCCAAAATACACAGAGAAACTTCAAGTTTTCAAGAAGGATTTCAATGAGGATTCCAAGAGTCATTTTGGAAGATTTCATGGTTTTGAATCATCCAAAATTTCAATGAATGATTCTAAAGAAGTAATGCAATTTTTTTTTCAAGGCTCAAGTCAGGGAGGAGATGGGGCTTTTTCCTCTCATATGTAGGACAGTTCATGATCTTTATTCTGTGTACAAAGTATTTCCTTTCCAATAGATGAGTCAATTATAACCAGTTGGGTTCCAAATCAGATTCTCAATCTGATGAAATAAGAGGCCCAAAGGAGATGAGAAATTAGAATTAGAGGGGTGAAAGATTGAATAATCAGAGATGAAGGGCCATCAATGAGGGAAAAAGTCCCAATGGGACTTGGCTCAAATGATGGAGCAGATTTGAAAAATCAAAACCAAGTGAGGTTGAATTTCTGGTTCCATAGATTTAAGGTTTATATAGGCATCCAGAGTGCCCCAAAGGGAGCCTGAGAAAAAAAAATAATCCCCAAAGGAGGCCTGGATAACAACTACAATATTTGGGTGAGATAGACTACATAAATTTTAGGGAAAAGCCAAAGGCTGTGATAGATAATGGCTGATACAGAAAAGAGTAAACATCCAGAGGCTGATGGAGCTAGGGGAAGAGATGGGTATAAATATCCAAAGGATGAACAGCTGAGGAGATGATGAAACAGACATGGTTGGAACATCAACAGAATCAGGATAAAATAGTAAAACCTTTTTTGGTCAGCTTGATTTCATTTTCAACTTAAATCTGTCTGGAGGTTGGTTTGTAAATACTTAAATTAATGATTTTCATGATTTATTTTGAGGATTTTGATGTGGATTGATGAGTTTTAAAGTTTGATGGATTGACAATGTTGGTTTGAATTGGCAATGAAAATGGATAATTTTTGAGTATTACTCAGATGATGTGGAGGTCTGGATGGGTCTTATTGTGTGTTGATGGACAACAAAACATAAATGGAATATTTAATTTTTGAAAAAAAATATTTCTATGAAACCTGAAATTTTGAAATAAACCAGCTAGCTGGGAGTGCGTGTAATTTAAAAACTCACTATTTTGATGGTGGATTTCCTAACTCTGATATGCACTATTGGGGATCTTTTTCATCAAGTGATAGAAGCTATTGAACCCAGGGATTTTAGAAATTCAGGTTTATTTAAAATACGTGGATCCCCCCCATGGATTTTTTTTTTCCCATCACCAATTACCATCATGTCTGAGATTGGGTTCCATCAAGTTTGATAAATTTTCACAACCTTTTTGGAAAACACAGTTAAGTATTTCTCAAGTTGTTGAAGACTCCAGGGAAAAAAATTGGAATTTTTGCCTTGAAATGATGATAGCACATGGTAAAGAGCGCAGTTATTGGCACTTCTGGGAATGCTCTTAGCCTTGTTCCGTCAGTGAAAAACATGCTGAGTGACTGACTGACTGGGAGCGCTCTAAAACACCGACTGTGGGATGATTTTTGAGACGCCGCTTCAAGGCAAGTATTGAGATGGCTGAGTTTCAGTGCCTTTGAAACGCTGCTCAGAGTTTTATGTACCAGCTAGCGGCTACATTCAACCCAAACTTGTGGCCATGAAGAAAGTAAAAAAGAAGGGACAAGCTGGTGGGTGGATGGACCCCTGGGATGAAGGAAGATGAGAGCGAGTGATGACGCGTTGACATGTCACCAGGACTTGCGCCCGGGGTATGCGGGGGATGTGACGGGTATGGGTGACACCCCCTCCTGCGCTGACGTCGTCCGTCGGATTTTCCATTCCCACTGGGCTCGAATGGACGAGGACGATTGCCGAGAAATAAATATTTTAACACGAAAATTCTGAAGAACAGTCGATTCGATCGAGTAACGATTCCATAGATTCAAATCAGATCTTCATCGAGCGTAACTGATATATTCGTTCACTCCAGATGGCATCGGCAGATATCGATTCAAGCACCAATGGTTTTGACTTTTCGAATTACTTGAGGAACGCTCACCTTACCTCGGCCTCAGGTCCCTCCAAACTCTCGCTCCCAAAGGCTACTAGCACCGGAACCACAATCGTCGGACTTGTTTGGGAGGGTGGTATCTGTCTTGGTGCTGATACCAGAGCAACCGAAGGTCCGATCGTGGCGGATAAAAAGTTAGCTTCCCCCCTCGTCTGACTCCCAAGTACTACGACATCTGGCACCTCTTGATTCGATCTTCAGAACCATAGAGACCGAGTCGACGAGCCAAAAACGATCTGACGTCCCTCTTCTTATTTCTTGATCTAAAACGTCATGGGACGATAAAGTTGTGAAAAAATTCACTTCATCTCTGACAATATTCGATGTTGTGGAGCCGGCACGGCAGCCGATACCGAATTCGTGACTGCCATGATCTCGAGCAAGTGAGCAGAAATGATTCTTGATTCTGTTCTGATTAATGTTATACAAAACTCAAAGTTTGAAGATTAAAGTTTCCTCTCGCCTCCCATTGGGAATATCTCGTGGGATCGTCTGAAAATGGATTAGCATTCAGCTCCATGCTCTCTCCACCGGCCGTCAGCCTAGGGTAGTCACCGCCATGACCATGCTGAAGCAGCATCTTTACAAGTGAGTTATATCTCACATCATTCGTTTGGACCCTAATAATTACCTGACGATATTTCGACATGAAACATGCGAAAAGGTATCAAGGCCACGTGGGAGCGGCTCTGGTCGTTGGTGGGGTTGATCCCACCGGACCTCAGTTATTTACCGTTGCACCCCACGGTTCGACCGATAAGTTACCATACGTGACTATGGGCTCTGGCTCACTTGCTGCCATGGCAGTATTTGAGTCAAAATGGAAACCCAAGTTGCCCCGTCAGGAAGCCATCGACCTCGTCGTTCAAGCCATCTATGCCGGTATCTTCAACGATCTTGGATCAGGTAGTAACTGTGACGTTTGTGTCATCGAGGCCACCGGCACCCAAATGCTCAGAAACTATGCCATGCCTAATGAAAGAGTACCTAAAGAACTCAACTACACTATGCGCCGAGGCGCCACAGCGTGGATCGTAAGTGGTTTTCAGTACAATCTACCTCTTGCTGCCATGCTCACCATGACGATTCTCAATATCATTAGAAGCAAGACGTCAAAAAGCTGGTTGTTTCTGAAAGCATCACCCGTATTGGTGGTGGGATAGCTGAAGGTGGATCCGGTACGGGTGCAGGCGCAGCTATGGGCATGGAGCTGGACAGATGATGGATGTTTCCCATCAGAAGAATTGTATTAGGCACCAATTCAAGAATTCATTCACCAACAACCGCCGGCTACTTGATACTTGTTGCGCAATAATCCTTTTGGTGATTTTCTAGTCTAGATACTTCTCGAACTGAATGATCACATAACTGACAAGGCCCCAGTTAAAAGCTAGGATATTTGACGCTTGCTTGACGCTATTGAAGCGATTATTGGTGATGAGCCCCGATGCTCACTGATCTTCACTGGAATCGCAAAGTTACTCGGATGTCTTCCCGTGACCTTCAGATGGATGTAGTCTGAGGTTTGTAGAAAGAAAGAAAAAAAGAACGACTGATTTGCACATGAATTTCGGTCGCGCTGTATTTTCTGTCATTCATGGCAGCTGTTGGAAGCACGGCGTATCTCCCAGGATGATGATGCTTATAGATAGGTGAAAAAAACCTTGGACGTGACCCTTAGCGTTAAAAACCGGAACCAAGCAGTACAGATTAGTGAGCTCATACCTTCATGGCTCTAGTAAGAACACACGGATAGGCAGTTTGGGACAATGAATTCAAGGAAAAGTTGAGTGCAAGATTGGCGGATGAAGACTTAGTTAGATGCGCTCGGGAATAACTAGATGATGCGTGTACTCTGTGATTCCTATCAAATCGATTGATCGACAAGATTTGTGATAGAATCCGTGAACCCGGTCTCAATTGCATCCTTCTTAACAAGATTACATACGTTGCCTCGACAGCCTGTCCCCGATTCCGAATTCATGATCCCTCTTCCCCCACTCTGCGATGGACGCACAGACACTATTTTTTTGACCAAAAAAACAAAAAACAAAAAAACGGTCAAGTTTGTCACCAAATCAAACTGCGGAAGGATTCGGAGGGCGCATCTTACAAAAAGAAAAAAAAAAGTGCAGACGAGGAGGGAGCAAAAGAAAGAAAGAAAGAAAAAATGACCTTGATTGATTGAGGAGTGGGATGAGCTAGGTGTTGGCAGGGTGGGTCAATGACATCAAGAGCTGGTGGTAGAGTTGACCTGAAAAGTCCTGGTTTTTCCTGTTCCCTTTGAGTGAGAAGGAGATAGAAAACCCAGGACAGGGACACAGGAAATACTCTCTACATTGTTGCTCTTCTCAAAATAAAATTCAGCAAAAGGCTACAAGGGGTTTGGGACATTAAATGCACTTTTTGGGGATTGGTAGGAATGCAAGGGTGTACTTAATAAAGCTTCAGAGAGAATCATTTTTGTTCCTGCTCCCTAGAAACTGAGATTGAATGATCAGTGAGACTAGTATTGATCAATACCCATCCCTTGTAAGTATGATGAGCACCAGTTAAAAATTCAAGTAGGTCTGATGGTGGTTTTGCAATCCTCAAACCAAGGTAACTATCAATCAAATATTGAGAGTTGAACATTGGAAGCAAACAGCCGTGCCAACCATGCAGGCTGCGACCACACAGCACAGTGATGATAATTCAAGTTGTAACCTAATCTCCTCCATTGACTATTCAAAATGGAGCCTGGAGGACAGAGATCTCTTCCTCAATCAACTTTACTCATTTGTCATTGCACTCCCATTGGATTCTCTGTCCTCCAGGTAAGCATCCTTCTCAACCTTCCTACTCTTGTCTCCTCATTGTCATGTCTCTAATTGTATCAACTCCTTTTCATTTCTTCAGGTGTGACCCTTCTGAGCTGCCTCCTCCTGGCGTGACTGCTTGACTCACCAACTCTGGTGTTTTATTAGGTTAGGCAGCTTTTACAGAACTTGTCCAGTTGTTGTTTCTTTCTTTGAAATCAACTTTACTCATTTTTCATTGCACTCCTGTTGGATTCTCTGTCCTCCAGGTGTGACCCTTCTGAGCTGCCTCCTCCTCGCCTGACCGCTTGACTCACCAACTCCGGTGTTTTATTAGGTGTGACCCTTCTGAGCTGCCTCCTCCTTGCATGACCGCTCAACTCACCAACTGTGGTGTTTTATTATCAAATGGGGTATTCTTTTGATTAGTGAGTAATTTCTAAGAACAAACTAGGAAATGATCAACCATTGTATAGTAATTTAAGTCTAACTAATCCCTCTGTCATCAGCCAATCAATCTGAGGCCTTGAATTCTTATTTTTCTACAGTGCTATTAATCTAAGCCCCCATGTTTCCCCAAAATGAAAGTGTAAGGTTTGTTTTAGGATTTGTGATAATGCAAATTTTATTATCATGATCATCATTCATTTGATAAAGAGTTCTCATAATAGGGTTTTGAACTAGCCTGAAATCCAGCCAGAAGCTTTTGATAATTCCAACTTGATGATCTTTCATCACCAAAATTTTTCCCTTTTTCCCTTACTGCTTTTATATCTATCTGGGACTTTTTTTTTTTTTGATTCAATGTGGGTGTGAATTATTTTTTGAATCCAAGTTGAATTTACTCATTGAAGTCAATAAGTTTATCAATTTCTTTCCCATGCTTTGTGTCCATCAAGGGATCCCATCTGGATATTACCAAGTTGATGGCTCTAAAGCAACTTGAGAATGGATTGATGCTTAGGAGTTTAAAATCCAATAAAAAACCTGATGGTGACAAAATAATTATCCAGAATCAGCTGAAATTCTTTGAAATTTCTCTAAAAGATAGAATATTTACCTTTTACATTATTTAACTTTATCAATCTTTACCTGTAGGGTCAAATTTAACCTTCACCTTGGTACCTCAGGGTTTAATTTTGTGCTTTTGAAGCATGAAACCTAAGTAAAAACCTGCCAAGATTGTGTTTCTTCCCAATCTAAAACCATATCATCTCTGAAGAATAGCAATTTTTCAATACAACACTCATTCACTTACATCCCTCAATTTATCCTCAAAATTTTACTCTTAATTCAAATCAAAAATTATGCTCTTTGCTACTGATTCTCCAGTGTGAATATTCTGGAACAATCTAATGGATGCATCTTTTTTCAAATTCAAAAAAAAAAAATAAATTTCAACTTTTCCTTTGGATTTTCATTTATTTTTACTGATGAATTCAAGTTCCCAAATGTTTCAAATCATGGAAATTTCTCAAAATTTAAGATAACAGGATAGGTTTTACCATCAACATAAATAGTGGAGCACAAGATTCTGGAAGTATCAAGATTTCAAGCAGATTTTGAATCAAATTCTAGAACACTCTACAACACACATCAGTGAAAAAAAATTATAAGGACTTGAATGAAAAAATAAATCTCAAGAAATACTTGAATGAATATCACCATTTAAAAAGAAACAGGACCAATGAATATTCCTATCAATCAAAAATGAATTTCAAAATATTTTAGGTGATTTGCCTGAGACCAATGAAGGAGAAAGGAAGATCATAAAAAAAACTTGAACACCAAGTGAAATCACACTCTGTTGATTTATATATATAAATAGGGCTTCAATTTTTCATGCCACCAAAACTGGATTTCACACAGTTTTGTTTATATTGCCACAACATCCTCAAATTTCCCCAATACACACAGTAATCCTGGAATTCACCTGGTTTTCCAGGGTGGTCAAAAAAAAAAAAAATACCTTGGACTAGACAGGCATCTCAAACCCCTTTAAAATATTTATGAGAATTTTTGTCCATTTTAAAGGCCTTCAAACTTGCACTCAAAAGATTTTTTTTTTAAAAAAAAAAAAACCCTTGCTTTATGTCTCAAATCTTTTCACATTTTTTTGATTTTTTTTTTTTCTTTCTTTATTATTTTGGAAATTCTGAAGAGACCAAAAGTTTCCAAATATGCCAGAATATTCAATCATGATTTGTTTAGAGTTTTAGTACTTTGTTTTCCTGCCAGAAAAAAGGATTCACATATAAAGAGAGACATTCTTTTCTCTTTTTTTTCCCCCCCTATTTTTCCACAAGGTTTTCCAAATTTTGAGCTTGCAGTCTTTCAGCTGGAATTGAAAAGGGCCCAAAACAATCATTTGGGGATTTTTTTGTAGCTTATCTTTTACAAAAAAAAAATCATAATTGAAAACAAAAAAGTGGCCTATTTTTTCTCTAAATCAAAGAGTCAATAATCAAGAGAAAAAAAAAATATGAAAAATTGGGAAATAGAACAAACCAATAATTCAATCAAGATCAATTTTCCCTACTTTATTTCTTGGATGTGTAGACTTTTTAGGAGGAAAAAAAAAAATCTTCAAACCAAGTTATTATGAATCAGATCTTCCCATTCTTGTGATTCCTTACTATCATAATCTTTTCAATGGGGATCTAATTGGGGAGCTGGTCACAGTTCAGAGTTAGATCAGAAAGAAACTATGTGCTTAAAATCTTCCAAAATAATTCAACACATGGGAGATATTTGAGAATTGGCAGTTGGAGGGGAATTGAGGGGCAAATAATTTGATGGTATCAACTTAGATAAAAGTACCACTGTCCATTTGCATGTATCTGCAAGCAGGAAACTATGGCAAATGAATTTCATCCAGTAACTTTGAGGGGCAGGTCCAGAAGTGTGGTTGAGATGTTTTCTTGCTTTTTCAAAATTTTCATCCCCGACTTGATCCATGAATTTTTCATCCTTGAAGAGAGAGTTTGATTTCATTTCATTGATTGTTTGCTGTTGTATTGAACTCCAATCTTCAGATTTATGTCCCAAATTAACTACTACTGATCTAAACCCACAGTTCCCATCACCCATCACATCTTGAACATGTGAAATTTGTGGTAGGGCTGTCTTGGGGACCATGAAACTTTTGTATGGATACTAAGGAAACAAAGATGAGTATTATTTAAGATAAAATGAAAAAAAAAAACAATTCATACTTACTTTATCAATATTCATTGCTTGAAAATTATCAGAAGATGAAGAAGAATTTTTATGTGAATCCCATTTTATGGCAAGAAGATGAAGTACTAAAGATCTAAACAAGCAATAATTTAATGACCTGGCTTATTTGGAACCTTTCTGTCTCTTCAGATTTTCAAAAATAATTAAAGAAAAAAAAAAATCAAAAAATCAAAAATGTGAAAAGATTTGAGGTGTAAAGTGGGTTTTTTTTTTTTCAATTTTTTGAGTGCAATTTTGAAGGCTTTCAAGATGGCCCAGAATTCTCATAAATATTTTACAGCGGTTTGAGATACCCTTCTAGCCCCTGGTATTTTTTTTTTTTTTTTGATTTTTTGATTTTTTTTTTTTTTGACCACCCCAGAAAACCAGGTGAATTTCAGGATTACTGTGTGTATTGGTTTTTGGGGGCATGAAAAATTTAATGCCCATATAAATATTTATTTTAAATTTATCCAGGAAGTTATTGGTTATTGGTTCAAGAAGATCTCTACAGAAGCTGTGATAGAGAAACTAACAAAGTTTTTAAATGATAAATGAAGGAAATTCTTTCCATCATGATGAGAGATATTAATTTTTTCCCAGACTGAATTCACACCTATCAATATGCTCAATCAAACCTTTTACTTATCAATTTAACCAACTTTTTTATCAAAACTTTGATTTCCTTTTGTTTTGATTAACTCAGTACCCCAGTCCCCTCTCCAAACTATCAAACTGCATTCAAAAAAAAAAAAAAAATTAAATTGAAGCTTGTTAGTTATCATGGTTTTCTTTATTTGATGTATCAGAGATTCTCTGAATTTATCCTTCTATTTAGGTGAGATGAGAAACAAACCTCTTTAATTTCATTTTAACCTGTTTTTCTTCTGGTAGGTTTGCCCCCCCCCCCCACAGTTATCTAATTTCACATTACTCATATATCTCTGTATATTGATTATTACATAAGAATCAAAAGAATATGCAAGTTTTAATTTGAAATTTTTTTAACTTAAATCTGATTGGTCTTTGATCAATTTTGACTTGATTTGAATCAATCAGATAGGGAATGCTCTCCAAGCTGCCTGAAATGATTCAGTTTATCACACAAGTTCTCATTTTAGTCAGGATTGGTTCAATATGCTTTATTTCATTCACTAAGGTTGAAATTAATACTTTGTTTAAATTTTTAGTTTCAACTTACATCCTTTACCACTTATTCAATCAATCAATCAATCAATCAATCAATCAAAAAAAAAGATAGATAGATAGATATATCTTCTTCCTTGATGCTATTTATTATTTTGTTAAATTCACATCATTCCTGAATTATAAATGTTACTCTTCCTCTTATCAAAAACAATGTTGATGAAATTGGTAATCTTAAGAAACTCAAGAACCGATTCCTTGTTCAAATTTTGATATTTTAAAATCCCTGGTTAAACCTTTGAAGAATATCTCTCGATCCTAATTAAGGAATGACTTCTTTTGAACCATGTCAACAAGAGTACGGTGAGGTACAGACTCAGTATAACTAACTACCTACAGTCTGGCTCATAAGGCTAAGTGTTGTGATTGGTATGTGATAGGTCAAACTAGTCATTATATATCACAGGCGGATATCACGTAATCTGTGACACTTTTACATACTATATTTACCTCGCGCGCGGTCAACCATGAAATAGAGTATGGATTTGAGCTCTAACGTCCTACACTAAGCTAGTCTGGTTCTGAGTCCTGTGAGTCTGAGTCTGAGTCTGAGTCTGAGTCTGGTCGATGTTGACTTCTTCTTCTTCTTCTTCTTCTTCTTCTTCTTGACCACTTCCAGGCAAATCGACATCACATCGGATACTTATCCCATCTCTTGAACTAGGTTGACTTCAATCAGCTTGCTGGAAACTGCTCGAGTAGTCCAGACTGACTGACTGACTGACTATCTATCATTCGCTCGATCCCCTTCGATTCAAGTTCTTCCTCCATCCAAAACTTAAAACTTGGAATGACGCCCATTGATTCTACTTTGGAAAAGCTGGGAATGGGTCATTACCAATGGAAACTATTGTCAGTCTTCGATCCTCTTGAGTTCTACACCTTTCAAATTCATCCTATCTACCTACTCAAGCACCAACTCCATCATCTCAATCCCTCCAGCGATTTAACTAATTAGTATCATCGCAATCTATTCCTAATCTTTCTTCCCCTTACCTCCTCTTAAATCAATCCTCCTCTCTCTCAACTCAATCCTCATCATCTTCCATCCTCCTCGCTCTCGAGACTGAACTCTGACCATCGCTTCCATCTTTCTTTCTTCTCTCCATCCCAACAACCTCTTCGACCCTCGTCCCCCACCACTTTTCCATATCTTCTACATCTGCCTCCATACCCACCTATCTCCATACGATTCACTCCATGTGATCAAGAGTACTTTGCGGTTGTGAGTCCACCGTCGGACTCTCCAATCTCCCTCCTCACCACGTTTTCTTTTCCTCCTCCAAAAAATCAAAGACGGACCCTTGTCTCGATCTCTCCTCGATCTCGAGAAGAAATCCAGACCAGGCCATCCTATCTTTCTGATCTTCAAGAGCAAGACGACTGACTCGATCAATCTCTCATTTGGATTAATGTTGATTTGGTCACGGTAATCTAATCAATTCGACGACCGTATCGGCTGATGATTTAGTCGGATGGCTTTGTGATAATGTAAGGATTTAGTTCTATTGAGACTTACAAGTACCAGAATCTTGATTGTACCTTGATCCTCATGAACCCTCGTCGACCTTTGAGGTTATTCTCTTCACTTATCCCAACCCTACACCACCCTAATCGATCGATAACGATGATCGTCATGACGCGCTAAAATCCTTCGAACCGATAAACTATGAAATTTCGTAGATGTGGCTGCAATCAGTAGCGGTGATCTTACCCAGGGTTCAAAGTCAGTTGAATAAAACAAGAAAAAGAATATGTGTGTAACTTGGGCTCTTCAGCTGCCTTCCGATCATGGTAAAGAAGACTCCCATGATCTTGCACACCCAATCGTGCTTTCATATTTATAGAATAAGGAGAGAGATGAAAAGGGTTTTTTTTTTTTTTTTTTTTTTTTCTAACTCCAACCGTTCGCTTCAATTTGCGAACCGATCATCAATGTCTCAGTACACTTCCGAATTTCCGATCGATGGATTGGTTTGTTATCGACTTCGATCTTTTTCGGAATGATGATTGGGGCATGGATGTGGGGTAGCTGTAAGTCATCATTCTACCTTGAGCTCTTACCCTTTCTTGGTTGCGTGAGGCCCGTCGGATTAATCGTCTCTACTCTGTCGTCAACCTTCAATCCAACTATTTGATCATCATCCACAGATGCCGACGCCTATGGGCGTAGGGGACCATTCAACGGTACATTATTCATGACGGCCATCTTCGGACTCCTTACCGGTTTTGCGCCAAGTTTCTCTTGGCTCTGTCTCTCGTTGTTTGGACTTGGAATGGGCGTGGGTGGCTCGATGCCGACCGATGGCACTTTATTCCTCGAGAACATTCCCAAAACTCGTCATTATCTTCTCACCAGTCTCTCCGTCTTGTGAGTTTGATTCTCAAGCTTTTTTTCTCTCCTCTCCTTTTGCTCAATCGTTCTCGAAAACACAGTTAGCCTCCCATCTTTTTCTAATCCTTCATCGGTGCTTTGAATCGTTTAGCTTTTCATTCGGGGCTGTAATATCTTCCTTCTTAGCTTTAATCACCCTACCAGGATCAAGTTGCGAAGAGCCAACAGAAGGGCAAACTTGGCCATGCAATCCTCAAGTCGACAACCTTGGTTGGAGATACTTACTAATTGTACTTGGTGTCCTCGTCAGCTTCTTTAGCTCATCCCACTTGCTGCTCAACTTGGGTTCTTTTTCCAAATCATCCCATCAATTTCGTTAACATCCCTCTGTCCGGAAAATCATTCACTGGGTTTTTTGTTTTTGCTTGGTTCAGACCTTGATGATGTTTACCTGTCGTGTAACATTGTTTCATATAGAAGAGTCGCCGAAATTTTTGATTTCGAAAGGCCGACCAGCGGATGCGATTACGGTTTTGGAGCTCATCTCTGCCCAAAATGGTACTCAACTGACCATCACCGAGGCAGACGTTGATGACGGTTTATCCAACGAAACTGGAGTCGATCCTGGTGAATATAGCCAACTACAAGATAGCCTGCCGACCCACAACGGTGATCCGCGCCCACTATTTACAAGTACTCCTCTAGGAAATCTGTCAGAGGCTGGGAAGGAACAAATCAGAAGAGGGACGGCGAATTTTAAACTTCAACTCCAACTGCTGATGAGCCCAGAGCTCCAAACGACTACAATTTTAATTTGGTCGATCTGGGCTGTCGTATCCTTCGCCTAGTAAGTACTCCCTTCTTTTAAACCCTTGGTTGATGAGATGCCTTGAAGTCACTCGATTGATTTGCAATATCATTCCACACATAGCACTTCATTCAATGTATTCTTACCGGCTTATCTAGAAAAACGGCATCCAGCGAAAGGTCAGATAGAAGAAACTTTAAAGGAGTATTTGCTGTACACAATCTCTGGGTGGGTCGAATGAGGATTCCTTGGAAATGATGGATTATATTCCAGTCGATAGATCGATGGCAAGCAAAGGAGAATTGACATCTACTTTGAATTTCTTTGCACTTGACGTCCTTTGGGTTTCATAATAATCAAAAAGTTGTCCTGGTAGTATTCTGGCAGCTTGGATGATCGAAACCAGATTGGGCCGAAAGAACACCATGGTATTGAGTACTTTGGGGACCTCAGTTGGTATCCTTGCCTTTCTCAAGATCCAAAGCGACGCCGGGATTCAGATCAGTAGCGCCTTCATTTCTCTAATGGCAACAATCATGTGTTAGTAATCCCCCCCCCCCCCTTGGATTTCTGAATCCATCCTCTGTTTTTGCACATCACCCGGTCTGATGTTGGTTGTTATCAAACCTGGTTCGGTTCACATCTCACGCACTTCTCGTGTTCCAGATGCAGTCATTTATGGTGAGCGACTCGTCTCCAGTATCGATTCGATCAGTGATATCATGACAATTTGAAAGAAAAGAGTATTTGACGAAGAGGCATGACACCATTTCGGTTTTTTTTTTGTTCAAAAACCAATCAACCACAATCAAGGTTACACACCTGAAGTATTCCCATCATCGATTCGCGGTACCGGGTACGGAGTCGCATCAGCATTCAGTAGATTATCCGGTATGGTTGGGCCATTGATCGTCGGATTGTTGATCAAGCTTTGGTCGATCCAGGCGGCTCTCTGGATGTCCCTCCTAGTACTCTTTGTCGCTGCTATGTTGATGTGTCGATTACCCATAGAGACTCGGACTACCCAACCGAGTTACGCGAGGGTGGATGATGAAGCTGGCGATCTCTAAGAGTTTGACTGTCTTCGATCTTGATCCTAGCAACCTCTGTCGATCCATTCATCCGGGCTCACCATCCACCTATCCTATCCATTTTTTTTGACACCCATATCCGTTATAGAGTCTAACACAGGGTATCCGCGGAGAAATCTCGGAATCGTTTAATTTGTCTCTCCTCTATTCCAAGTTCTCGTTCCATGCGATCCTTAATCCCATCCCATCTCTCCTTCGTGCTTTTCTCTCTCTCTCTCTCTCTCTCTCTCTTCCTTTCTTTCCCGTGAGGCTTGAACTTGGTTTATGTTTCGCATCTGGTAGTAACTTTTTAGTCTCACCCCCCCCCCCACCATGTTCTTCAAACGTTGTTGTTGTCGTTTACACGACGGATGATCATGATTCATCCAAGAACGGAATCTCGGGATTGTTTCATCTCGCCCATCTCCTCTATTCCAAGTTTTCGTATTCCCCTGGAATCTCTTATCTCATATCTCCTTCGTGCTTTCTCTCTTTCCCGTGAAGGCTGACTATTTCGCATCTCGTAGCAATTTTTCGTCTCACTACCATCGTGTTCTTCCAACGTCGTTGTTGTTACACGACGGATGATTGTCATGCACACGTCCGGGCTATCACGGATGAATACTGGGTCCTAACACCTCCTGGCACCGATTCCTATTCTTCCACGATGATCTTTTCTGATCCGGAGATCGATCGATGGCCTCCCTCTGAACGAACTCCTCCTGTATTATCTCGTAGAACTTCTTTTTCTTTTTTTTTTTCTCTTCCTCTTCTTTCAGTCTTGTTCTCGTCTACCCGTCTGGCGAAGTGTTTTTTTTTTTTTTTTTCTTTTTTGAAGGTAAAATTGTTATCGATCTCATCTGATCTGAGGAGACTCAGCGCAGGTTTGCAAGCGAGAGTGTCACCGCGGCCGGTGCGATTGGGGGTTGGTTGGCCCTTCAGGGCATACGCGTGCCAAAAGTATCCGACAACGGCAGGATTTGAACCTACGCGGGGAGACCCCAATTGATGGTAGACCGTCAAAGATCCTAGGATGAAACATTCTAGTCAATCGCCTTAACCGCTCGGCCACGTTGTCGCATACACCTGAGGCAATTGCAAAAATATGGACAACACCCTGTTTCTCAAAACACAAGACTATACACGGTGCACCTTGTTCCTAAAAAACCCTGTCCCCCTCTTCTACTTTTGGATTTTAATTTGGTCCTGCCAGACTTGAGAAAAAAAGAAAAACGATGATCCTAAACAAAATCATTCTTATGACTCCATCATCATTTTTTTTTTTTTTTTTTTGAAAAAAAAAAAAAGTGAGGATTTGAGGGGTGAAGTATTGTTGAAGCCAGGAGGGATCTTTTGGAAGAGAGATGAGATTGAGATCAAGATGATGATGATGGTGTATTTTATGTTGTCTTTGGATTGAAAGATTGTCTTGGATAAGGGTCAGATTGGAATGAGACAGAGGGGAGAGGAGAGGGGAGAGATGAATGAAGAACAAGGGATTGAAGGGCTGGTAATTGATTAAGGAGAAAACCCATGTTGCTGTTGCTTTTATGATCTAGAGATTGATTTTTAATTCTTGGGTTAGTTTTGTGGGGTTGAGGATGGTGGACCAAGGCAAGATCTCAAAGGACCTCTCTGGATTTCATCAGAAACCCTCAGATTCAAAATCCAAATCATCCAAATAGGGGGGGTTTTTTTTTTTTTTCTTTTGGAATAGGAAGGATTTGAGAAACCTATGGCTGGGAAGTAAGGATCATGAAACCCCTCTTTGATATCAAATCTGAAAAAAAAAAAAAAAACTGGTAGGATTCAAACTATGTGTGGGTGAATGTTTTTTTTTTTTTTTTATTTATTTTTTTTTTGAGTAAACAAATCTTGAAGGATTGAGTGATTTGACTGGATTAGAATTAGGAACCATTGAGATTGGTGAAATCAGTAGTATCAGGTTTATATTTATTTTTTTTTTTTTGAGGGTGAGAAGGATAACTACTGATTATTTGAGTTAGAGGATAGCCACCCAACCAAAGGTTACCAATGCTGATGGAATAAACAATGAGTCTAAGAATTGATAAATACCAAATTGGTAAAAGGCCTAAAATCAGTCAGAAATGGATGTTAAGAGTCCTTTACTGATCTTCCTTGAGGCTAGTTATTCCCTCCAAATCCAAATTGGAGTTGATCAAGAATGAGTTGGATTCAATCAAATCTGAAATTGGAGTGGTTTGAATGGTAGAAAGAGTTGATTTGGTTATGGTGTAGGATTGGGAAATGAAGATTTGGTCCCATGAAATCAAACATGATGATTGATGAATTTGAATAGGACTCTAGATATAATGTTGGTTATAAAGTCATGAGGATGATCAACTGAGGTTTGAGTGAATTAGGTTCAAATCCAAATACTGGTTGATGAGATAACTCAACCGGGCATGATTAGAGAATCCTTGGTGTGAGCTAGGCTCAAAATTACATAGTTCTAGAGTCAAAAAAAAAAAAAAAAATTTGAAGAGCTGGATTGAAGACAAATTGAAGACATTAGTGGGATGGTCCACTTGGAAGGCTCACTTGATCATCTAGATTTTATCAGTGTTAGAAAAACTTGATCAGTGGTTAGTGTGAACTTTAGTTGGTGGCATGAGTTCCAATTCAAGATTAGATGCTGAGGATGAAGATTGAAGGAGGGATTCTATGAAATCCATAGATGGTTTTGGTTTTGATTAAGATTGATAGATTCAAGATGTGAATCATCATTTTCAAGTTCAAGACAAACCAAAAAACTGCACATGCAATTTATCATTGTGAAAAAAAAAAAAAGTTAAAGTTTTATTTTTTTTATTTTTATTTTTATTTTTATTTTAATTTTTTTTTTTTGAAACGATTTGAAACTTTTTAATCCAGTATTTACCCTAAATCTGTGTTCTGAATGATGTTGATTATTTTTTAGAATCAGTGGATATATTTCCAAGGAAGACTCTGAACTTTTGACCAATCCATTCGATTGAGGGTGGTCAGGTGAAATATGGTTATGTTGTAATTTGAGGTTTTGTAGATATTTAACAAGAGGATGAATGTCAAATTCCTTTAAATTATCAGTGGTGATTTCTTTGGGAAATCCATGATTCAAAGTGATCTCTTTCACCATCTGGGTCACCCACCATTTAGCCAGTAATGGCCCTAAAAAATACATCCCCCATCTTTCAAACACTTGGCCACATCACATCATCCTCAAACTGTCCTGGTTGTTGGTCTTCTTCTTTTTGAAGAAATGAAAAATGGTGTCTTTGAGGTTTCAATGTCCCAGAGCCATATTGGTCTCATGTACAATTTTCTTAGCCGTTTCCCATTTTCCAATGATGGTTTTCCAGCCCTTGACTGTCTTTCAATATAGGATACCACCTTCAACATTGAAGTCCTCATGTTTGATCTCTTTATTCACTAAATCTCTTTCAATATACTGAAGGCCATTGAATCTTTTCTTAATGTTGTCTTTTCATTCTTCTTCCAGGAACAGAATATCAGAAATTACCTTTGTTAATCTCATTCTAAATTACTAGGTTTCAAATCAATCAACTCATCAAAATTTTTTTATTATCTCTCTAACCAATACTTCCTTTACCAATCCCACAAAGACCTCAAGATATATTAATTAAGTTAGAATTGACCCACTGAATCCCAAAAACCATGAAAAGCTCAAAGTGGGATTTTTATAGTGTTTATAAATCCATACGTGTTGTGGAGCTCCCACAGATCAATCATAATCTATGAATTGATTTTAAATTCCAAGGTTTTTTCTTTTCTTTTCTTTTCTTTTCTTTTCTTTTTTTTTTTTGATCATCTCATTCCACTTCTGAAGGCTGGATTCATTTTTATTTTCATGTTTTCATTTTTTCATTTTTTTTCATTTTTTTTTTTTTTTTCAAACTAATTTTTTGGTGAATTTTCAAAATTTTATCCTGAGCAAAAGGCTCTGATCATCTTCTCACCCTATTTCTATTTTTAAATTTTGGATTTAATGGGAAGATTGGTTCACCTACTAAATACTTTTTTTTTTTTTCTATCAAATAAAAAAAAAAAAAAAATAATCTTGTTCATTTTGATTGAACATCCAATGGATCAAGATAATTTGTATTTTAAAAGACTCAAGATCCTCTAGAAGAAAGTTTTACCCAGTGATATGTTAATATTTCTTGCTTTTTTATTTTTTATTTTATTTTATTTCTCATTTATTTTTGTTTTTTATTTTTTATTTTATTTATTTTTGATTTATCTATTTGTTTCTTTCTTGTTTGTTTCTTTTTAATTTATTTTTTATTTTTTAAATCCTTTCATTTTTAGTTTAAGTAAAATCTTCAAGTCTTAAAATTAAAATAATTAACTTCATTTTCTGTAGTAAAGTATCAAAATTCCCTCCTCATTTTGATTTCATTCATGAAATTATTCAAAATCAGTTGGAATTCAAACAATCCATTTTCAAATATTTAATCTTGGATTATAATCATTGAGGAGATGTTGATTTAAGGAAAAAATATTCACAATCAAAATCTATAATCTTTTATTCAATATTCAATAAAAATCAAATAAATAGTTAAATTTGGTTTGAAATTAATAAAATTAGAACAAAGCATCTGAATTCTAATGTGAAGATATCTTTTTTGGAGAAACAATTTTGACATGTAAACCAGTCAACTCAGTATCTTTTCTCAAAGAAAAGAATGAAAACAGATCATAGCAGACTCAAAGCTCAGTGGATTTCCACTTACTAATTTCAAAATAAAAAAATGTGAAGCATTCTATCTTTCAAAATTAATTCTTAGTTTTTAATTGATCATTGAATATCTTATATTTAATCTTCAAATAATAAATTCATAATTTATAATAATCCTTTGAATCATTTAAAATTAATAAAATCATCAACCAAGGAATTCAAACCTACTTATTCAAAAGGTTTCTATCTTCAGCCTTGATTGATCCAAATTCATCTGAAAAAAATAGCTTTCTAACTTTCTTTTCTTAATGATTATCAACTACTTCAGCATCACAGTCCAGTTATTCTCATGGTCTAATAACCATAACTTTTTAACTCATGCTCATCATGAATCCTTTTTTACTTTTTGTTATTTGAATTGCCTTTCAGAAAAATTAAATTAAGTTTGCTACTCACTCTACATTTCTCCCCTTACAATTAACCTTCAAAACAATTATTTTTTTTTTTGATTTTCCATGTATGTACACTCTATATGCAGATTAGTTTCACATTAGATCAAAAATTCCTCAGTTTTTATCTGATCCATAGACTAGGTTTTTGTTTACCTCCAAATCACAAATATTTTACCTTTCAAATTTTTACTCAGTTATTTGATTTCATAGTTTCTTAGATTTTATGTTTAAAAAGTGTTATATCAAGCTTGTGCCAGTTTTATTTTTATCAAAAAATCCACCTCAAATCATGCAATTCAATGTGAAGAAAATTCTTCCAAATTCAAAGAAATAAATCATATATTTTAAATTGATTGTAGCATTCATTTCTCCCAGCTGGTGAAATGTCCACCTGATTCATTGCACCCCCCAAGTGTCTGAGGATGTCATGTGAAATCAAATGAAACAAATAAAGTAAAAAAAAAAACTTAGAAAAATATTTTTCCTTTTGATATTTGTTTTTTATTGATTAAAAGTGAATTCCTAAACAGAAATGCTTCCCTTTGCCCATTCATCAAAAATAAGGTAGGTAGAAATGTTAGTTCACAGGCATGCAAAAACTTATATCCTTTTTCTTCTATAACTCTTGATTATGGATAGATACTCAAATAGCCTTTAGAAAATTGGCCTGAAAATAGTAATTCTAATTTATATAATTGATAAAGAATCCTAATTTATCCAGATTTCAGCTATACTATGAGAGGGAGATGGAAGTCTTGTAGAAATCCTAAGTACAAACCAGTCAAAGATTTTGATCTGAAGGCACTGGAGAGGGCCAAGAATGTCAGGCCCTGAGTCAATATTAGGGCCTATCAGAGTTAAGCAAACCCGCCATTTTTTAATGGCGGGTTTCAAACCAAATCTTCCATTTCAAACCCGCCATTAAAAATCACAAAAACCCACTTATTTCACATGAGAGGTGTCAGAGTTACCTTGAAATAAGTGGGTTTTTTCAAGTAAAGTATATAAAGGCTTCCACCACCTGTCCACTTCATACACCCCTGGTTTTCCACCTCCAACCTTGGAAAAATTCTACCTCCAACCTCATTGGAAAAAAAAATTGATTCATTGCTCTTCATCTCTTCATCACTATCTTAATCACTTCATCAATCTCATCACTTTATAGCTTTCATCACATCCAGCTAAATATCATTCAATTTATTGCTTTCATCACATCCAGCTAAATCTAACTCTCATCGCATCACTATCCTCATCACTCCCTCAACCTCATTGCTTTATTGCTTTCATCACATCCTAACTCTCATTGCTTTATCCCCCTTGTCACTTCATCACTCTCATCTCTTGCTATCCTCTTTGCCTCATCAAATCTAATTCACTTTATTGCTTTCATCACATCCAGCTAAAGCTAACTCTCATTGCATCCCTATCCTCATTGCTCCCTCACCCTCATCACTTTATTGCTTTCATCACATCCTAACTCTCATTTCTTTATCCCTCTTGTCACTTCATCACTCTCATCTCTTGCTATCCTCTTTTCTTCATCACTCTCATAATGGCCCCTCAGCAATCCCCCCCGCAAGTCCACTAAACAATTGCAATGGACCAAACAAAACATCCTCCAGGAACTCAACATCCAAAAATCCTCCCCCATCAGCTTCCAGAGGCTCAAGTAAGCTCAAGAGAGCTGATCACATCATCCCAGTAAACTGGCTCAAAATTCTGTCCAACTACAATGCTTGCTTTGTATCCAACAATTAAACACGCGTTGGCCAACCTCCATCCTCTAAGGTCAATTTTTATCTCCTGATGGCCAATGAACTCAAGAATAAAACAAAAGGTAGGCTGGAACTGTCATCCAAACAGATGAGGGAGCAATTCAAGAATTATTGAGACAAGTACAAAAAGGCCCACTCCATGTCAATCTCCACCCGCTTTGGTATCACCAACTCCAAAAAAGCCAAGGGAATCAACTTGGTGGTTGATAAGTTGGACTCCATTTGTCCTTTTTATGTTCAAATGGATGAAATATTTGGAAAGAAGGCCAAAATCACCCCTCTAGCTTCTTTTGAAGCCCAACAATCTTATTCAGTTGATGCCAAGGACTTGGCTGGGGATGCTCAGCCTAGCAATGAGGACCTTGATGAAACCCTTGCCTTTGAGTGGCACCAATCCAATTCCAAGGAGGATATTCAAACACAATAAGCTCCAATAACGTCTACTTCTGCATCAATTGATGAGTCAAACCCAACCTTGGACCCCTCACTTACTTCTTTTGATTGCTCTCTTCCTGGGGTGGAAGAACTGGAGAACTTGGCCAATGAGGAGGATTTCATTCCCATATCACCATTGCCATCAACATCTGCTCAAGTAAGGAACCAAGTTCTTTTCTCTTCTGTCTGGTTAATCCTGACTGATTTAGATTTGAAAGAAACAGGCTCATCCATTCCTGAATGGCCAAAAACTCAAGCCAATGGGGCCTCCCACATCCCCTTCAAATGAGAGCAATGATGTTCCCACACAAACCTCCTCTGCAAAGGGAAAGCAAAAGGCCTCCAATTCCATCAACATCAACCCCAATAGCATTCAAAAGAGGATAAACACTACAAAATTTTTGGGATTTGAGTAGATCATGTAGAAGCAAGATTCAAGTAAGCCCATTGGATTCTCCTTGCTTTCAAAATCAAGCTCATTCCTATTCCCCTCTGAAAAACAGTGAAATTGAATATTGAATCTGAAAAACTTCAGTTTAAAAAGGAGAAGTGGGATTGTCAATTGGCTATTGATTTGCAAAAGTAGAAAGCCAAGATTTTGGCTCATCAAAAAAAATGGGATGCCAAGTGGAAGTTGAAACAGGCTGAGCTTGAATTTCAAAAAGAGGAAAAGAAGAAGGATAAACAGCAAGCACAACTGGAAATGGAGAGGGAACAAATGGCAACAGAAAAAAAGGATAAGTGGTCAATGGCTGCGGAATACATTGGTAGCAGTAGAACAGTAGATGAATTAAAGCAGATTAACAAAATGCTGTGCTTGTAAATATATTTGCTTTGATGAAAAACTTAAAAAGAAAAAAAAACCCCATTTTTTATTACAACAATGCTTAAGACTATTTTTAACCCCACCAATAAAAAAATATTTTTTCTTTTTATTTATATTTTTTTTCCTGGAGTATATTTTCCCACTCCCCAAGTCCCTGAAAGTGTTTCAATTTGTTTTGTTGATTTTCATTGACATTGCCATTCTTGTATGAGTGGCAGTCTCCACAGCAGGAAAAGTACAGTGCTTGTACTTATTGGATGCCCAAACCATTTTCACTATACCTTTTTGCTTGAGATCAATTCCAAAGCCAAGGTCAGGAAAAACATATTGGTCATCTGATACTTCATATTCATCTGTAATTTCAATAAGTTTTCCATTTGATTTCTTGGTTGGAACTCCAAGTAATAAGGAATACTCAGAGATGTCACCTTTTTCAATGTGAGGTGAGTTGTAAAAACAGTCGGATGTGAAAGTGAAATGCATAGAGCAGTCAAAGGGAGTAGGCTGAGAACCAAATTCAAGTGATGAGAAGGAGTGGATGTGGTTTTCCTTCATTATTTCACTGTTTGATTCAAAGGGAAGTCTGGCCAAATTGCAAAAAAATTGTCCTAAAATTTGAGAGACTTTGTCTGCCTTAAGATTGAGAAAAGCATACTCTTGAGGAGAAGATTGAATAGATGATTGCTTCACATAGCGTCCAAGTAACTAAAAGGGGTCCATCTATTCTTGCCATCCAATTTCCCACATTTTTTCACCCCAAGATCTTGAGGGACCAATAGTGTTGACAATTTTTTTTGACTTGTGAAGGAAAGTTGTCACAAAGTTGATGTCCTTGTCTTGGTCAGAAATTTTATCCAAAAGGAAAAATTCAATTATTGCAACAAGACCATTGTGATCAGATTTATTGAGAACAATTAATTTGCCATGGCTGAAGAAATGGAATCGCTTGATTGTCTTCTTGGCATGTTCAAACTCAGTGGGTGATGGTTTTCAATAGTTCTTTTTATTTTTGGCAGTGATGGCAGGATACAGATCCAAAGGTTGTAGTTTCCATCCTGAAAATACAACCTTTTCATGGATGCCCCCCTCTGCAAGTTCCAAAGAGATTTCTGATGCCCTCATTTGATCCCTCTTTTTCTTCAAAGCCCTCTGCTTGCCACCTCTCTTTATGTTTTTCACCTCATCTCCTTCCATCTTGTTCCCTCCCAGGTAAATTCTCCGCTTGGGGCGGGGATCAAGAAGGGATTCAATTTGGAGTATAACATTGTGAGTGCGGTGGGAGAAGGGATGGCATTGAAGGAAAAGGGGTCAAAGAAGGGTTAAAAAAAAAAAAAAAAAACCATGTCAGTCACATGATCACCAAAAAAAAAAAAAAAAAAAAAAAAAAAAAAAAAAAAAATACTGGGCATGGGCATGAGCTAATTGGGCCGGGATTATTACCAAAAAAAAAGTTAATGTCATCACCAAAAAAAAAAAAAAAAAAAAATTACTGGGGTGCAAGCCAATTGGGCTGGGCTTTGGGGCAGGCCTTGGGTTGGGCGGGGCTGGCAAGCCTAGGGAGACAAGGGGGGGCCAGCAAGGAGGGGCAAGGGGGGGCCAGCAAGGAGGAGGAAGGGGGGCCAGAGAGGAGGAGTGAGGGGGGGGGGCAGCAAGCCAAAGGGGGGGGCAAGGGGGGGCCAGAGAGGAGGAGCAAGGGGGGGGGCCGGCAAGCCAAGGGTGGGCCAGCAAGGAGGAGCAAGGGGGGGGGGGGGGTGGCAAGCCAAGGGTGAGGGAGGGATGGCAAGGAGGAGGAGGAGCAAGGAGCAAGGGGGGGGGGGGGGGTGGAGAGTTGAGGGCCAAGCAAGGGAGGGCAAGGGCGGGCTGGCAAGGAGGAGGAGGAGCAAGGAGCAAGGGGGCTGAGGGCCAAGCACCAAGCAAGGGAGGGAAAGGGCGGGCAGGAAAGGAGGATGAGGAGCAAGGAGCAAGGGGGGGCAGGGAGTCAAGGGAAAAGCAAGGGAAGTCCAGAAAAGAGGAGGAGGAGCAGGGGGGGGGGCGGAAAGTCAAGGGCAAAGCAAGGGAGGGCAAGGGCCAGCTGGGAGGGTGAGGGAGGGATGGCAAGGAGAGAGGGGGGGCTGGAGAGTCAAGGGCCAAGCAAGGGAGGGCAAGGGCTGGCCAGAAAGGAGGAGGAGGAGAAAGGAGCAAGGGGGCCAAGGGCCGAGCCCCAAGCAAGGGAGGGCAAGGGTGGGCAGGCAAGGAGGAGGAGGAGCAAGGAGCAAGGGGGGGGGGCAGGGAGTCAAGGGCCAAGCAAGGGCAGGCCGGAAAGGAGGAGGAGGAGAAAGGGGGGGGTGGCAAGTCAAGGGCCAAGCAAGGGAGGGCAAGGGCGGGCTGGCAAGGAGGAGGTGCAGCAAGGAGCAAGGGGGGGCCAGGGAGTCAAGGGCCAAGCAAGGGCGGGCCAGAAAGGAGGAGGAGGAGCAAGGGGGGGGGGCAAGCAAGATGGGAGGGGGGACAGGGGGGGTGTTGGTGAGTGAGTGGGAGGGAGTGAGAGGGGGTGAGAGGGAGGGAAAAGCGGAATGAGGAGAGGGGAGGGGGGAGCTTTCCTGGGGCATCAACCAAGGGGGTGGGGGGGGGCTGAAGGGGGATGGAGGTGGATGAATCAAAGGGTGAGCATTGGATGATGGGGAGGATGAGGGGGAGGATGAGAATGAGCATTGGATGATGGGGAGGATCAGGAGGAGGAGGGGGGGGGAAGCTTACCAGGGTTTTCAACCAAAGGAGGAGGGGAGGTGGGTGAGGTGGAGGTGGTTGGTGAGGAGGAGGAAGGAGTGGACCACCCGGTGGTTTGGTGGGGTGAGGTGTATGGGTTGACCAGTGGTTTGGTGGGGTGAGGTGTATGGGTTGACCAGTGGTTTGGTGGGGTGAGGTGGGGTTTTTGGAAGTTTTGAGTCTGTTTTGCCTAAGTCCACCCCACCAAATGAGAAAAAAAAAACCAACTCAGCCTAGGAATCTTGGGTGAACAACCAAACCAAAAAAATTTGGTGAAGGGATTTTTTTACCTAATTCAAAATCAAACATTACTCATCAAAGTTAGCAAGGGTGAGAGGAAGAATCCATTCTCTCATAGAAGAAGATGAGGGACAAGATGAGACAGGGATGACTTGAGGTGGATCAGGAATATCACCTTCAAATATTTTGTCCCATTCATCTTTGATTTCAGCCAAAACATTGTGAAGGATTACACAAGTGATAATCCAGTTGATGAGGAACTTCATGTCTTTGGGGTTTTGAAGCTGGTTTTGCATTTCCCTTAAACTGGCCCATCTTCCTTCCAGGACTCCTATGGAATGCTCAATCCGAACTTGTGATTGGGCAAGATGATATTTAAAATTGGTTTTTCCTTGATTATTGGACAAAACATTCTGGTATGCTGGAACCACATATTTTCCACTAGCATAAGCTAAATTGGACAGAAGGTATTGATCTTGGTCAAAGTAGTTCTCTGGTTGTTGGGCAATCCACATCCAATTGAAATAATATGAATCATGACAAGAACCTGGGAGGCCAGCATGGAGGGATATGAAATTCTTGTTGTTATCACCAACAATTTGTAGTGCCAAAGAGTATCTATAAAAACCAATAAAACAAATTTGTTCAGTGTCTTATCAAAGGCTTTGGAAAGGAAATGAATGAATTTCCTTTTTTTCCAATCAAAATAGTGGTTGCCATCTAGCCTGGATTTTGACTCAAGGAGATGGTGGTTCCATCAAAAAACCCAATGCAACCAGGAAAGCCTTCAGTCTCCATTACTTGAGATATCTACTTGCATTCTTCTTTGGTTTGCCAAAAAAGTACTGAGCAACAGAAAGATAGGATAGAAATCAAGACTATTTTGGTGTATAAGTCAATGGTTCCATAACCAACTGAGAATAGATTTTCTAATTGATGAATTTCTGCCCCATTTCCATTTGATCCCAATCTACAAAGAGCAACTGCCAGTTGGATAGCTGGATTTCGTTGAGGATTCCAAGAATTTTTCTGGAAGATGTGGTGGTCTTCAATCATCTCCAATAGTTTTATGAATGAAGGAAATAGAGTTTGGAAAAGTTGCTGGAAGCTTAAGTTGGGGAGGAGATGAAGCTTTTGCCTTTCATACATAGGGTTGTAGAGAGTTTGTCTTCTTGGAACCAAGTATTGCTTTTCTAATAGAGAATTAAAAGCTAAACAAGCTGATTACAGATCAGAGTCTGAATTGGAGTCTGAATGGCAGTCAAATACTAACAAAATTCAGTCAGCTTTTTTGCATTTTTAACTTGCTGCCAGGAAGTTTGATGGGAAATGTTGAGAAAGATGGTAATTTAATGTGGGTTGATGAGATGATGATGGGATTTGTGTGAATATGGAGATGTGAAGCAATAGAGATGTGAAGCAATGGAGATGAGATGTGTGTGATGTGATGGAGATGGGATTGGTATGGGTTTGCTGATGTGGATGGGTGTTTTAGATGTGATGGATGGTGGATGGATGATGATGAATAAATGGAAGGTTTAATTGCGGGTTTGATGTTTGAAATCTGCCATTTTCATGAAACCCGCCATTTGAAAATACACCAGTTAGGGGGTATGTGTATTTCAGAAACCCGCCATTAAAAATGGCGGGTGGGTAAAAAAAATGGTGAATTTGCTAACTCTGATACACCCTATTTTATTTTCCCTCAACATCTTGTATATGCAAAGTGGTCCATGCGCAATTTAAAATCCATGTAAAAAGATGTTTGAATTTCCAAATCCCTGGGTTAAAGCAGCCATATCACTTCAAGGGGGGGCATTCTCAAAAGCTAGGCTCTTATCTTACATTGTCAAAAATTACTATTTTTTGAATGACCCAATCAACTCCAGAACCAATTGGAACAAGGTTATGCATGCATGTTCATTCTGAGGGCAAAGAAATTTGCAATTATTTAACTAATATCTATAATTATTCAATAACAACGGCTACTTTTGAATATTTAAGAATTTGAATAAAATATAAATCAGCTTATCACTTTGATTTTAAAACCCAAGAAAGTAAAAAATTCCAAGTAAAAACTCAAAAATTTGGTTAAGAAGCATGATGGTTGTGCTTTGAACTATATGTTGAAAAATTTGAACTTTTAATTCTGGAACCAATGGAGCAAGACTCAACTTAAATCTAAATTATCAGGAGGTTTAGCAGCTTGCTTGACAAAAAAAATTTCATTTTCTGTTCATGAAAAAATATTTAAAGAGCTATGTGATTGAGTAATCAGTCTTGATTATGGTTATAACAACAATCATTTTTCTTGATAAATTGATGTACCACAGAAATCAAAGGAAAAGGAATATTTTAAGAAAATCTTGAAAACAATTAAAGCATTCCAATAAAAAAACTTCAACTTGGAACTCTGTCTCAAACCCAAACCCTAGGGAATTAATCAAAACTCCAATCTTCATGGATAAAGAAAATTAGCTTGTTGGTAATCAAAAGTGTGAAAGGAGAGAGAATTATGTTATGTGGAGGAAGCATGATAAAAATAATTTTGCTAAGAAACTATCCCATGAGATGGAAAATTCAAAAAAATAGCTTGTAATTTTCTTGAGACTTTCAAATAAATCCACAAATTATCCAAATCTATGTGAGTTGATCTTTGAAAATAAGAGAAAATTCAAGATAAAAGTACAAGCTTCATTCCATTCCATGAAAACACTCACCAAATTTTTCTTTGAGACTTGGTTGATAATTTGTATCTTATAATCTCATAATTTCCTTTTTAGGAGGAAAAACTACAATTTAACATCTTGAAAAAAAATTAATTGACTTGGATGACCAATTTTGATTGGTATAACCACAAAAAATTGGATTTCACTTACTAGAAAGTGCCATCAATGAATCTCCAGCTGAAGCAGTCTCCATGACTTAGTTGAACCTATCCCCCTTCTCCAACCAAGTCTTGGGTGCACATCAATTGTGCACAATGATGCACAGTGCCTGTGCAAAATTCACAGTGAATGTGAAAATCCAAAGTTTCTGTGCAAAATGATGCAGAGTATGTTCCAAATGCACAGTGACTGTGCAAAATTTACAGTGACTGTGGACAATGCAAAGTGAATTTTCACCATGAGGCATAGCAATTTTTCACAATGATGCACAGAAAAGGTTCAAAATTATGCACAGTAAATTTTAAAAATGCACATTAACTGTGCCAAATTAACAGCAAGTGTTTAGGAGGGCTTGTTTGAAGCTTGGAAAAAGCTTTGTTAGAAGCTCATCCCAAGATTTTTCATTTGTTGTGCAAGATCTCCTTGATGGCATTTTAAAACAAGTGTTGTCACAATTCTTTGGGTGTATATTTTAAAAAATTCTGGAAATCTTTACCTATTTTACTATTTTAATTATATGGTTTTTATTTTTTATTTTTCCAGCTTCAATCTTTCCACCTTCTGTGAAGAGAATCTTGGGCTGAATAAAATTTTTCTTTTGAAATTCTTCAGCCTTTTTAATTAATTGCAATTCTTTGGAATAAATATTTGAAGGTGATTATGAAAAAGAAGATTTAGAAATCCCCAGAAAATCTTCATCCCCAGTTGATCATCAATATGCTGAAATATTCTCAGCCCTAAAATCAGATAAAATTCCTCCTAAGCATCCTTATAATAATGAGATTGAATTTACAGGAATCATCCATCATTTGGTCTGGCTCACTATTTCTCAAAGTAAGAGTATGTTAAAATTTGAGGATACACAGCAGATAATTAATTAAAAGGATCTCTTCCAAAAATCAATTCAAAGAATGTCTACTGTATTTTCTTTCAAAAAGAAATATTAAAGAATTTTTATATTTTTTTATTATAGGAAACTAAACCCATTTACTAAAAAATAATTCCTACCCATCACTACATATTTTGCAAATATTAATTGTTTTCCACATGGATATCCATCTATAAAATTTAAAATTTCAAGGATTCTGTGAATTTATTTGATTGGCTCACAGAAATGAATATTCAGCTTATGTGAAAACTTTATTTGGTAGCTATGAGTATAATTTGATTCCTTTTGGCCTCTGGCATGCTAACTCTACCTTTCAGAATTTTTACAGTGAAAAAATTCTGATATCATATAAGTATTCCTTGTGTTTGATCTTGAAAACATACTGATTCACTCAAATAATCTCAATTATCAGATCTGCAATTTTCAAGAATTCCTAGATAAATTTGACAGAAAAAACACCAGGGGAAAAATGGAGGGACATGCTAGCATGTGCCCCCCTGTAATGTTGGTGTTACTGACAGAAATAACTCTGGTATAACTGGAGGTTAAGAAAACCATATCTCCAACATAAAAAACATGCAACTATTTTTCAAACAACATCAAGCTTGGTACCAAGTCTGATACAATGCACATCTGTCTGTCACACAAAGACTTGACCCAGAGCCAGGGTTGCAGTAACTAATAGAAGAAGGAAGACTAGTACCAGGGGGGGGGCGCATCCAAAATGGATTGAGCTGACAGATTCAGCAGAGAGTATTGAGGACATTGATTGTTGCTTAAGAAATCAAGCAACAATCAAAATGAGTCTGGATGGTACTAGTAGGAGGGGAAATCTGGAAAGGAGTGGACTGGAATTCTGGTTGCAGAAAAAGAAGAATTGATTTCATAAGGAAAGGAGGAGAAAGATCATGAGATTTAAGGTTTATATACTTCTAAATACAAACTTTAATTCTCCTACTTGTAACATATTTGTGATATATCAAAATAAAGAATAAGAAAATAGTATTTATGTGAATAATATCAACTGAATATGTCACAAATGTGACAGAATCCCCTAATGAAGAATAGGTGTACTCCTGAACACCTTTAAAAAATAAAGTGTGTTTAGAAAAGCATTCTAACTAAGAGATTGTAGTATTCCCATGTAGAAAGGTACTTCAGTCACACATGATACTAGATTCTGGGGATGTAGGTTGAGTTGATTTGATTACTGGGAGCTTGCCATCAAATGTTTGTTGCAATTCTGAGGAGAGTGAGTTTATTTGGAATTCATATTACTTTACTCCCAATACCACTTGCACTGCCACTTGCCAAGACAGGAGTTTTTGGACACCCTAATGGACTCTTGAGAGCATTTTCAAACAATAATTCCAGCCCTTCCAACTATGATGCTACAAAAATCAATTCAACAATTGTATGAAACATCTTCCAACTCACATTCCAGATACCGATTGGAGCTCCAAAATTATTCAAAATATATTTTAAAGAGATTTTGGATCAATCCTAGGGGGTCTATGACAAGGATGAAGAGGGTGGAAGAGCCAATCAAGAACCTGAAGCAATGGAAGAACTAGAGGCCATTATACCTGAACCAATGGCACCAAGACTGCCATTGAGGTGTCATTATATAGCCTTGGATTGGGAACTGTGTTGCAGCCTGCACGCTCAGAATTGGGTAGGTCAGGCTCAGCAGCTGGGGTGCGTGCGGTTTCAGTAGCGGCTTCCGCGGGCTCAGAAGTAGGCACTGCAGGGCTCAGAACGCCCGGTGCAGGTTGGGCTTAATTGGATGCAGCGGGCTGGCAACCCGCTTGGACGTTACAGAACTAGGAATGGAGCTGGCCTGTCCACGTTTGCAGGATGGCTAGTTTGGGCAGGTAAGAGCAGGGGTATTACAGGGTTTATACAGGTGGAGCAGACGCGCACAAGTGCAGACCAATCCGCGGATATATGGAAGATTTTGATGGCGCATTGGGCAGATGCAGATAATTGGGGGGGCTCCAAGTGGGGTGCGGCAGAGGGCCCCGTCATGAGAAGGAAAAACCGGGTGTTCATGATGGCAGGCAAGTACAAAGGATTGAGCGGTATGGGTATGGGTTAGGGTTTTAGGGTTTCCTCCTTATTTGTTTCTAGGCTGTCATTGCGCTTGTACTTAGGTTAGGGCTGAGAGGGAGGGAATAAAATTCCTCACTCTCAGCACAGGGTTGGGGGGAGCACTACCACACAGACTGGAAAGGAAGGAATAAATTCATCTATATCTCTCTCAATCTCTCTCTCTCTAAGGGTGCATCCCACTCCTTACAGACGCTTGGAACAATAACTTCCAAACTTAAGGATAACTTCAGGGAGTCTCTCTCTCTTGTTTCCACACCGTTGCAACAAAAACTGGATTTATAACCAACATCCAGGTTCTGATTGGTAAGAGAACCACCAAAGGACCTGTTGCTATGTGGAAGAAGAGAGGCACCAGTGAAGGAACTCAAATTTCTAAGACTGATGCCACTACAGGCACTAGAGTGGCACCAACTTCCTATACTACCCATTCTGGGGTCTTGAATGCATAAAGTGTCCCAAAGATATTTGCCCAAATTTCTGGGGGACATTTCTGAATAAACTTTAAAACTTGTGGGGAATAAATTCATGGAAGGAATCCTTTAAACACTTCATTCTCCTACTTGTAATCATCTGTTGCAAGTAGGAGAATGAAAGTTTTTATCTAGAAATATATAAACCTTAACTCTCATGATCTTTCTCCTCTTTTACTTATGAAATAGATTCTTCTTGTTCAGCACCCTGACTTCCAGTCCACTCCTTTACAGATTTCCCATCCTACTAGTACCATCCAGACTAATTTTGATTCTTGCTTGAGGTCTTACCCACCTTGGAGTCCTCAATCCTCTCTGCTGAATCTCTGGGATCAATCCATTTTGGATGCCCCCCCTGGTAATAGTCTTCCTTCTTCTGTTATTTAATTCCACCCTGGATCTGTGTGACAGACACATGTGCATTGTATCAGAATTGAAACTGAGTTACATGTTGTTTGGGAAAGACTTACATGTTTTTTATGTTGGAGATATGGTTTTCTTAACCTCCAGTTATACCAGAGTTATTTGTGTCAATAACACAAAAATTATAGGGGGCACATACTAGCATGTGCCTTCCCTTTTCCCCTGGTTAAATGATCAAAAAAAAACAATGAGAAATTTTATTTTATTTTCATTTTCATATTTTATATTTTTTTTATATTGTTTTATGTCTTTTTGATCTTTTGGATGATTTCTTTAAGGTTTAATATTACATCCAAAAAATCCCCAAAAAAATAATAGAAAGATCTTTGATTTTTTAAATTTCTGAAAGCTGAAATCAACAAAAAAAATACTAATTAAAAAGTCAAAGAAAAGGATCTACAAATGCAATCAGATTTTTTTTTGATTGTTTGAATGAAATTTTTAAGGTGTTATAATTCTTCAAAGATTACAAATGATTTATTTATAAGGGTTTCATATCCCTATCTACAGGGCTGTGGCTTTGGATTTCCACAAGAATAAGTTCTTTGAAACCTGTGAAACAAAGGATTTTTCTGTGCAGGAGTTACATTTCACAGATTTAAAACACACATGATCAAAAGGATTGGTCCTGTGAGAAAATTAATTCCCTTTTTTTCTTTTATTATCATTTCTTGATCTTTTTTTTTATTTTTTTATTTTTTTATTTTTTTATTTTTTGATTTTTTGATTTTTTGATTCTTTTTTTTCTTTTTTTCTTTTTTTTTTTTTCTTTCTTTTTTTTTTGGAAACCCACTTCTACCAATGGAAAACTTAGCTCAAGTTTACCACTGTTCCAACAGGTGTTCCCCATGCAACTCTTTTATCCTTGCAGGGGGACTGTGCAGGGGCTTTTCCTGCAGTGAAGAACTCTTGGATCAATGGAGAACTTAGGCTAAGTTTCTAATTTTTCTAAAAGGGAGGAAACCAAAAAAAAAGGGAATCATTTTTCTCACAACTCCTCCCCTTAAACTCACAGGTATTTTATGTGCCCACACTGTATCACACACATGGCAAAATCCATTATTAAACAGATGTTTTGAGAAATTTATTTTTGGGAAATTTAAAGCTGCAGCTTTGTAACTTAGTGTCTTAAAACCTCATAACAAATCTTTTAAATTTTTTGAACCATTTCAAAACCTTCAAAAAATCAAGAAAATCAAAAAAAAAGAAATTTTCATAGTCTTTTGGAACCATTCCTTTGCCTTTTGTATTAATTGTTTTGGGTAATTTGAATTCTAAAAATGTTTAAAAATCAACTAAATAGGCTTAAAATATTTCTTTGGGATTTTTGGATGTATTCTTTTCCCCCAAGAGGTGGATCCAACATAAAAAAACTTTAAAATAAAACATCCTTTACCATTTTTTTTTGCATCAGACATAAAGGTTGCTCTTTTTTTTAGAGCTTTAGAAAAACATTAAAAGATGGAGCCAAAAATTTCCCTGATTGCTTATTACAGTTTTTACCTCACAAATATGTGTAAAAGTTAAAATAAATTGAAATTAAAGGGGTGGTCAACTTGTTTGATTCTACTTTTTGTTATTTTTAGCAAATAAAAAGGAAAAATATTGTTACAGATATTATTTCACTACTGGGTGTGTTGAATTCAAAAACCTGGGTTCAAAAATTGGCGTGAATTGAATTTACTGAATCATATGGTTTTGAAAAGGCAATTCACAACTCAACAACCCATAAGCAAAGTTGTTTTTGACTTGCACATCCCCCAGGGGGTCACAAATCCCCAATTGCGCCCCCTTTAGGCTTGAAAACAGGGATTTTCAACCACTTTTTGGTTTGAAGACAGAGATTTGAAACACCCTGGGGGATTTGCGCTTTGTGAAAGTGGTCACACGTGTTTTCCTGGTCCATTTTATTTTTTTTCTTTTTTTGGTGCTTTTTTGTAGTTTTTTTTTTTGTTTGTTCAATTTTCCTTCTTTTATTTATTTATTCATGTTAATTTATTTTCTTTTATTACTTATTTATTCTTTTATTTCTCATTGAAAACAGTTTTGAACAGCTTTTCACAACTTAGATGCATTGCAGATGGCAGTTCACAACTCCAATGGGCTTCAAACCGTGCCACACACCCCATTTTGGCTTGTGAATGGGTTGGGTTGGGTTGCAAATTTAAATTTTCCCTTTCACTCATATTATTTAATGTAATTCAACTAATATTGGTTTGATTTTTATGCTGGATTTTCTCAGAGGGAACAAAACATCCTGACCAAGCTCTAACTTTTTCTGAACAATTTTCTTCCAAGATTTGGAATCCTTGGTCACAGAGATTTTCCAAATTGGATACAATTTGTGGCTGTCCAAAAATCAGAATCAAAATTTCAGTAAAATATATATTTGAAGCATTCTAAAACAATGAATCAGACAGGAGAAGATTGGAAATTTGGAGTGGGTGGGGAATCAAGCAAGAAAAGTGCAATGCATTAAGGAAGAAAATATAAACACTGGACACTTTTATGTGTGATGAAGTACAAAACAATGGCATGAAAATTTCATCCAAAAGTTTCTTGGAGCTGTCCAGAAAGGTGGATAATAAATTGGTTTAATAATAAAAAAAAAGGATAAATACAGACAACCCCCCTTCTCCCCTAGTGACTTCATTGTGATGGATATTTTTTGAGGTAGAACATTTAATAAGCACTCAAAATACTTTTTAGTTTCACCTTTTAATTTTTTCATAAAGTCCTTTGAGAAAAAATGAGAGGAACTTTGATTCCTGATGTAAAAAAAAAAAGAAAAATGGAAAAGGGGGTGTTCTTTTGAAGTGCTTTTAGGTTGGATCTGATTTTTTGAGGCTGGAAATACATCTAAAAGATCACAAATAAATATTTTAAAGATATTTGATTTATTTTTCAACTTTCTGAGAGTTTAAAGCACCCAAAAAAATTAATACAAAAGGCAAAGGAATGGTTCAAAAAATGCTATGGGAATTCATTTTTTTAATTTTATTGCTTTTTTGGGTGGATTTTGAAGGTTTTCAAATGGTAAAAAAAATTTCAAAATAATTGTGATGATGGTTCTAGAAACCCCGCTACAAGGACACAGTTTCAAACAAAATGAATTTCTTGAAACAACCATGTAATAAAGGATTTTGCTGTTTCTGAGAAGGTGCAAAGACATAAAACACCCATGAGTTTCAGGGTAGGGTCTGTGAGAAAAATAATTCCCATACATAAAACAAAATCAAATTAAAAAAAAAATCAGAAAAATCAAAAAATCAAAAAATAAATAAATAAAAATGAATAATTGAATAAAAATAAAAACAAAATAAAACAATCAAGAGAAAAAAAATGAAACAAGATAAAAAAATAAATAAAATAAAATAAAACCAAAAACCTAACATGCCATTTGTGGCTCCAAGGGCATCCATCCCATGTTTTTTGCAATTTTTTCAAGATAATTTTCTCAAACAAAATTTTTTCCAAAATTGGATTACTATATGCCACTGGGATGAAATGTCTTGTTTGAGGAGAAATAAAAAAAAAAATCTGTAAATGATAAAAAAAATTCCTTTTTTTGAATAGAATTCACAACAGGTAATTTTGAAGCTTGATACCAATCAAAACAATTGTTCATATAACACAGGCTTGAACCAAATTTCTCAACAGTGGTAAAAAAAATATGGCATCAAAAATAAATACATGAATTCCCAATTCTTCCTGTAATGTAAAATTTTTTTGATTGAATTCATGCATTACATAAATCAGTTGCACAAAGTTTCTGAGAACATCCAGGTATCAATTTTATGTTTGACTTCAAAATCTCAACAAAGTCAAAACAGGTTTCACCCACCATCCCAGGTGCTACACCTACCAGCAGGTTCAGCCTTTTTTTCATGGTTATTATTATTCATATTAAAAACCATTTCAAAATTTACAGCAATATTCCTTGAAAGAAAAAATGTAATTGTGAAAATTAACCAAATTTTTTATCTATGAGGAATTATCTCCCATTGAGCATGATATATTGATGCTTCAATTTTTAGATTTTTCCTCTCTCTCTGTAATGAAGTTGCAAAAGACCTTCAGCTGTTTAGAAATTAAAACAATTTGAGTATTGAAAATGGAAATTTTTGTTTATTTCATGATACTGAAAATTATTATCTGAATTATATTAAAGAGTAAGGGTAGAGAGCATCCATTCAATTCTATTGAATTTCATTCAGGAAATAGGAGACAATGCTTGTGCATAGTGCAAATTGTTTATTTTTCCCCAATAATTGAAATAAAATTTTAGGATTTTGATTTCTTTTTTATTTTGATATTTAAATAAAACTTGCAATATAAACTGAAAATTCAGCTGACCTTCTATTGTTTTAATTTACTATTATACATTGTTGTTCTAGAACTAGGTACTCCACTTTCATCTGACATTGATTGTGTGAATCTTTTGTCTTGATGCCATGGCTTACATCAACCCCTCCTATCATTTCTGCATTCCTTTTTCAAAGAAGCTTCTCTTTTTTGACTTGATTATTATCCAATCTCTAAAATTTTTTGCAAGTTATCTTCCTATTTATTTTCATGTTTTTACACCCTGTAATTGATGATTTGGTCCATGTCTCTTCTCCTAGGGGTCAACTGATCCCATATCCCATGCAAGCATGATTTCTGTTTCTTCAAATTTTGCTGCCTCTTTTTGATTTTGATATCTTATTCTGCTCATAGACTTCAATATTCTAACATCAAGCAGCAGCAGCTGCCTCCTTCTTACTAGGCCTTATGCCATCTTGAATCTCTCATGTCCTATTACTAGAGCCATCAGTGCCGTTCTGCACCCTCATTGGTAGATTTTAATGATTATAGAGCTCCCAAAATTTAATATATCTATCTATTTGGCTTTCACAATTCTCAAATTCTAACAGAAATGCTTTCCAGAGTACGAAGAATTCACTGACATGACGGGGCATTGTATCAAATCATTGATTGTTCACCCCTCCAACGTCTCCGTGGCGCAATTGGTTAGCGCGTTCGACTGTTAATTCCAGGCTGCAATCGAGAGGTTGACAGTTCAATCCTGTCCGGGGACGTCACATCTTTTGTGCGGTTGACGTTTCAATCACTTCTCCTCTTGACCCTTCCTTGCGCATTTTCCCTGCCCGACTTGCTGCTATGCACACAACGCCCCGCTCGTGTCGCTGCCCCGCCCTTTCGACCGTCCACGTGCCCTGCCCGTTCCCATCCTTCTCACCCACTCCCGACCATTTTCTCCATTTCCTAGCCTTCTCCCCCTTTCCCGCCAATCCGCCTCATTTCCTTTTCCTCGCGTCGACTGATCCCACAGAACTCGTCACCTGTCATCTAAACAGGAACAATACTTACCTCGTCCACCATTCACTGTCCTCGAGTGTCCCTCGGTCGGCGATGGGATACGCCAATCCAATTCTGCCGACATTTGTTTAGTTTTGGTTTTCCGTTTTCGCATAGCCGTCGCTTGTCTTGAGGTCTTAGTCTCCATTCCGTTAGTTGTCTTCCTGCTTGACTTGTCCTTTATTCGCGTAATGAGACCATATCAGTTTGAACAGCGACAAATTGGTGTTTGTTTACTTTTTCTCGAACGCCTTTTTATTCTAAGCCGGTTTTTCAGGCTTGTTTTGGCCTTTCAGGTTCAACTTGGTGAGAAGAGTCAGCTGTTTGCTGTCAGGCCAACCTAGCTCAGCAAACGTTGCGCTTCGCGCTGGGCGCTTCGCCCTGTGATTGCTGTACAGTCATTGCGACTATGGATAACGAGGGTGTATTTTGCGTAATTACAGGACCATGAGATTACAGGAGGATAAGGAAGATAAGAGATTTTTATAAATGGAGAATTTAGTCACACTCATCATCAACACTTATGTACAATCGTCCAACTCTTCCCGAAATTAGACCAGATAATCAAAACAAAATGCTTCTTTTAGAATATACTTCTCTGTGCTAACGTTTCAGGCAGAGATGGCTACAATCAAGATGATAGAAAAGTTCAATAGAGATGCCAGGAGACTGCAATGACAATAAGACACGATTTCTGAGTTACGGAAAAGTGAAGGCTAATCGAGTTGAAAATCAAATTCAGTCAAGATGAATGAAGAGAAATTTGCTTGATGTGGTATTTGAGACACCATCATGAATTTGCGTGAACGAAAATTGTTACCCCCTTGCCCCAAAAAGTATTCAACACTGACGTAAAGAAAGATGATGCGCTAAGCTAGGAATTTGTTGAAGCGCGGAGGTTGCCGTACCAGGATTTAGCTCTCTTTAGAACTGAAGAGGTCGAATTAGAAGCAACCTCGGTTATCTTAATTTTTTTGTTTTGTGTATTGTTCGAATCAGGCGACGTGACGTGTCTTGTGTCTAAGCGAATGACGATGGGACTGCAAAGAGGTGTTGACGGGGCTTCTTCGCTGTCAGCAGAAGCAGTACGCGTGGTGTTGCAAGAGCTCAATGACGGCGCCTTGCGATCCATAACGCTTTGTTTCTTGGCCGAAGGGTTTGGGAGGAAGGGCGCGCACATGGCGAGCAAGTAATCTTCTTCCACTCTCAATTCATAATCGAGGAGCATCAACAATTCTTGTTCCTGGCAGTCAAAAACGGGTGAGTCAAGTTATTTCGTAAAACAGATGTGGAGGAGGGATCACCTACCATCAAGTTGACTTCACTAAGAGTAAATAGGCCACTCCATTTCACCCAGTGGACGTTCCTGGGGCAGCAGTCATTGCAGAACTTTGCGGCTGCGATCAGACACGCCAGGAAAAGTCGATGGTATGTGCACTGCATGCCCTTAGCGGCTTTGGCACCCTTGAGTCTTCTTCGCAAACGATCAAGGTACACAAGTGTCACGAGCAGGGTGGGGGCTTGAGCATTTGATTGAGCAGCGGTGAGCTTGATAAAAGTAGTAAGAGATGGTACAGCGGAAGCTTTTGATGAGTCTGGAGCGGTCAAGGAATCCTTTGCCAGAGATTCGGGAGAGAGGGATTGACGTGACATGCGAGAGATAGGTAGGCGAAATGAAGATTTGACGGGAGTGCTGGGAGGCGTCGGTAGTTGCACCGGGTCCGCCGGAGTTGCCACTACTGCCAAGGTGCGCTCAGCGACATATTCTGTGAAGAGAAAGATGATAGCCTCGATGTCAACCTCCATCATAGTAGCTCCCGGCTAACACGAGCGTTGAAATCATCCCCTTCATGATAAATGAGAGAATCCTCACCAATCAAATCATCATTGACCGGCGCTTTGAGAAGACCGAGAAGAATTGGATCGTGGAAATGACGCGCAATGAGGGAGGCCGGGTGTCGTCGAAGCATGCTGGCGGAGATCGAAGGGGGTGCAAAAGTTTGATCGTCGGATCCAGCCGATGACGTAGAGAGAGTACTCTTATTGAGAGAGGCGGCCATCGCTAACAGATTTCACTTCGCGGCTGAATGTGATGGATGAGACTGAGTTAAGTGAGATTTAAGTAAATGTGTTTTTATAGTAGTAGTAGATAGGATATATATGTTTATGCTATATATATTATGAGAGCTGGAGGGAGTTCAATATAAATCAAGGGCGGAGGTTGCAGGGCCGGATGTGAATGATTGACTGGTTGAGATATCAGGAAGCAGCCAATGTGGGCGACGCGCGGGGGGATTAAATGCAGAGGACGTTGAATGCAGAACGGTGGAAGGGAACAAGGTGATTCAGGAGTTTTTTTTTTTTTGGAAAGTTGAAGATGATGGGTGGTAGGGCAGGGTTGATGGTTTGTTTCTGAGAAAAGAGGATTTAATCAAGGAGCCGGCTCGAGGGAAAGGGAGAAAGCCGAAAAGGGAGCAAAGGAGGGTCACTATTTGAGCGAATGGGAAAATATTTCCGCAACGGATGGAAGTAGCCGACCAGGGAGGGCTTGTGCCCTCAGAGTCAGTGGATGATGGAATCTTGCCTGGTGTCCGAGTGGGCTGGCAGAATGAGCCCAGGCAACGAAGAAATCCCGTGGTATTCGAAGATTGAGATGGCACGCACGATTTGAATGGTTAGTTGTATGTGTTGTTATGTGTACTACGTATAAACTGTTTCTAGTGATTGAACTCTTGAAATGGTCTGTGTGAGGTTCAGTGGCTGACCAGCCTCGCGAATGCAGATGTTCAACGCCAGGTACTGAGATCTTCGAGGCAGAGAGCACTGTGCTTTGTGCCAAGGAGCCACAAAGAGGATACTTCAACGCTAAGGAGCTTGGGGCATCGAGTGCAGTTAACTCAAACTGGTCAAATAAGCAGAGCAAAGTGCTCGTAGGATTCAATTTGTGTGGGTGAGACACGACATGAGGAGATGGGTGCAGCTTGAGCCATGCGATCGCCTGTCTGCCTTCATCTCATTCTCGACTAAGCCAGCAATCAGAGGATAATAAGCTCAAGCTGGATGATCAGGCAAAGGGGTGCGTATACGGAAGCCTCGTGGTTGTGCAGAAGCTGAATGGAAAATACCAGTACAGGCCGTCACAGGCAACAATACTCTCGCGAGGCTTCCAACCAATTGGCGCTTGATGCCGTCGCCCGCGCGGTGCTCCATCGGCAATGGTCTCAACTGTAGTCCGGGAGAAGCTGCCAGTCTCTAGCTTGACATCCGGATTAGACCTTGGCTGCCCAGAGTTCAGACCGAATAGACATCCTTCCCCGGGAGCTGTTGCACGTCGTACATGTCTCATGTGATCAAGCTATTAGGACGAATACGAGCAATCAGGGCAGAGAGTGCTGATGAGGACCTAGATTCAGATCTACGTAACTATCTAGTTCACGAAAAAAATAAAGTCGACTATTGCAAGCAGGTAGCCAGGCCACACCTCTCAGCTGGTCTGCTCCTTACAGCCTTGTCCTACGCACAATATAGCGGTCCTCATGAACAACATACGGGCGTCATAATCAGCCATATCTATTGATGCAGGATGGCTGGCTAATAGCGAGGTTGATGTACCGGTATGTATGTATGTACATACATATATACATATGTACAACACCCACCACAGCTAGCTGCGCATGGAGAGTCTTTTCCTGAGTTCCTTCCCGAATGTAGATACATATTCATCAGTGCTGATCCCGTCCTAGTCATTTGGTATCCCGCTCTGCTGAACCTCAGGGCTGAAGCAGACCAAGATTCAAGTGTGAAGTTGCTGAATTTGGAAACACCCGTATCGAATAACCTAACTTGTGCGCTTGGGGGATGCTGACCAGTTCCCTCACGGGGTATACATACCTTCATCACCACATGTTAGAGCCGACCGCTAGCTGAGGCGGGGGGACACAGCTATCTTAAGAGATGGATTTACTTTTGCCATGAATACCTATTCTTGATCCTTGTCGTCATGGCTCTACTAAACCGCGGCTGCTTTTGGATCTTGCATTTACCAGCAATAATGAGAAGGGGGGCTGGAACACTGGAGGAGAAAGCTTTCTAGAAAAGCAGCCGTTAATCGAATTTCAGAAACCTGTCTCCTCCGCATGATCTTGCCAGCGTCTGGGAAAATTGATTTTGCTTACATGCATACGTAATACATGGCACCGCTGAGGCACCTTGTCTGGCGATGCTTCGGACAAGGCTAAGATAACTGCTAAGCAACGGTCGCAAAGCGACCGAAGGAGTGGAATCAGGTGGCCTGGGCATGTGGAGGCTTGTAAATCTCCGAAAAAAAAATGTGATCTTTCCGAGCATATCTGTAAGATGACATGCAGTAGTTCATCATGCATTTGTCAAGAAGCGAAGTGCAGCCGGGGCAACCGAAGTACATTCCGGAATTACATTATGACCCACTGGTAATTACATACTAGTGGAATTGTGGAGGGTGTATCGGAATAGACAGTTGTGCTGAATTTCCAAGCCCAATCCTACCAATGATTGCTGTGGGACTCAGTTGATGAACTATTGAGCGATCGAGACTGATGTTGGAGCAAGTTTTTGATAGGTCCTGACGAGTAGCGAGCACAGGTGGAAAAATGGGGGTAGCTTGCTAAAAAGTCATCGTAGTTGGTATTTGGCCAAGTCCCAAGTTTATTTGACATGATTCATCAGCTCAGCCGATTCAATAGCATTTGAGATTGCGTTGAGAAGTGACGCGGTAAAGGACTGAGAATTTAACTCATGTACGAACTGCCAGTTGTATATCATGACTCTAGGAGCTGATGTCCGTTTTCATTAGCTTCAGACAAGTAACTAAAAATATTGTTGATAGTTAAACCAAAATGATTGAAGGCACCCGAAAGATGTGAAACGGTTTTTCAAAGGAGTCTGCAAAGATTTATTGTGACTAAATGAGTACGATCAACTCAAGCCTTAGAATATGGGAGTATGGGGGTGTGGGTTTAATTAACTGGAAAAAGGATAAAAGCAGATGAGAGACCAAAAGACCTACATTTGAAACATCATAGAAACTTTTATATACAGAGTAGTACAACTCTAAAGATAAACAGAAGTGTATGTAAGATTTGAGTTTGAAGGAATGAAACTTTCTTGAAAAGGAGATAGTACAAGTAACAAGCTTGAATGAAAACAGAAGCATGCTTTGAAGAAGAAGAAAGGAGAGGAAATTGTAGCAACATCAAGTATGAGGAACTTGAGTGAAAGAATCAGGGAATCACAAAGAGATAATGAAAAAAAAAATCAAGTGTGAGGGAATTCAGTCAAATAAATGGAGAACATCAAAGAGATAATGAAAAATACAACATCAAGGGAATTCAGTCAAAGGATAATGATTGGGTTTGAGACATTGGAAAATTTTCCAGAAAAACCTCTTGGGCTTTGTGAGAATTGCCAGACTTGGAAGAGGATATGGGAATTTTAAAATTCCAGGTAGTTTCTGAAGAAGCAGTGGTTGTGTGATTGGAGTAAATTGAACACAAGGGGGATGAATTCTTTAGTAGTGACTGAAGAACACTGCCTCCAAGAACTAGATGCATTGCTAAGAGTTTAGAATTTTTCAACTGATAGGCTTTTTTTGAAACATTGTGACCAATTGATGAGCCAATGGGGCAAGAGGGTATGAGGTGAGGGATTTTGGACATTCCTGAAAATGTTCCAGAGGCGGTAGATTGACCATGATTGTCTGAACTACAAAGTTTTTGGCTTGGGCCTGCTGGAAGAAGGATTCATTGAACAGAAAACAAGTTTTGAGGCCTTGAAACTGAATGGATTCTAATTGAAATCTTGGAATCAGGCAACTTTGAATTTGAAAGAGGTCACTTACCTTGGGCAATTGAAGACAGATCTTGACAAGAATTTTCATTTTCCCATTATTGGCAATGATATCAACTTTGTGATCCAATGGGGTTTTATTATCTCCAATTTCTCCTCCTTTTTTTTTTAACTTGGTCAACTTTCATGAAATATTTAACACAAGCTGACTTGTTGATGTTATGGTCCAATGATGTGATGGATGATTGCTTAGATGGAGGCTGATGTGGATGGAGTGAAATTGGTAGGATTTTGGAGGTGCTTAGTTTTTTGGGATAGATGATTGGAAGAGGTACATATATATACTGTATTTGAAAAAAACCACTTATTTCACAGGTAACTCTGACACCCTTGTTGTGAAGTAAGTGGTTTCTTCTGATTTTCAATGGTGTGTTTGAAATCGGGGCATTTTGGAGAAACTTGCCCTTAAAAAAACATTGGGGGTTTTCAATTATGAGAGGATTGAGAAAGATTTAATTCTTCTTATTGACATAAATAAATTTTTTATATTTCTTTGATTATACTTGCACTGGATCAAGTTTATTTTTTCATTTTTAATTATTAAATTCAAATTATATTTAAATTAAACTAATTTTATAGGTGCATGTGGCATTTTTTATGTATTTTTATGTTTGGTAAACATATACTTACATTCCATCAAATTTATTAGTTTCTATTCAAAGAAATAAATTCTTTATTTCATAATTTTTATTATATTACTCAATGGTTTTTTTGGTATATTGAAAATAACTTAATTACCTTAGTACAAGAGTTATATGTAGCATTTTCATATATATTTTTGTTGGTTTTTTATAAGGTATCAAAATCCCACTGGAAACATCAATTCTTAATCAAAGAATTAATGTTTTTATATTTAATTTTTTTATTTTTGAGTTGATGAATTGTATGTTGGAATATGGTAATATTTTTTAATTCTCCTTATGAAATGGATATATATAGAATTTTTCTATTTCTTTCATGTTTTGTGCAAATGTATTTAAATTCCATCAGAAATATTGAATTTTCTGAAAAGAAATATGTTTTTCATATTTTTTCTAATTATTTATTTACTTTATGATGTTTTTTTTTTTCAAAATTGTAAAAAATATTAGAATTAAACTCATAAAAAAGGCAAATAAAGAATTTTGTGTGTTTGTTGTTACAAAGCCATTATATTAAACCAGAAATATTCCATTTTGTGTAAAAAAAAGAAATTTTTATCATTTTTATTATCTTTCTCATACTGAATAGAATATATTTTCAGTTCCAAAATCAGATTTGAATTCATTGAAAGAAATTTCAATTTATTTTACTTTTACATGTCAAATTAACTCAAGTTATGTCCATCATTGAATTTTCCAAAACATGCTACCTCAGACAGACCCCACCAAGGTTTTGAGGCATTAGTTTAGCACCCAAGGCCCCAATTGGCTTTTGAAGGCCTTTTGGGGCCTAAAAAAACACAAAAGGTATTTTCTCACAGCCAAAGCACTCCTTTAAACATTAAATTGGTGTTCCAAGCCGTAATTTTCTATATTCATGACGTTCATGGATTGTAATGGATTTTTATGGTTTAATGGGGTGGGAAAACATGCCAGAAGGCATGAAATTAGTGAACAAAGTTACTAATATCAAGCTGTGGTGATCCAAACCCATTTTAGTATCAGACCCAGAACTTTTTGCAACTTTTAACCATCAAGATGATAAAAATCAGTAAATAAGGCATCAGATATGGATTCTATGCTCAAAGTAACTGCTATTCACTCAAACAACACACCACCTTATCTATTATTTTCTGGAATATGGAATAAATCAAGTCTCTTCACCTACATATTTCTACCAGATATCAGAATAATAGTGAAAATTGATGGAAAAGCCCTTGAAAATTTTTTAAATACCTTAAAAGCCTCAAAAACAAACCCAACCTGGTGAAAAATCATGGAATCTTCCAGCACAAATTGCACAAGTCAATCACTTTTCAACATCCTGTAAACCTAGAACCACAAACCAATCATCAAAATATGTCAATCACCCATAACCAATTTGGTGAAAGGCAGCAAACCCCTCCAATGCCTATAAATAGAGGGCCACCCTCCATCCATCTTCAACCCAGGCACCCAGTGCCTTCTGTGATGGCCCCAACACCTTTTGTAACCTTTTATTATTATCAAAACCCTTATGTAAATTGGTAAATATTATAGCCACCAATTAACCTTCCATAAATTTTTATCCAAGCCCTTATCATAGAAACCAGCATTTATACCAACCATCAATCTCCAAAGCTAATACTTACAAAAAATCAAACCTTATACAAAACATCAGCAGCCATAATGGCTACCAACCCTTATAACCATCCCAAAATCTCAATACCATAAATAAACCACCAATTTAATTTTCTCCAAGCCTTTATAAAGCGAACCAAACCTTATACCAACCATCAACCTCCATAACCAAACCTTGAAAAAAATTACCACCCTCATATTGGATAAAAAACCTTGTAAAGAAACAAGTAAAACAAGAAAAAATTAACCCATATTAGCCTCAAAACTTACAAAAATTATTGACTAAAAAATTTAAAACCCAGGTCCATCAATCAGTAAAAAATTGAAAAAAATATGAAATATTTCTCTTATTTATGTTTTTCCTTAGTCAGTATTTATCCTCAGTTGTTTACCTGCTCCACAATTTCTTCCCTATCAAGCTCAAAAAAATTCCTAGGTCTGATAGAAACTAGTGTAGTAGCAAATATATCAAGAAATATCAGCCAAAAATATATTTTATTTTTATTGTTGTAGGACTTACTATAGTACTCAGAGGAGCAGGAAATTAAAAACCACCCTTAGTCTTACTCCTATAATCTCATATTTGTTATACTATATTTATCCTCAAGTGAATTCAAGAAAGATATTTACCAAAAGTATCCCTTATCCAAAAGAAGTCTCTACAAAGCCTTTATTTGAAAGAGGTGTGATTTTAGCAAAACAAGAAAAAAAAATCTAAAATAAATTTTTTTAAATGGTGGGGATTTAGTAATCCTGAAGGTGTCTCAAATTTATAATTCTATCTCCAAATTTTAAAGCTAATGCATTGAAGTATGACATGAGGTTCAGAAAATGTGTTGCATAAACACCACATATACTAAGAGGGGAAAATTGAAGAGCTGAATGTTTTAAATTCCTGAACCAACAGACTGAGTGCAAAGAATCAACAAAAGTTTTAAGAATAAAACAAGGAGAAGAAAAGGAATGAAGAAGATAAAGAATGATTCTCACTCTGGGCGGACACAAAAGATTTAGGCTCTCAAGGAAGGATGGCAATAAAAAGATGAAGAGAAGAAAGAAACTAAATTCTGACATGTGTCGCAGATGAACATATAAGCACAAATTGAAGCTGATGTAAAGTTTAGTGCTGAGACAATCTCACATATGAACACTAGAGAAATGAAATCCTCTTGACGTTGGGTGATGAGTGTTGGGTCAATGGTTGAGGAGGTTGTTGTAGAGTAGGATGATGAGTTGAAGTGGAGATGAGAATGATTTGTTGAAGCTGAGGGTGAGATGAGGGAAGCGGTAAGGAAGTGAAGAGGTGGATGGTGAGGAGATGGATAAGTGGTAAGGAAGTGAGGAGGTGGATTGTGAGGAGGGTAGGTGAAGCAATGAGGGGAGCGTTGGATCGTGAGGGGAATGGATTGTGCGATGAGTGGATGAGAGCGGTGAGGTGTGCAGATGAGATAGGAATTTGGAGAAGAAATTGGAGAAAAGACATGTGCGCAGGGGGCACACGGGGAGCGGAATCAATGGAAGGTGGCCAGTAGGTAAGTTTGGTGGGATTTCATTTCAACAACAATGATTAGGAAAAAGTGGGCCACCTTCATGAAACCATTACCAACCAGAAATTATGAAGTTAGACTCCATTTAAAGTTTCATCTACAACATCTAACTCTTTGATCACCCACAGTGAAGCTCCTGGACTTGCCCCTGAAGATTTTCTACCATCTCCAGTATCCTCAAAATTCTCCTACCAACCATCACAACAATGACTTGCTGAATCTGCTCTTGGAATTTTTATTTAATCACCATTTCTTGTTGTGTTTTAGCCTTTTATTCTACACATTGTAATCCAAACCACATTTTTGTCTTCAAGCCCAACCAAATAGCCTTTTTCCCTTCCACATTGCAAGACAATAGACCATGTCCACCATGTTGCATCCTTCATTTGGAAAATCCCATGGCATGTTGTTGGATCATCTTTCCTTTTTTTTCAGCATTCCAATTTTGCAAGCAGAAGTACCTTTCCTAACCACATTTTTCCCAATGCAGAATTTTTGAGGTCATTTCTATGAAGATCCACAACAGCACTGACATATTATTTTAATTACTTGGTCATACTAGGCCAATAGTATTCTTGTGTAATTGATGGATAGTTTTTATCCTGAAAATGATTAATACAAGGGGAAAGTCATTCACAGATTCAAAGATGGCTAAATTTATCAGTGGTTTATCATTTACTAACATTTTTTTTAAATAAAAAATAATTTTTCTTTTAATTTGATGATAATTTGAATAAGAAATTTCTTTCTTTAAAAGTTTGAAACAGTGCAGATTGTTAAATTAAGGTGTTTGAATATTTCCAATGATTGAGCTGGTTTGGAAAGGGAAATTTGAGAAAATATTTTGAAATTTTTTAGGATATCTTTTGGAAAAGGTTCCCCCCCATGCACCCACTGGGTTAAAACTTGTACCAATTGGAAAGAGCATCACAAAATAACACATTTTTTTCCAGGGAAATACATTATTTTTAAGTTGTATTTGGCAAGGTATTTTTCCCAATGCACCTTTATGAATGTCAGCCTCCTGGATGCCAAGACCCTTGCTATCCTTTAGCTATCAGAGGTGATAGTATAAATAATAAATATATTATTTAATAAATGCAGCAAAAATATGTAAAATGCTTGGATAAAGCTTATTTCAAGGTTAATTGGTTTGGTTATGGTTTATTGTTATAAATCAATATAGATAAATTGATTATTAAATATTTTTAAAGCGGGGCCAAAATTATATTGGGGATCTTTAACACCTCTCTTCAGGGATTTCAGTATGAAAACACGTAGTCCTGGTTACTTTGGGCTCTTTAGTTTAAAGGATATCTTGCCCAAAGATAATATGTATATAAAATACACAGTGGAGTGGCAGGGCTTTGTAACCAAGCTGCCACAACAGAGAAAGGATAATAAATCTCACTGGTATATTATCAAATCCTTTGGGTATCTGTTTGTGATGTGCACTGATGGGTTAAAACTGTATACTGGGGTTATAAGGTTGTTCAGCAGTTTAAATTGAAAAAAAGAGGTTGAGGACGGATATTATTGATCAGACTAAGCCATAAATCACTTACTTATCTCTTATAAGTATTTGATTACCTTGGCACAGGGTCTGGATATAAATATAACTGGGTCTCTGCCCATAAATATCCTCAGAAGAGCTCTTAATTTATAGCTTTTGAAGTCCCAATATTGTCCTTCTGAGGGGTACAGGGGCTCAAAGGGATGGACACTTAGGCTAGCAGGGTAACCAGTGGTAGCCTGTCACGTGTTCTTGGTGCTGTAGCATGGATAGAATCTAATTCATCAGGGTATGGGAATTATTCTACTTTATAATTGATATTTGGACGTGTGAATAACACTAATCTGTCCTATTTATGTATTATTTAATTGATTATCCTTAGTAAATGTTCCCAGTAAGTTAATAATTATTTTAACAGACATTCCTATGGAAATTCTGATGTCAGGTGAGTTTTCATTATGTATTAAATAATTGAAGTAAAGTCATGATATTGATTCTACTCCTTATTTTCAAATTTCAGTTCATTTACTAAAATAATTACTTAAAAATTTAAGTCATGGGAATTCATGTAATAGGGCGCATCAAAGTTAAAATTTTGAAAAATTTAAATTGCTTATTTCAGGAAAATTATCAATTTTTCAAAAAATATTTTTTTATCAAAAAAACAAATGAACCAATAGTTTTAGCTCACAAAAATAAAATTTTCAAAAAATAAAATATACAATCCTGAAAACAGCCTTTAATTTTTTGAAAGTTTTAACTTTGACACGCCCCAATATTTTGAAATTATTGATTTTCTTAGTATGTTGCAAAAATATTGATGTCTAGAAAGTTTCATAATAGTATATTGAAGTATTTTAATATATTTTTAGAAGTTTTCATTGTCTTATTTTTGACATTCTTGGTACTTTGAATTATATTTAATAAAAGATACGTATAAGGGTTATTTAAGTATTTTTATATAATTTTATGTACTTTTAGACTATCTACTATTCAGGGGAACATTTATTACATATGTAGAATGTTCCCGCGTGGGTTGTAGCATGTTTATGCGGTACCTAAGTTTCTCAGGCTGCCTGTCACTTTGTCAACCCGTATTCCCGCGTCTGCGTACTTGTCAGAGGCCCAGGGCTGCATACACGACCTTGAAAGAGTGACAGGGCTGTATCTCAGCCGCAGGTGGGTGCATTGGCTGCCCCGGCTGCGTGTGGGAATTGTGACAGAACACATTTCCATCCGTAACTCCTAAAATATACACAACAACTCAATTCTGACTGAATTTTAGGTGTGAAACCTATACGTGAAAATACATGTGAAATATTTAATTGGCCAAAAAGTTCAATAGTGGTGCCGTGGTGTTTTGGTCTCTCTTTCCTTAATTATTTAAAAATATAAGGAGCTGGATTTCAAGGGTGGGGTCAGTGAGTTACCCTAACTAATTTAGGGAGGAGAATCCATTTCTGTAATAATATTTATGGTTTTCATACTCCTTCTTAGTTTAATTATATTATTATTATTTTTCTGTTATTTCTGTTACTTTTGCAGCTTGCTCTGCAATAGTAGCAAGCTGAAATTCCTTGACTCCAAGATATGGCCATATCTGAAAAAAATCTGGAGCATGTTGGGAAAAAATATTTCAGTTCCTCTTGCTGGCTCTGTAGTTTCTGAGATGTATTGGTCCATCAGGTATGTTATTCTCTGGTAACCATTCATCCTTTTCTGCAGATTCTCCTTTGTATCTTACTAAGTATGGTCCAACATCTTTTCCTTGTACTCTCTCTTTCTTGTCTCTCAATATCCTTCTGACTTTCCCTTTTTCTTTCTTAGGGTCAGGTTCTATTGGGATTATTGTTGGAGGGAGGTTGCTACCTTCTCTTAGTTGAAAGTGTTTGACTAGGCTAACACGGAATACTGGGTGTTTTCTTGATAATTCTTCATTCAAGATTAATTCCACAGCATTTTTGCCATGCATCTTTTTGATAACCAATGATCCAACAAAGGCTGTTTTTAGCTTTCTGTTACCTGCTAGATTGTTGAAGTTGATAGTAGATATCAAGATCTGATCTCCTATTTTAAAGTCAGGTTCCTTATGTGATTTGTCCCATCTTTGTTTGTTGTATTCTAGACCAAAGCTACAGAACCTTCTTAACATATCTTCTAGGGTCTGTATCATTCTTTCAGCTAATCCATCAGTTTGGGGATGGTATGCTGTAGAAAATGCTAGAGTAGTACCCAGTATATCATGTAGATTCCTCCAAAACTCAGAGGTGAATTTGGGGTCTCTGTGACTGATTATAATCTTGGGTATACCAACATCAGCTATGATCCTGTTCCAGAATAGTAAAGCTACATCCATAGCACTATCTTCTTTGTGGTTAGGTAAGAATTTTGCCTTCTTAGAGTATCTGTCAACTATAACTAGGACAGAGTTATATGAATGAGTACCTCCAGGGGGGAGGCCGGTGACAAAATCCATATTGATGACTTCCCATCTGGTTTTAGGTTCAGAGATCTTCTTTAGGAGTAAAAACCTTTTGAAAGTAGTTTTATTAGATTTTTGGCAGGTCTCACAGCTAGTAACATACTTAATAGTGATTTCTTTCCAGTCTATCCACCAAGCAGTTTGTTTTACTTTCTCCAAGGTTCTTTCTGTGGATAGATGCCCTGATGAAAAGTTTTCATGGCATTCCTGGAGTATATGTTTTATATGTTCTTTGTTGCTTAGTACTAATACACTGGAATGTTGGTTTCTGTAGTAAAGGAGACCATCCCAAAAGGTAAACCTTCCTGCTTTATAGGGTTTAAGTAATGAAGCAGGAAGACTATTTATCAGTGCTGCTTCTGGGGATTAAAATTCCATAATGGTAATCAGCAGCTTGATTTCAGGAGAGTAGTTGTCCCTTACTAGGTTGAAGAAAGCAGTATCTAATTCACATAAGTGGATCCCCATTATTGGAGCATTTAATGCAAAAAGATTGATGTTCAAGATAGGAAAGATATTTTGATCTTCAGGGTCATATTCTGGATTGTTAGAGTCATTAGGCAAAGCATTCCTACTTAGACTATCAGCATTCTGATGTTTAGCTCCAGCTTTATGCACTATAGTCATCTGACCTCTATACTTTTGTATAGCAATTTGCCACCTGAGCATATTTCTGCTGGGGGTTTTCATGTTCATAAGAGTTCTTACAGCATTACAGTCCGTGATCACTTGAAAATTGGTGCCTTTTAAGTAATAGTGCAGCTTTTCTAAAGCCCATACTAGAGCCAAACATTCCAACTGACTGGCTCCATATCTCTTTTCTGTATCTTTGATCTGTCTAGATATGAAGAGTACTGGTTTCTCCACTTGTCTGTCTTCTTCTATCCTTTCTTGATATAGAGAAGCTCCTAACCCTTCCATAAAGGCATCAATTTACAGTTTAAAGGGCTTGGAGTAATCTGGTTGGATTAGTAAAGGAGTAGAGGTCATAGCTATTTTTAGTTCCTCATAGTTTTTCAATCTCTCATGTGTCATTTCAAATAGAGTGTTGTTGTTGCATACTTCATACAGAATCTTAGTTAGCATAGCAAACTTTGGTATGCATTGTCTGTAGTAACTGCAAAAAATAATGAAAGACAGTAACTCTGTTTTGTTTTGAGGCATGGGTCTATTCATGACAGCAGCTATCTAATTTTGATCAGCAGCTAGAGTCAGACCAGAGACTATATGTCCTAGGGGTTTCAATTCTCCGTAGCCAAAGTTGCATTTCTTCATGGATACCTTTAATCCTGATCTGGAGATAGTCTGGATTACTACTCTTACTTGGTCAATATGAGTATCAAAATCATCAGAGTATATGATAACATCATCTATATATACCATCATCCATCCTTGTCTGATGTATGTACCTAGAGCTGTATCCATTGTTCTCTGGAAGTGTGATGGGGCATTATTTATACCAAAGGGCCTCCTAAGATATTCATATATTCCCAAATGACAGATTATTCTCATAAACTTCCTGCTTTCAGGGATTATAGGTATCTGGTGGAAACCTTTAAGCATATCCATAGTAGTAATATATTGGGCCTTGGAAAAGTTATGCAGAGCATGATAAATTTGGGGTATAGGATAATAATCTGCCTGGGTATAATTATTGAGCATTCTGAAGTCTCCTACCATTCTTGACTTTTCATTATGCCAAGCTATGATTACAGGTGTGGTCACATCTACCTGCTCATTGTGCCCTACTTTCCTTAATACTTGTAAGTCTATCAGTTCTTGGATATGTTCCTCAAGAGCTATTCTAGACTTAGGACTAGAGGGATAGGCTTGTCTTTATAATTTTTGAGAATAAGGAGGCTTAATGGTCAATTTTAATACCATATCATGTCCTTTAATATCACCAATGGGATGATCTTTAGTACAAAAAGCGTTTTGGTTCTCAAAGCAGAATGTCAACATATCTTTCTTCTGTTCTTCAGAAAGTTTCATATTCAGAGCTTCTTGAGAGAATTTTTCTTGATCAAAGTCTTCTAAATGCTTTTGATAAGTAGAGGAGGGGAAGTTAGATTGGATGGTGCATATCTTAAACTTCTTGTCCCAATTACCACCCACTGTGAAGTATCCCCCTTTACTCTGGATCACATCTATACCACATAGACATAAGGCATCATTACCTATTATCAGGTAGTCACATAGTCCGTTGAGCAATACTACAAATTCCACTTGTATTCTCAAAGATCCTTTAGTATGGGGTAGTATCATAGGAGCAGTCCATACTCCAATATCATTCATGGTAGAGTTGCAAGAGCTAAACTTGGCTTTTGGGATGGGCAGAAGGTGTTCTTTCCAATTGGGATCCCATTTGTTTAAGAATTAAGCACAGACAAATGAGCAGAAAGCTCCACTATTCAGTAATAAACTTATAGGTCTGTCTTTATACAATCCTGTTGCATAGCAAGGTGACCAGTGGTATAGCTTTTGCCACTCATGGGTTTAACTGTTAATGGTTTAACATCCATAATATGTCTAGGAATTATGGTAGGATCCCATTTTTGGGGAAAACTGGAATCCCCATGGATGTTATTGATTTCTATAGAAGTGCCTATATCTCCTTCTATAACATTAACAGGGTTGGTCAGGATCAATTCACATTCAGAAAGAGATCCTTCAGTATCAGCTATATATTCATAGTTCTGATTCCCTTCAACCTCCTGCTCTCCTTCCAAGACTGCTATCTTTCTTTTTGGTAACGGGAAGTCTTGTCTCATATGCCCTGTATTGTTACAATTCCAACAAGTTCCAGGCATCCTCTCTTTGTCCCTATTCTCATTAGCTTTCTTATTATCAGAGGTATTTATCAGAGGGGGTTGTTCTCTGGTTTTGTTAATGTTGTAGTTCTCTTTGGGTCTAGAAGGAACTTTCTTGTCTAACCCATTCATGTCTATGACTTCTTCTAACACATTGATTAGAGTTGGCAAGTCAGCATCCATACTCATCCTGCATCTAACACTATGGTTAAGATTTCCAGGACACAAGTTGAGGAGTATTTCATTTAATTCCTCTTTATCAGCATCTGGATAGAAGCAATCTAGTCTTTTCTTCTGTTCCAAGCACCGTTTGTGAGGCTTATCCTTGGAGGGGTCAAATGAGGAATTTTTGAAATTTTTCATCATTTTTCTTTTCCACATTCTAGAACCAAATTTTTCTTTAATTAGAATTTTACAAGAATTCCATGGTAAGGATCCTACTTCTTCTCTTTTAGTGATAAACCAGTCAAAAGCTACTCCTTCAAATAGTCTGGGAAGCCTGACTATAGCTATAGCTTCTGGTAAGTCATAAGAGTTAATAGTGTAGTCAATAAATTTAATAAAATTTATGTGATTGTATTCTACTTCACCGTAGAACTTGGGCCATTCAGAAATAGCGGGTAACAGTTTGAGAGCTTGCTCCATCTCAGGGGTAGGACTAGGCCTGAAGGTGTCACTCCTATGCATTCCTAGTAAGGGTGGTGCATAAGGAGTAGTTGTTTGTCTGAGAGGTTTTGGTTCCTCCGTGGTACTCCCCAAGGGGTTGGTCAGACAGACTTTTAAGTCTCTAAGATCATTCTTGTTCAGATTAAGTTGCAGGTCCACTTTATTATTAAGCAGATCCAATTTATCACTAAGGGATAGAATGGAGCTGTTAGTAGTGGCTACTAATTCTTCTTTTAAGGGTTGGAAAGACATAATAAAATCTTCTTGGATTCCTGATAACATATTCTCAATTGTTTGAGTCTGTCTGATCCTACCTTGATTAATTGTCTTCAATAACTGTTCTGTGTGTTCTTTGATCTCTTCCATTCCTACCATCTTTGTTTGTTTATTAATAAATTTGGCTACTACTGAGGTTAATTTATCCATTTGGGTATAAAAACCGTCCAAATTTTCACAAACAAGTTTGAAATTATGACGCATATCATTAGAAAAGGAAGTAATCACATCAGAGGTTTGTTTGGGCTCAGAATTAGAGGCTAATTGTTGTAAAATGTTTTCCATTTTTGAGCTAGGGATATTATCTGATCCCAATCTTTCTTTCCCTTTGGCTTTGGATGGGAAGAGGATCTCTTCTTTCCTGATCCTTTGCCTTTCGTTTGGGCTAATTGATCCCAAGGATTCCACTTTTCTACATAGGATTCTACCTCTTTTTTTGAATCATTTTCTGAAGAGCTATCTGGGTATCTTTTGCCTGGGAGATTATCTTTTTCATAGACACCATTTTGTCTTTGGCTTGGGCTTCTTTGAGCTCTTCCCAATATTTCATGTGCTCTCTGACTAAGTCTTTGATCCTGGCTTCCTTGGACAGATTCTGCTGGGGTGGCTGCAGGGAATCTTCTTGTAATGGAGGGTGGCTTAATTATACTGCTTTCTCCAGCCATAGGTTGAGGGAGGACAGAAGTACTTGGTGATGTTCCTTGTCCATCAAAATTTGATTCATGGGTTCCAGTCCCCTCATGGTTGTCATTATTGGTGGTCTCACCGTTACTGGGAGCTCCTGGCAAAGATCCCTAGGAGGGAATTATCCCTGAGGCTCTTGTGTTACATCTATTCATATTTGAATAAAATGCTTATAAGTATTTTTCTTTCTACAGAAAAAATATGTAAAAATAAGTTTTATTTAAAACTCACTTAAGTTGATGTTCAAAGGTACCTAGACCTTATTGGGATTGAATTGATCCTTAGTAGGTAATCCTACGGGGTCTTGGTGTGTTCCAATGAGGTTTCACCTGCCCAATCAATATTTTCAGGGCGTCCAGAGATATCTAGGACTTCTTGATCCAATAAATCAATTTCAGTGGCGGTGGTTTGTGGTACAGGAGGGTTCACTGATGTAAAAAGTTTATTTAATTGGTCAATAAAATATATTAATATTATTTAAAAAAATAATATGGTAATACAATTTGTATCATTCCTTTTATATTTCAAAAAGTAATTTATACGGTATTTCTTCCAAGCTTTATGTTTCCTTAATAGGGACTGGAAGTTGACACTCCTCTCAAGATCTTCTTGTTCAAGGAGTTTATCTAAGTGTTTACGTGCAGAAGAGATATTAAGTTGCTCAGCTTGAGTTAAAGCTTTCCAACCAGTAGGTTTATAATTTTTAATATATTCTTCTTTCTTTATCTTTAAAAGATTTAAATAATAGATTATTAATTCTGCATTGGTTTTTAAATCCACTGCAAAAGAATTTAATGATAAATCATGGTTATAAAGTCAGATAAATTTATCTTTGATTTAATTTTATGTGAAATGTCTGGTCCAAGGTATTAAATATAATAAAATGGAATATTTCCCGGCCAGAACCCAAATTGTCAGCCTCCTGGATGCCAAGACCCTTGCTATCCTTTAGCTACCAGAGGTGATAGTATAAATAATAAATATATTATTTAATAAATGCAGCAAAAATCCATAAAATGCTTGGATAAAGCTTATTTCAAGGTTAATTGGTTTGGTTATGGTTTATATAAATCAATATAGATAAATTGATTATTAAATATTTTTATAGAGGGGCCACAATTATATTTGGGATCTTCAACACCTCTCTTCAGGGATTTCAGTATGAAAACATGTAGTCCTGGTTACTTTGGGCTCTTTAGTTTGAAGGATATTTTGCCCAAAGATAATATGTATATAAAATACACAGTGGAGTTGCAGGGATTTTTAACCAAGCTGCCATGACAGAGAAAGGATAATAAATCTCACTGGTATATTATTAAATCCTTTGGGTATCTATTTGGGATGTGCACTGATGGGTTAAACCTGTATACTGGGGTTATAAGGTTGTTCAGCAGTTTAAATTGATAAAAAGAGGTTGAGGACGGATATTATTGATCAGACTAAGCCATAAATCACTTACTTATCTCTTATAAGTATTTTATTACCTTGGAAAGGTGTCTGGATATTAATATAACTGGGTCTCTGCCCATCAATATCCTCAAAAGAGCTCTTTATTTATAGCTTTTGGAGTCCCAATATTGTCCTTCTGAGGGGTACAGGGGCTCAAAGGGAGGGACACTGAGGCTAGCAGGGTAACCAGTGGTAGCCTGTCACGTGTTCTTGGTGCTGTAGCATGGATAGCATCTAATTCATCAGGTTATGGGAATTATTCTAATTTATAATTGATATTTGGACGTGTGAATAACACTAATCTGTCCTGTTTGTGTATTATTTAATTAATTATCCTTAGTAAATGTTCCCAGTAAGTTAATAATTATTTTAACAGACATTCCTATGGACATTCTGATGTCAGGTGAGTTTTCATTATGTATTAAATAATTGGAGTAAAGTCATGATATTGATTCTACTCCTTATTTTCAAATTTCAGTTGATTTACTAAAATAATTAATTAAAAATATAAGTCATGGGAATTCATGTAATATTTTGACATCATTAATTTTTTTAGTATGTCACAAAAATATTGATGTCTAGAAATTTTCATAATAGTATATTCAAGTATTTTAATATATTTTTAGAAGTTGTCATTGTCTTATTTTTGACATTCTTGATACTTTGAATTATATCTAATAAAAATACGTATAAGGGTTATTTAAGTATTTTTATATAATTTTATGTACTTTTAGACTATCTACTATCCAGGGGAACATTTATTACATATGTAGAATGTTCCCGTGTGGGTTGTAGCATGTTTACGCGTTACCTAAGTTTCTCAGGCTGCCTGTCACTTTGTCAACCCGTAGTCCCGCAGCTGCGTACTTGTCAGAGGCCGGGGGCTGCATACACAACCTTCACAGAGTGACAGGGCTGTATCTCAGCCGCGGGCGGGTGCATTGGCTGCCCTGGCTGCGTGTGGGAATTGTGACAGAACACATTTCCATCCGTAACTCCTAAAATGTACAAAAAACCTTGATTCTGACTGAATTTTAGGTGTGAAACCTATACATGGAAATACATGTGAAATTTAAATTGGCCAAAAAGTTCAATAGTGGTGCCGTGGTGTTTTGGTCTTTCTTTCCTTAATTATTTAAAAAAATAAGGAGTTGGATTTCAAGGGTGGGATCAGTGAGTGACCCCACCTAATTTAGGTTGGAAAATCCATTTCTGTAATAACATTTATGGTTTTCATACTCCTTCTTAGGTTAATTTTATGATTATTATTTTTATGTTATTTCTGTTACTTTTGCAGCTTGCTCTGCAATAGTAGCAAGCTGACAATGAATGTAAGAGATTTTTTTGTCATGAATTACTCAAGAGAATTTGGATAATTTGAGAAATTAAAATTTTCCATTAGAATTAAATTGTGAAAGTTTCATTTATTGGGGTTTATCAGAGTTAGCAAACCCGCCATTAGAAACAAACCATTTTTTTTGAAAAAACCCGCCATTTTTAATGGCAAGCTTCTGAAATAAACATACCCCCTAACTGGTGTATTTCAAACTGGCAGGTTTCATGAAAATGGCGGATTTCAAAGATCAAAACCGCCATTCAACCCCCCATTTATGCATCATCATCCATCCACCATCCATCACATCCAAAATACCCATCCAAATCAGCAAATCCATACCAATCCCATCTCCATCACATCACACACATCTCATCTCCATTGCTTCACATCTCTATTGCTTTGCATCTCCATCTTCACACAAATACCATTATTATCTCATCAACCCACATCAAATTACCATCTTTCTCAACATTTCCAATCAAACTTCTTAGCAGCAAGTTGAAAACATAAAAAAGCTGACTGAAATCTTAACCACTGGTCCACTACTTCCTCCTCCTCACCCATAATCACCACCTCACCCACCTCCTCCCCTCCTCCTTTGGTTGGCACCCCTGGTAAGCCCCCCTCCCTCCTCCTCCTCCTCCTCCTCTTCCTTCCCCGCATTGGTTTCTGATCCTTTGATCATTCAAACTTTAGGTCCCCCCACACCTCCTTGCTCAATCTGCCAGGTAAGTTCCCAAATTCCGCAAAGCAACTACCTTTTCCCAGATGTTGATGGGAAACCGGTCACTGAAACTGAGTTGCCTTCTCATCATTCTCCCACCTTCAAGCCAAACCACCTTCTGTGGCTATCCAATCCCTTGGCTCCCAAGCATCTCAAATTGCCTTACAGGGAAACCTCAATCCTGCAATCTTGCATTCCAATCCCCAGTCAATCAAGAAATAGGTCCAAATCATGTTCCAAAATGATTTGGGTGGCTTCCTCCTCCTCCTTGTCCTCTGCCACTGCGGGCAATTGATCAATTGATTTCCGGCAGCCTCCTCCGCTGGCAATCAATTGATCAATCATGGGAGGCGGCCTCCTTTTCCTCCTCCTCTGCTACTGCCGGAGATCAATTAATTTCAATTGTGGCCTTATCCTCCTGCTCCTCTCCCGGCGGCCTCCTTGTCCTCTGCCGCCAGCGGCAATTGATTGATCAATTTTTGGTTGCCTCCTCCAGCTCCTCCTCTTCTGGAAATCAATCAATTGATCACAGGAGGCGCCCTCCTTTTCCTCCTCCTCTGCTGCTGCCAGCAATTGATTGGTTGAGAAATCAATCAATTGCAGGTGGCAGCAGAGGAGGAGAAGGAGGCCGCTGCCAGCAATTGATTGATTGCAATTGCAGCCTCCTCCTCCTGATCCTCTCCCGCCGCCCCCCCAAAAAATTGAGTGATTGATTGATCTTGGCCTCCTTGTCCTCTGCTGCTGCCGGAAATTGATTGATTGATTGCTGGCAGCCTCCTCCAGAAATCAACAAATCAATCATTGGAGGTGGCCTTGTTTTCTTCCTCCTCTGCCACCGCAGGCAATTGATTGAGAAACCAAATGATCACGGGAAGCAGCAGAGGAGGAGGAGGAGGCCACCTCTGGAAATCAATCAATTGTGATTGGGGCCTCCTCCTCCTGCGGCTGCCTGCCATCAATTGAGCAATTAATCAATTGCGGCCTCCTTGTCCTCTACCGCCACAGAAAATCAATTGATTGATTGCCGGAGGCCTCCTCCAGCTTCTCCTCTGCCATGGCCAGCAATTGATTGTGGGCAGCCCCCTCCTCCTCCTCCTTTGCCGCCACTGGCAGTCAATATTGGGCGGCAACCTCCACCACCTTCTCCTCCTCTGCCCCCGCCAGCAATCCATGGATTGATTACGGGCGGCAGCATTTTATGTATGGATTTGAGTGCCAGGGTGGACAGGTATATTGGCGCAACTGGCAATGGCACAATTAGCTTGGTGGTTCAAGCATCACTCACCAATGTTGAGGTCATGGGTTCAAATCCCATTGTGTGCAACTAAATTTTGGCTTTTCAAGCTACTGCCACCCTCACAATTTTGTGCAAAGAAGAATCCCTTCTTGATCCTCACCCCAAGCCAAGAATTTTCCTGTGAGGGAACAAGATGGGAGGAGATTATTTGACAAACATACAAAGACGTGGAAAGAATAGGGATTACATCCCTCAAAATTTTATACAGAAAATCGAATCCCTTATTGATCCTCACCCCAATCAAAGTATATGGTTGGGAGGAGATGATTTGAAAAACATACAGAGAAGTGGAAAGAATAGGGCTTGTGTTATAATTATGGCCTGCAATTAGCTTAGGAAAATGAGCAGTATTTAAAGCAAAAGAAATGCTGGACATCTTGTGTCAATAATTGCTAATGGGCTCTCACAATGGGGCAATACATTGGATAATATTGTTGATGAATTCAATTGGATGTTGAATGGATGATGGAAAACAGCAGGGAGAAGAGCTCCTTAAGTACAAAAGATTGGCCTCTTGTGAGCCCATGATACAAAAAGGAAACAGGCAAATTTTCCGCCCCAAAAGAGCTCTACAGGCTCTACAGGCCTTGTTACTTGGTTTAGGCTACATCAGCCCGCATGGCATCAGTCACCGTACCCTTACAACCAGCCTATTCCAGTCATTTCTGGTGTTTCCACCGTAATGGGGCTGAACCAGCCCCTTAGCTGTTCAAACCCCTGGCCAGTTGTCTTTTACAACCGGCCCTGTTACCTCACATGCTGGCTGTTTGCCTCATGCAACCAGCCCCTGGCCATACAAATGGCCAGGTGGGACCCAGGACTCACCTGGGTCCGGTCTCAGACACACATGAGGGGGCTGTAACCGGCGGACATGCGGCCCCCCTCTTTCTCTCAAATCCCTGGAGGGGGGGTCAAATCCCCCTGCCAGGGGCCCTGGAGGTCGATACCCCCAGGGCATCATCAGGGTAAGTGGGCTGAGGGGTGGTCAAATCCCCTCCAGCCCATTGCTCCTCCCCCTTGGTAAAGGGGGGGAGGGGGGGGGGGGGAGAGCGCCCCTTTCAATGGTGGAGGGGTGATCAATTCCCCCCCACCACCGGTTGCCTTGCTTCAACCGGCCCAGCCATCACATTCAGTGGGAGGGTGATGAGGTCCCCCCCACCCTGACCAGTCACTGGCTGGTTCAATGCAGCCAGCCCTCCTCCTCCCCCTTGCAATGTCAAGCAAGGGGAGGGGGAGGAGCTGGGGCCATTGGCCCCAGCTCTGTGGCTCTGACAGCCGGCCGCCACCCAGCGCGGCAGCCACAATTGGCTTGACAGACGCGACCAGGGTTGGGGGACTCCATTTTGAGTCCCTCTGCCACCTACAAAGGCCCTGCGCAGGCCTTTGGGCCCCATAAACGGGCCAAAAGCAAAAACAGCGGCCCTGAGCGGGCCGCGACACGGGCGGCAGAACCAATGGGCCGCCCCAAGCCCAAAAGTGAGTTTAACATACTTTGGCGGGCCAGCCCGTCTGGCCAAGTATGTCAAAAATAAACCTTGGGCCCCATTATGCCCATACAAGCCCATCTGGCTGTTTTTTCCCATATAACCCACCGGGCCCATTAGGGCCCGTGTACCAATAGGCCAGTTTCCCCAAATCTGTGACATCCACACAGGCACATATGGTCCGTGTGTGTGTGCAATGGGCTGCAGAGGCCCACATGTGCATCCCATTTAGATTACACTCATACGTAGCACACACGTAAGTGCATACGTATTTTAACACACCCCCTTAATCCAATAAGGGTGACATTTGCATATTAGTCACAAAGCCTTGATGCTTGTTTCTATCTATAGCCTTAGTCAAGATATCTGCAATCATTGCTCCAGTGGGCATGTACCTCAACACAATCTCCTTGCAGTTAACTGCATTGCAAATATAGTTATAGTGAACATCAATATGTTTTGTTCTTGGATGGAACACTTGGTTTTGCGCCAATGCAATGGCCCTCTGGTTATCAGAATACAACAACGCAAAACCTTGTGGCTTATATGTATCCTCTAAGACTTTTCTCAACCATTTTGCTTCCTGTGAAGCGGCCAAGTAAGCTCTATACTCAGCCTCTGTTGATGAAAGACTTATTTCTGATACCTTCTTGGACATCCATGACACCAGACTCTTACCTAAGAGGAACACAAAACCACTTGTTGATTCCCTAGTGTTACCATCTGCCCAACTTGAATCAGAATAACAAACCAAATCAAAGTTTGCTGACTTTGTAAACAACAGTCCCAGACTGTGCTTTCCTTTAAGATACCTCATAACTCTCTTAATCACTGACCAATGCCTCATGCTTGGATTCTCTAAGTGTTGCAACAAGACACCAATTGCAAAGGCAATATTGGGCCTTTTAAACTGCCCCAAATAATTAAGCAATCCAACAGCTGACCTATAGTTGTTCCCAGATTGAACAAACTCCAGATACTCCTCATCAGTAGACTTCTCTAAACAAATGTTTAACTGCATGGGAGTACCAAAATCCTTTGCATCTTCTAAGCCATATTGCTTAAGAAGAGCTGCCACGTAATGGCTCTGGTCTAACTTTATACCATTCTTGCTCTTACTGACTTTCATTCCTAGCACCTGTTGCGCCAGACCAAGATCTTTTATCTTGAATTCCTTTTTGAGTGTATTCATGACTCTCTCTTTACCATTTCCAATGATGATAATTTCATCAACCCATACAAGCAAAATTGCATCCTTTCTCATAAAGAGACAAGGGTTGGCCTCAGATGTCTTGAAAACAATCTGTATCAGTTTCTCACTCATGGTATTATACCATGACCTAGCTGCTTGCTTCAATCAATACAGGGATCTACACAGCTTGAGGACATATTCCCCTTTATCTGCTGAAAGAAAACTTCTAACACAGATTTTCTTCATGGTTTCTGGTTTAGTATCTACTAACCATTCATGAAAACCATCAGGAATTGACATATAAACAGTCTCGTCCTCTCCAAGTTTTGCATTCAAGTATGCTGTTACAAAATCAGCTTGTCTGATTTCTTCACCCAACTCCACTGCCAGAGTAATGATGTACCTGAAGGTGGACAGCCTTCCAGTTGGTGAGAAAGTTTCTTGGTAATCAATAAACTCTCTCTGCTTGAAGCCCTGTGCAACGCATCTAGCTTTGAACCTCTTCAAAACTCCATTTGTGTCAAACTTCTTGTTAAAAACCAATCTAGACCCCACAATGGTCTTTCCTTTTGGAACAGAATCCCGCTTAACCACTTCAGAATCAAATTCCTCAAAAATAGCACTCTTCCAGTTGGCTCTCTCATCAGAATTCATAGCTTGGCCAAAGCTATTTGGGTTAACCCTGTTACCCATTTCTGAACTCAACTCCAGGACTTCATTGAGCATAAACTGTTCCTGAAATGTATCTTCCTCATATCCTGCGGCAGCATAATGGGACTTCCATTCCCCGTACCTATCAACTGGCACTCTAACCCTTCCACTCCTTCTAACTGGAGGTGGAGGCTCATCAGGTTCTGAATTAATGGAATCCCCTGAAGTGGGTACTAAACCCTCTGGTGGCACATCTGCCAACTCTTCATCTTCTGGAACCACATGTTCCTCAGCCTTTTCTGGTGAAATAGGTGCTAATTCTATTTCTTTCTGTGACTTATTCACAAAAACATCTTCACTGCTTTTGAATGGAAAGGTACTTTCATCAAATTTTACATCCCTAGTACGGATAACCTTTCTTGTCCCTGGACAATAGATCCTATAAGATTTACTGATTAAATCATAGCCTACAAGTGCCCCTGTTCTGGCTCTAGGGTCTAATTTTCCAACCGTCTCATTACGGTGGAAACTATAATACACCAAGCAACCAATTGTTCTTAGGTGTGATGTTTTGGGTTACAACTTCCAAAACTGATACTGAGGACTCTTTCCATTAACACTTATAACTTTGTGCAACAGAAAGACTGCACACATCAACTCAGCCCATAAGAACTTTGGTAGACCAGATTGAGACATAATATTTCTGACTTTATTCAGTAGGGTCCTATTAATTCTCTCAACTATTCCATTATTCTGTGGAGTACTTGCAGTAGTGACTATATGAATGATACCATAATCTTTCAATAAACTCTCAAATTCTTTACTCACAAATTCACCACCTCCATTGGTAATAACCCTCTTCATCTCCTTGATTAGACCATTCTGTTTCCAGAAGTTGAAGATTACAGAAACTTCCTCTGTGGTCTGATTCATAAATCAAATTGGTTTAACCCAAACATAATTAGTTGCAGTATCAACTAAATTGATGAAGTATCTTGCCCCGCCAAGGGACTCTGGTGTGAATGGCCCTGCCAAATCAATGGAAAATTCCTCTCTAGGATCATCAGTGCAATCTCTACTCTTAGAGAACACATTTCTAGTCTTAGCCCCCAAGGTACAACTCTCACAGTTGCTGTCCTTTACCTTATGGCCACTTCTATTGTGAGAAACAGTGCTCAGATCTGAGAATTTGAACAAGCTTGCACACAGAAGCTTATTCCAAACTTGTCCACTAAGAACAGTTCTCCCATCCATATCAATAACAAATCTATCTTCTTTAATATAACAAATCTGGAAACCTTTTTTCCACAACACTCCAAGAGACACAAGGTTATAAGGCAACTCGGGTACATAGAAAAATTTCTCAAAAGAAATTTTGAAACCCAAGTGATTTGCAAGAATAACTTTTCCAATTACCTTAATCTGAATTGTTCTGCCTTTCTGACAAATATTTACAACTCCATCATAATCACTAAGATTTGAAAATAAATTTGGTTCAAAGAACATGTGATCTGTAAAACCAGAATCAATCAAAACAAGAACATTCTTCTTCAATCCTCCTAATAGGAAAGAAGCTTTATCAGTCACTCATAAGTTCTCATCTTTTAGGTTAAGATTACTCACTTCATAATCAATTAAGTCCATTTCTTGATCCTCATCAATTTTGGCCTTCTTGTTGGGACCTTCTTCCCCAACAACCATTTCCATTGGACCATCCAACACCACCATTGCAACGTTTTCAGTAGTGAGATTGACCTCCTTGTCATTCTCTTCAGACTTCTTCCTCTTCTTGGCCTCCTTGCAATCCTTAGAATAATTCCCCTTATTCTGAAAATTATAGCATAAGACCTTGGACAAATCCTTTTTTTCCTTCTTGCAAGATTTTCCAGTCTTTCCAACAAGGGCTGTTACAGAGCCCCCCTTCATCTTGAGCTGAAGATCATCCTTTTCAATCCTCTTCAGCACATCCTCCTCCCCAGGAAGAGGATCCAATTGAGAAATAATTCTGACTAAAGAATCAAACTCCTTTGGTAGCTTCTGAAGGATTAAGAGTGAAAAACACTCAGGATCCATGTTAAGTCCTGATGAATTAAACTTGGCTATGCTAGAACTAGCCTCTGCAACAAACTGCTTACAATTTGAATATTGTAACTTGAATAGTTTATTGAAAGCTATACCCTTCTGGTGAACAGAATCACCAGCATATTTGGACTTAAGAAACTTCCAAAGGATGATTCCCCTCCTTCTCTCATCTTCCCTAAGAGTATCAGCAACCCATGTCACATGATTCTCATCAAGATGCCTAAGGATGAGATGATAAGACTTTTTCTCCACTTCTGAACTGATCAAAGTGTCATCTGCATCCATTATCTCCCCACAACAGATGTTATCCAGCTCACTATCCATAAGGACAGCCCAAGCATTATAATTCCGACTGTCCAGAACTATCTTGGTGGAGCTAACATCAGGGATATAGGACATCTTCTTGGAAAACTTGAGGTCTTTGAGGTTCTCCAGAGTAAGGTACAAGGGTCTAGATGGCTTGGAATTAATGATGATGTTGGTACTGATAATGTGTTATAATTATGGCCAGCAATTATCTTAGGAAAATGAGAAGTATTTAAAGCCAAAGAAATTCTGGACACCTTGTGTCAATAATTGCTAATGGGCTCTCACAATGGGGCAATACGTTGGATAATATTGTTGATGAATTCAATTGGATGTTGAATGGATGATGGAAAACAGCAGGGAGAAGAGCTCCTTAAGTACAAAAGATTGGCCTCTTGCAAGCCCATGATACAACAATACAAAAGGCAAATTTTCCGCCCCAAAAGAGCTCTACAGGCTCTACAGGCCTTGTTACTTGGTTTGGGCTACATCAGCCCGCATGGCATCAGTCCCTGTACCCTTACAACCAGCCTATTCTGGTCATTTCTGGTTTTTCCACCGTAATGGGGCTGAACCAGCCCCTTAGCTGTTCAAACCCCTGTACGGTTTGTTAAAACCCGCCCTGTTACCTCACATGCTGGCTGGTTGCCTCATGCAACCAGCCCCTTGCCATACAAATGGCCAGGTGGGACCCAGGACACACCTGGGTCCGGTCTCAGACACAAATGGGGGGGGGTGTAACCGGCGGACATGCCGCCCCCCTCTTTCTCTCAAATCCCTGGAGGGGGGGGTCAAATCCCCCTACCAGGGGCCCTGGAGGTTGATACCCCCAGGGAATCGTCAAGGTAAGTGGGCTGGGGGGTGGTCAAATCCCCTCCAGCCTGTTGCTCCTCCCCCTTGGTAAAGTGGGGGGAGAGTGCCCCTTTTGATGGTGGAGGGGTAATCAATTCCCCCCCACCGCCGGTTGCCTTGCTGCAACCAGCCCAGCCATCACATTTGGTGGGAGGGTGATGAGGTCCCCCCCACCCTGACCAGTCGCTTGCTGGTTCAACCCGGCCAGCCCTCCTCCTCCCCCTTGCAATGGAGAGCAAGGGGAGGGGGAGGAGCCGGGGCCATTGGCCCCAGCTCCGTGGCTCCAACAGCTGGCCGCCACCCAGCGCGGAAGCCGCAATTGGCTTGACAGCAACGACTGGGGTGGGGGGACTCCATTTTGAGTCCCTCTGCCCCCTACAACGGCCCCATAAACGGGCCAAAAGCAAAAACAGCGACCCTGAGCGGGCCGCAACATGGGAGGCATCCCCAAATGGGCTGCAAGACAGGCCGCGGCCCCAATGGGCCGCCCCAAGCTCAAAAAGTGAGTTTAACATACTTTGGCGGGCCAGCCTGTCTGGACAAGAATGTCCAAAATAAACCTTGGGCTTAATTATGCCCATACAAGCCCATCTGGCTGTATTTTCCCATATACCCCACCCAGCCTTTTAGGGCCTGTGTACCAATAGGCCAGTTTCCCCAAATCCGTGACATCCACACAGGCACATATGGTCTGTGTGTGTGTTGAATGGGCCGTAGAGGCCCCCATGTGCATCCCATTTGGATTACACTCATATGTAGCACACGGGTAAGTGCATACGTATTTTAGCAGCTTGCAACCCTCAAAATTTTATATGATGAATTGAATCCCTTCTTGATCCTCAGCCAATATGTAGTTTGTGGATGGGAGGAGATGAATTGGGAAACATAAAGTGACAGGGACAGAATGAGGCTTGTCAGCATTTGTTAAAGGGGCAATGTTTGGATTGATATTTTTTGAATTGCTTCCTCATGTGTTTGGATGAAAGAGACAGCCTACCTTGGTTTTATTTGTTAGTTAATTGGCCATCAGGAGATAACCATTAAAATTAGAGGATGGAGGTTGGAAAACTTGTGTTTCATTGTCTGATCCAAAGCAAGCGTAATAGTTGGAGGTAATTTTGAGCCAGTTAACAAGGACAATGTGATCAGCTCTCTTGAGCTGACTTGAGCCTTTGGAAGCCAATGAGGGGGGATTGTTGGATGTTGAGTTCCTGGGGGATGTTTGCTTTGGTTGAGTGGACTTTTGGGGGGATTTTTTTTGAGGCGCCATTCAAAAAGATTAAGAGGGATGAAGGGATGAAGCAATGTGATGAAAGGAGGGATGAAGCAATGAAGCAATGAAGTGATGAAGTGATGAAGCAATGAAGTGATGAAGTGATGAAGCAATGAAGTGATTAAGTGATGAAGAAATGAAGTGATGAAGTGATGAAGCAATGAAGTGATGAATTGATGAAGCAATGAAGTGATGAAGCAACAAAGAAAAGAAGTGATGAAGCAATGAGATTTAGGATGTGATGGAAGGGGGGATGAAGTGATGAAGGGATGAAGCAATGAAGAAATGAGAGGATGGATTTGATGAAAGAAATAAAGTGATTACAGTGATGAAGCAAGGTGAGAGTGATGAAGTGATGCAGGGATGAGAGTGATGAAGCAGAAGAGATGAGATTGATGAAGTGATTAATCAAATTTCCGGATGAGGATGGAGGTATAATTTTTTCCAATGAGGTTGGAGGATTAAACCAGGGGTGATGATGTGGAATGAAAGGTGGTTGAGCTGGTGAAGGCCTTTATATCCTTTACTTGAAAAAACCCCCTTATTTCATGCTAACTTTGACATGTCTGATCTGAAATAAGTGGGTTTTTTTGATGTTTAATGGCGGGTTTGGGTTGAAACCCGCAATTAAAAAATGGTGGGTTTGCTTAACTCTGATACGCCCTATTAAAGCAATAAAAAATTGCAAGAAATTCATTCTCATGATTTTTATAGTTAATTTTAGCAGATTGTAACTTTTTAGATTAAAAAACTAAATGATAGAAAATACTGGAGGACTAGGAAAATTGAAAAAGAACACCTTCAAAATAATTTTATCTTGAATCTTCTTGAAAATGGTGCAAGATATCTCATTAAAGTGGGTAATTATAGATGAAATAGTGAAATCTTTATTCAGAGAATAAGAATCCAAAGAAGCTTTCTCAGTGAAAAAAATAGCATATCCTTCTAAATAAGGTTAGTAAGATTTTTTTTGGCATAGTGAAAGATGGACTCCCAATAAAAATTAACAAAGCCTACAATCATTTGCAAATTGTGGATGAAATATGGCTCTGGCCAGTCCTAAATGTGTTGAAATTTTGTGGGGTCCATTGATATTCCTTCTTTCTAAATAAAAAAAACAAGGAATTTTTCTGTGCTTGTATGAAAATTGCAATTTGAAAGCTTAGAAAATATTTTTGGAGTTGTCTCAAAAATTCTTTAACTTTTTTAATTTTATGTTTAAGATTCCTTGAGTAGAATAGTATATTTTCAAGATATTTCAAACTAGATCAGAGAAAGTATGGATAAACATTTGAAAAGTGGAAGAAATGTTTCAGAGGATAAAAGGCATAAAATTATACTAATAAATGCCAACAAAATTTATAATAGCAGTGAAAAATTCCTGAAATTTTTTTATTAAAATCAATTTATAGGCTCTTCAAGGTTCAAAATCCAAGAAATGAGTTTTCACATGGGAAAGATTCAAAAGATGAAACATATATGGTACTGGATAGGAATTTATCCATGATGCCTGATTCAGTTTCCTATATTGAACACAGAGAAAAAGGCTTCCATATTTCTTTTGGAAAAGAACTACAGGGGAGACAGTGTTTTAATATATTGAAGACATATTTTTTTAAAGATTTTCTGAAATTTGGTCCTGAAGAACAATAGGGTGTATAAAAGTTGAGAAAAATGGCCATTTTTTAATAATGGAAGGTTTCAGCCCAAATTGGCCATTAAAAATAAAAAAAACCAACTAATTTCAGATCAGAAGTTTCAAAGTTAACATGAAATAAGTGGGCTTTTTCAAGTAAAGTATATAAACGCCTTCACCAGCTCAACCATGCATCATTCCACAGTATCACCCCTGGTTTCAAACTACAACCTCCTTGGAAAAAATTCTACCTCAAACCTCATCTTGAAATTTGATTCATTGCTCTCATCACTTCATCAATCTCATCTCTTCATTGCTATCCTCATTGCTTCATCACTCTCATCCCCTCATCACTTCATCAATCTCACCTTGCTCCATCACTCTCATCAATTTATTGCTTTCATCACATCCATCCTCTCACATTGCTTCATCACTTCATCCCCCCTTTCATCACATACTAACTCTCATTGCTTTATTGCTTCATCACTTCTTTGCTTCTTTGCTTCATTGCTTCATCCCTCTTACTCTTTTTAAATTGCCCCTCAGAAAGAATAACCTGGAAAGTCCACTCAACCAAAGAAACATCTCCCAGGAACTGAACATCCAAAATTCCCCCCATCAGATTCCAAAATCTCAACTCAGCTCAAGAGAGCTGATCACATCATCCTTGTAAACTGGATCAAAATTCTGTCCAACTATGATTCTTGCTTTGGATCCAACAATGAAACACAAGTTTTCCAACCTCCATCATCTTAGGTTAATGGTTATCTCATGATGGCCAATGAACTCAAGAATAAAACCAAAGGTAGGCTGGATCTTTCATCCAAACAGATGCGGGAGCAATTCAAGAACTATTGAGCCAAGTACAAAAAATCCCACTCCATGTCAATCTCCACTGGCTTTGGCATCACCAACTCTGATAAAGCCAAAGGAATCACCTTGTTTGTTGGTAAGTTGGAATCCATTTGTCCTTTTTATGCTCATATGGATGAAATCTTTGGAAAGAAGGCCAACATCACCCCCTGAGCTGCTTTTGACACCCAACAATCTGAATCTGTTGAAGCTGAGGACTTGGCTTTGGATCCTCAGCCTAGCAATGATGATTCAGACAAAAACTATGAGTGGGCCCAATTGGATGTGGAGGAGGATATTCCAACACAACCAGCTCTGATCATTTATACATCAGCATTGAAAAAACCTTCCTTGGACCCCTCACTTCCTTCTTTGGATTGCTCTTTTACTGGGTTGGAAGAACTTGATGACTTGGCCAATTAGGAGAAATTTATTCCTGTATTGCCACTACCATCAACATCTGCTCAAGAAAGGAACCAAGTTCTTTTCTATTCTGTTGAGTTAACCCTGACTGATTTAGATTGTAAAAAAACAGCCTAATCCATTCCTGATTGGCTGAAAACTCAAGCCAATGGGGCCTCCCACATTGCCTTCAAATGAGAGTGACAATGTTCCCACACAAACCTCCTCTGCAAAGGGAAAGCAAAAGGCCTCCAATCCCATCAACCTCAACTCTAATAGCCATCAAAAGCAAAGAAACACCTCAAATTTTTCTGGCTTTGAGGATATCATAGAGAAGCAAGATTCAAGTCAGTGCATCAATTGATTCTCCTTGCTTTCAAAATGAAGCTCATTCCTATTCCCCTCCTCCAAAAGACAGTAAAATCACAAATTTAATCCAAAAAACTTCAATTTGAAAAGGAGAAGTGGAATTTCCAACTGGCTATGGATTTTAAAAAGTGGAAAGATGAGAGTTTGGCTCATCATCAAAAGTTGGATCCTGAGTGGCAACTGAAAAAGGCTGAGCTGCATTTTCAAAAAGAGGAAAATGAGAAGGATCAACAGGAAGAGCAACTTGAGAAGGAGAGGGAAAGGCTAGCAACAGAAAAAAAAGATAGGTTATTGGTATCCATGGCATGTATTGGTAGCAGTAGAAATGTGGATGAAATAAAGGAAATTACTCAATTTATTGGCTTCTAAATATTTTTACTTTGATAAAAATTTTAAAAATAAAAAAAAAAAATTTGTGAATGCAAAAACTTTTGAGAGTATTTTTAACACCACCAATGAACAATTTTTTTTTCCCTAAGGTATATTTTGCCACTGGCCAAGCCCTTGCTAGTGTTTTGAGTGTGTTTGTTAATTTTCATGGACATTGCCATCCTGGTATGAGTGGCAGACTCCACAGCAGGAAAAGTACACTGCTTGTACTTTTTTGCTGCCCAAACATTTTTGAAAATACCTTTTTGTTTGAAATCAATCCCAAAACACAAGTCAGGGGAAAAAAATTGGCTGTTGGATACTTGATATTCATCCTTGTTGTCAATACTTTTTCCATTTTATTTTTTGGTTGGGACCACATGTAAAAAGAAATAGGAGTAGAAATCACCTTTGTAGATATGGGGATAGTTGCAGAAGGTGCCTGAGGTGAAGGTGATGTGAGGGGAGAAGTAAAAAGGAGTGAGGCCAGATCCAAATTCCAATGAGGAGAAGGAAGGGATATTTTTTTCCATCATAGCCTCACAGTTTGAATCAAATGCAAGTTTGGCTAATTTTTGAAACATTTGTCCATATATTTGAGGGACCTTTTCAGAACTAAGGTTACAAAAATAATTCTCTTTAGGGGAGGATTTGACAGCATCATTCTTCAAATATTTTCCAAATAGTTCAGAAGGGTGCATCAATTTTTGCCATCCAATTTCCCACATTTTCCCACCCCAAGATCTTGAGGCACCCACAGTGTTGAAATTTTTTTTGGATCAGTGAAGGAATGTTGTGACTGAGTTGATTTCCTTCTTCTCTTGCTCAGATAAATCATTCAAAGGGAAAAATTTGATTTTTTCAACCATAGCCTCATGATCCAATTGATCTTGAACATATAATTTTCCAGAGCTGAAGAAATAGAATGGTTTTATCTTCTGTTTGGCCTGTTCCAACTCTTCAGGGGAGGGTTTTTGACTTTTCTTGAAAATGGAAGGATCAAGATCCAAAGTACATTGTTTGCGTGAAGACAAAACAACCTTTTCATTAATTTTTTCCTCAGTCACTTCCAATTCAATTTCAGAATCCCTCATTTGAGCCCTCCTTCTCTTGAAATCCCTTTTCTTCCCAATTCTCTGTATTTTTTCAAACTTTCTCCTTCCACCTTTTTTCCTCCCCACTGTATAATTCAATTGGGGTGATGATGATGATGGAAATAAATTTGTTGTCTAACATTTTGATTTTGGTGGGAGAAGAATGGGCTGTCAAGAAAGGGTGGTCAAAGGGGTGGAATGAAGGGTTGCATTGCATGGAATCAAAAAAAAACCAAAAAAAACATTCATTAGTCAGGTATAATCAAAATAAATGATCAACAAACATAGAAAATAACAAAACATTACTGTTGAATTTTCCTACAAAAAAAAATTTAAAAAAGACAGTCAGTCCCCTTGTTAATCATGAGACAGGAGGAGAAGGAGGGGGGGGGCTGACAGATTGATCAATTGGTCAGGAGGAGGCCATTTGGGAAGCCATCTCCAAACAATATGCTTCTCTCTTGACCACAAACAGAGGGTGAATTTGGCTTTCCTTCATCAGATATCAATTCACGGGAGATCTTACAGCATACATCCAAGAATGCCGTAAGCTCATGAACAAACTAGCTACCGTCCAACTTGAAGTACCCAGCAATATTCTCAGCTACACTATCCTAGCCAAGCTGTCAGCTCAGTTTTACCATGTGGTCAATTCAATCTTTCTAAACAATGATATTCTGAAATCCCCCACCAAGGTCCTTAAAAAACTACAAGAATTTACTCATCTGGAGTCCATCCCATCATCCAAAGGTCCTACCAACAAAGAGTCTTTGTCTTCCACCGCTCTTTACAAAACTTCAGACACCAAGTCAAAAAGGCGTCCCAAGCATCCTTGCTCCAAAGGCAAACACAACCCTCTGGCCAAACATCCTCAAAATTGATGCTGGCAACTTCATCCTCACCTCAGACCAAACAAAAATCCACAGGGACAAGCTCATCTTACCAACACTTCTTCCCCACCACAGCCTGACAAACCCAATCAGGAGGCCTCAGCCTACTTCAGCGCGCAGATCTACTTACAAAGCAAATCTCAGTCCTCCAAATCCCTTCTTCCTGTTATCAATTCTGGTGCCTCTCATCACGTCGTCAATGATCCTTGATGGATCTTCAACCATAGAGAAACCTCAATCAGGATCAGTACTGGGAATGACTGCAACGCTCTGGATGCTGTAGCTATAGGTGAAGCATTTCTCCTGAATCACAAAGGGGCTTGAGTTAAACTGGAAAATGTTCTGCTGGTCCCAAAGATCAATCAATGTCTGATCTCTCTGACTCAGCTCAAGTCAAAGAAAGTGGTCATCAAGAAGATGGGATTCTTAGGGTCCTCCATTTCCTTGGACGATTTTAATCTAGTTGGATCTACCTCCAACAACCTTCTCAAACTCTGTGGAGTACAGTTCAAACAGGAGAAAGTTTAAACCCACTAATCCGCCCCTTTTCCTTCCAATCTCCACAATAAGTTAGGACACGCCAGTGACGCCAAGGTCAAACTCCTCTTTCCTAATGCCAACTTATCCAACTTTTCCAAGTGTGAAATCTGCCAAGTGGGGAAAATGACAGCTACCCCATTCAACAGCCACTTCAAACCAGTCACCCAAGTCCTGGAGACTGTCCACATGGACCTGGTTAGACCGTTCTCAATTCCATTGTTTGGAGGGAGCAAGTATTTCCTCACCATTGTCAATCAGTTTTCCCAGTTCAAAACCATTGCTCTCCTCAAAACCAAAGCCAAAATGCTTGATGCCTTTAAGGCCTACACCAAAATGGCTGAACAAAAGCACAATTCCAAAATCATTAATATCCTTACTGATAATGGAGGTGAGTTCATTGGTCAAGAGTTCAAATTGTACTGCAGGGACTCTGGGATTAATCATCTCCTCTCACCGCCGTACTCCCCACAACAAAATGGAATCGCAGAACTAGCGAATTTATCAATAATGGAGAAGGCCAGATGCCTCATGCTGCAAGCCAAATTGCCAAGTAGGCTCTGGGGAGAAGCTGTAAACACTGCAACCAATCTCCTCAATCTGCTTCCGGTCTCATCCAACAAAAATCACATTCCTTACAAAATCTGGTACAAACGTTCAGTCAACTATCAGTTTCTGAAAACTTTTGGCTGCACGTCAATTTTTCTCATCCCTAAACACCTACGGAGATCTCAACTTGCTCAATCCGGTTTTAAGGGTTTTCTATTTGGCTTTTCCAACAATTTTTCCAACTAACGGGTGTTCAATGCTTCAAAAAATAAATGTGTTATCTCAGCAAACGTGTGATTTTTGGAAAACAACTTTGCTGGTACTGAACTCGCTCCTTCAGACTCAGATCCGCTTCCCAAACTCAATCCCGTTCACTCTCTGGATGACTTCAAGGTAACCAACCATGAAGAAAAGCCAATTCAGTCCAAGCACTTACAAATGCCAGACCCTGATCCAATCAATCAGTCATTAGACACTCCTAACTCCTTGCCTTCCAATCCCATACCTGTAACCAATCACAACAACTCTGAATTCAAGATCTCACCCAGAAACATTTTAGATCACCCTAGAAGACTAAACTCTCATCTCTATCTGGTTGATGCGGATTATGAAGATCCAAAAACTCTAAATTAAGCTCTTAACAGTAAGTAAAAGTATGAATGGATAAATGCAATTGAGAAGGAAGTGTGCAACATCAACAGCTATGACGTATGGGAGGAAGTGGATGAGGTATGAAATGTCACTAAGATCAAGCGCATCTGGGTGTTCAGAACTAAAAGGAACAAATGTAACAAGATTATTGAATTCAAAGCAAGGCTCTGTGCTCAAGGCTTCACCCAAGTGGAGGGAGTTGACTTTGTCAATAATTTTTCTCCCACCGGTGTAAGACTCCAAACGGTGCTAGGCCGTGGCAGTTCTGTGGAGGGGAAAGGTGCTGTTTAGGCTGCCCTCCTGAGTGTTAAAAAAATATTTAAATGTAACCAAGATCAAAGTCCAGAACCTGGTAACAGGGGGACCAAATGTAAGAGGATAAAGATTATAGTGGTTGGTAGCTGGGAAACAAAACTATCTGAGGCAAGATGGTGCCAGGGAAAACTTGAATAGAAGAAGTCAAGGTTTGTTCAGAGTTCAACAAGACAAGGCAATTGTAAGTAACAACAACAACAACCTAATAGCTCTGGTCATCAGCAGAAGCTTAGGAAAGATCAACTCAATACCAAACAACCTCCAGGTTCTCAATGAACCTGCCCAACTCTCCGCAATCAAGCGCTTGAAGGGTACCAGATAACTGTGGGTGGCTGCACAAGGCAAAGCTAATTGTTTGAGGAAGCTCTAGAAGCAAGAACAATAACTGATTCAAACAAGAATAACCCAAAACTTCTCCAGGGACTCAACAGTAGCGTGGCGGAATTCAACTTCCAAAGAGATGAAGGGAGGTTTAAAACTCCAGGTTTTAAGTTTAATAAAACCTCTTCAGTCAAACGTGACTGGTTCCAGAAAGATAATGAAAGAATTATCAGGACCAATATGTTTGGATAAAGGGATAAGGAGTGGTGTAACACACTCAAGAATTCAATTATTCAAATTCTTCTTCAACCAGCAAAGCTATTGGTTGGTGATAAGGATCAAGGATCAAAGTTTTGAGTATGGAGGCTTAAGGATCAAGGGGCAATCATAGATATAACCAAATTTTTGTCTCAGATAAAGGGGAATGAAGACCCCACGGATGATGTATTGCAAGGTAAAAACAATGATGATACTATGGTTCTCATGGGTTCCAGGATGCTCCTCTATGATGCCATTTGTAGGATGTTGGTAGCCTCTGCTCTGATGTAGGATGCTGGGATGTATCCAGAAGGCAGGGGAGAGCCCCTCCTTATATGGGAAGGAGGTCCTGTTAGACTATGTACAAGAGATAATACAAATGGAGCGGAAAAAGAATTTTTTTTTCTTTAGGTGATCAGAAAAATTTTATCATGCAGGCCTGTGGAAATCCGGCCTGCCTGACCGGGGTGGGATCATTCATCCCTTCACCTATCCTGCGTGCGTCCGTGGATGGACGCACGCAACAATACCAGAATCACACCCACCCCTTGGCCAAAGGCAGAAGGGGTGGGAAAGGAAAACAGATCAGGCCGCCCGCGGGCGTCTGCCGGTGGTAGACAACATTTTCACACCCCCACCCAAAGACAGAGGGGGGGTGGGAGTTATTGATGGATTGGCGTTGGCCGATTCACGGAAAGAGGGGGGGATCAAGTGAGAGAGAGAGAGCGATGGTGAGGGAGGATTGGAGTAAATAGAGATTGGGATGATGATGAATTGGGTTGCTGGTGGAGGGGCAAGCGACGCAAGCACTGTTGGGGACTCAAGGATGCTCTAGGAACACCGCGGGAGACCAGCCAGTCAAAGGTCCGCTGAAGGGTGTACGGAGAAGGGTGGCTGGAGAGGTGAGGGAGTTCAGAGCAGGGGGGGTTCTGGCCCTGGGTGGGCAATTGATGAGGCCATCCCAAGGAAGATCTGGGGAGATGGGTGTGAGTGAGGTTGAGGATGGGAGATGGGAAGGGGGGAGGATGGATTTGATCAATGAGTCTCTGGAGGGGGCGCCGGGATGAGAATGGATGAATCGGATGAAGGAGGTTGTGGGGAGGATATTGGAGAGGGATATCTCGGGCCGAGCGGCTCTTGGCCCGCGCGTTTGGACAAAAGGAAGGGGGGGAACGAAGAGAGAGGGGATCAAAAATGCTAACTAGATATTCAGGCCAAGAGAGGCCTTTCCTAGACAAATGGGACAAAGGGATGTTTGACAGGATGAGGAAATTGGAGAAGTGATACTCAAAAAGATATTCCAATTTTTTTTTTTTTTTTGAATAAACCTAAATAAAAGAACCGTAAAAAAAAAATTGAATTTTTTCCGCATCTGGTCCAGGGTGTCCAGATTTGGTCACCACACCGGGGATAAAAGTTCTCTGAGACTCCTCATCTCCTTTGCCCTGAGCAACAATCTCAAGTTCCATCAAATTGACATCAAAGCAGCATTTCTCAACGCTCTGCTGGCCAAACAAATCCATATCTTGGCCCCTCCAAATTTAGCTGTTCAGAAAGGAAAGTCCTTGCGTCTCAAGAAAGCCCTGTATGGTCTGAAACAGGCCCCGCAATTATGGTATATCACACTCAGCGACTGGCTTCTGAAATCCGGGTTCAAAAGGTGTAGCAGTGATCACTGCATCTTCTTCTCCAAAGATACTTGGCTCTACATCCATGTCAACAACATTGCAACATTCAGCAAGCATCCCAAAAAATTTGTTACCCTTATCAGCAGTAGGTTCAAGGTGAAGTATCTCCAAGAATCAAAGCTCCTCCTCGGAATCAACATTCTTCAAACTCCGGGATTGGTCAAACTCTCTCAAGATTCTTACATAAACTCCACCGCAGCCACGTACCCTCTGCCAAAGTTTCAAGAACACTTGGTTCCTTTTGCACCTTACACCAAGTTGCTTCCCGCCACTAATGAAGAAATCATTGAATTTGCAAAGTCTGGCCTCAACTACAGAAAACTTGTTGGTGAGCTCAACTACATCAGCGTCAACACCAGACCCAATATCACCTTCTTGGCCAACTATTTGGCTCAGTTCCTCAATTCTCCGGGCATGATTTACTACAAAGAGGCACTTAAGGTCCTCAATTATCAGGCACATACTGCCAATAAGGGCATTGACTTCACTGTAAAGTACTCACACGCTCCTTTGACCGCCTTTGTGGACTCTGACTGGGCAACTTGTCCCTTGACCTGACACTCAATCTCTGGAATAGTCATCACATGGAACGGAAACTTGATTGTTTGGAAGTCCCAAAAGCAAGCTACGGTATTCCTCTTGACAACTGAGGCTGAATACAAATTGGTTGGTGATGGGGTAAAGGAAGTTTTGTGGATGCAGACATTCCTGCGTGAAGTCGTGGGTACCAAATTCGACTTGCCAACAGTGATCCATGAAGACAATGAAGGCTGCATAAAACTGGCAATGCAGCATACAAACCAAACTAGCTTCAGATCAAAGCATCTTGACTTATGAAACCACTTCATTTGGGGAGAAATAGAAAAAGGCACCATTTAATTGAAAAATATGCCATCAAAGTATAACTACGCCGACTTCCTCACCAAAGCCCTCTCGCAAATACCAATGTTGAACTGCCTAAACTTTCTGCGAGTCCGATGAATTCAAAGCCAGGGAGGTTGTTGGAATTCTAATTTTTCTTGCTTTTGAATCTCATCTTCTGTCATCCTCTTTTTTCTTTTGTTCTCTTTTATTGTGTGTTTCTGTGATGTGAACGCGCTACGGCTTCCCGCACCAGTGCACGTACTCCAAACTTGAACACTGGAGTCCCTACTTGTACTGCTTGACAGAGGTCCTGTTCTTGCCCTCAGGGCTCTCAGGTCCTCCTTTTTGAGTAAGTAGACGGTCTTATATCAACTGGTTTCTTTCTTTTCATTTGTTCTACGTGTGTCTCCTACTTCACCACTAACCAACCATCCTGGATCAGCTTATCAACCAGACGCGCCATTTCAACGTCATTCAACCACCTCATCCATTGACTCAACACTTCCACCTATCATTGTATTGTCTCCGGGGTCCTTCAAGACTAATATTGCTGTCTCGGCTTCTGTAGACTCCTCACCTCTAGCTCGCCATCTCTTTTGGTTCTTTTTTTAGCCATTTTTTTCTCAAGGTGGAGGTGGATGGTGAGGTGTAGGAAGGGTTGGACCAGTGGGAGTGGACCAGTGGTTTGGAAGTTTTGGTTCTGTTTTTTGTCACCAAAAAAAAATACAAAATGGAGTCAGCCTGAAATTGTTTTTTGAACCACTAATCAAAAAAATTCAGTGTGATTTACCTATTTAAAAACCAAATGCTACTCATCAAAGTAAGAAAGTGTGAGGGGTAGAATCCACTGTAGAGACTCCTGTGTTATTATATAAATAATATAGAAAATAGATTTCTGAAAGTCCTTGAAGGGGAATTTAGTATTCTACTCCTTGGAGTATTAGTAAGACTAAGGTGGTTTTGAATTCCCTGCCATTCTAGTACTATAGTAAGTCTGCACAATAATTTATTTAAATTAATTGCTGGTTTCTTTGAGACTTAAAATAGGTCTCAGACCAGACCTAGATTAATTATTAACATTTTATTGGTAGGATTTGTTGAAGAATGGACCAGATTTATTGGATTATTGGTTGGTGGTTGATCAGATATATTTGATATTAACCAATATCCCAATATTAAATGGTTCAAGGGTCTATCAAAGGGAGGGTTCAGGAGAGGACCCAAGGATGGGTTTACCCACAGGGGGATGGGTAGAGGAAAGGTTGGTAGTTTTTTTTGTGCTCTCTTTGTTTTTAAGGGTTATTTATTGATTAATGGGTTTTTTTTATTTAATCTGGTGCTGAATACTTAGGTTACAGACAAACCCTTATTCAAGGACCTGTTAGATTTTTTAATTGGCTCAAGATGGGTAATAACTTGGTTTCTGATTTCTTGTTTCCTTTTTAACTGGTTAAATTATAATATTTATGTGGGTAGGTACCACAGATGGATGGGCCAAGAGGGCCTGATAGCTGTTTGATGGGTGATAGGTGGCCAGATGGCATAGGGCCAGATGAGTTATGATAAAACTTGGATAGGGAAGAGAGGCCATCCTTAAATAGAAAATTCCTGCCCCCAGGAGTTCTCAAGGCTTCCCCTGGGGGCTCTCCCTGTTCTGGTGAGGAACAGTGAGATACAGTTACATAATACATTTTTGCTGGTTGGAAAAAGCTTGTAAATTTACATGAGGCATTTCTGCTGGTTTGAAAAATCTTTTACAGGGGTTCAATGCATTCAAAGCCCTACATGAACTGCTGTGAGGTGCAGGTACAATATATTCCTATACAGTACTGGTGGTTGGTTTGGTGCTACTTGATTCCACCTAAATGTATTGCTGTGCAACAATGGTGGTTTTTGTGGTGCTACTTGCTTCAACCTTCATGTATTTCTGTGCATTAATAGTAGTTTTTTTTGGTGCTGCATTGTCTTGACTGCATGCATATATTTCTGGGTAGGCCTAGGGTGAACTTGTACTGGTGGGTTGTTTAGTATCACATGCTTCTGACTGCATAAATTTCTGTGTGGTTCTGCGGCTGTTTGGTACTGGAAGATTTTTTGGGATCACATGCTTCTGACTACATAAATTTCTGTGTGTTTCTGAGGTTTTTTGTTACTGGTATACCACATGCTACTGGCCGCATAAACTGCTGTGTGGTGCTGGGGCTGTTTGGTACTTGTAGATCTCATGCTACTGGCTGAATAAATTTCTGTGTGGTTCTGGGGCTTTTTGGTACTGTTAGATCAAATGCTACTGGCTGAATAAGTTGATTTATGGTGCTGGGTTTGTTTGGTCCTGGTAGGTTTTTTGTTATCACATGCTACTGTTTGCACTGCCTCCTGTATCTGTTATTTCTTTATTCTGGCTGAGGTGACAGGATCTGACTTGTTGCACTTCCTCCTGTACCTGTATTTCTGTATTCTAGTTGAGGTTACAGGGTGGGTGTATGGTCCTTGTGTTGAGGGTAAGCTGTTGCTGATATGTACTTGAGGGTCTCCAAGGTATTTCTTTACGCCTTCCACAGAGCTGCGACGCCTGGTTGGGTATGAGTTTTCCACAGTTGAAGGTTTCTTGGGATGTATCTTCTAATCCATGAGAGGTAGGGTGGTACTTTGGCTGAGTGACTATAAGTTATTTTGGATGTAGAATCCATTTCTGAGGTTTATTTCAGGTTTTGATCCATTGTTATTGTAAAAAAGTGAGTCTGATGGCTATAGGACAGGTTTGGTCTACCACACTTCTCTCTCATGGCAGAAGATGAGGGACCAGATGAGACAGGGATGACTTGAGGAGGATTGGGAATATTTTCTTCAAATATTTTTTCCCAATTGTCTTTGATGTTGGCCAGAAGGTTTTGAAGGATTACACAGGTGATAATCCAGTTGATGAGGATCTTCATGTCTTTCAAATTTTAAATCTGGTTCTTCATTTCCTGTAAGCTGGCCCATCTTCCTCTCAGGGTTCCTATGGCATGCTCAATCCAAACTTGGGATTGGGGAAGATGATACTTGAAATAAGTTTTGGCTTGATTTTTGGATGAAACATTGTGGTATGCTGAAAACACATATTTCGCGCTAGCATCATCTGAATTGGCCAGAAGGTATTTATCTTGATCAAAGTAGTTCTCTGGTTGTTGAGAAATAGGCATCCAATTGCAAAAATATGAATTATGACATGAACCTGGAAGGCCAGCATGGAGGGATATAAACTTCTTGTTGTTATCACAAACAAGTTGTGGTGCCACAGAGTATCTATACAAACAGATAAAACATATTTGGTCAGTGTTTTATCAAATGTTTTGGAAAAGAAATGAATCAAGTGCCTTTTTTTCCAATCAAAGTAGTTGTTGCCATCTAGCTTGGGTTTTTGACTCAAGGGGATAGTGGTTCCATCAAAAAAACTAATGCAACTGGGAAAGCCTTCAGTCTGCATTACTTGAGATATCTTATTGTGTTCTTCTTTTGTTGGCCAACAAAGGACCAAGCAACAGAAAGATAGGATAGAAATCATGAATCTTTTGGTGTATAAGTTGATGGATCCATAACTGACCAAGAATAGATTTTCTAATTGATGAATTGCTGCTCCATTTCCATTTGATCCCAATCTACAAAAAGCAACAGCCAGTTGGATAGCTGGATTGCTTTGAGGATTCCATGAATTGTTCTGGAAGGTGTGGTGGTCTTCAATCATCTCCAAAAGTTTCATGAATGAAGCCAATCAAGTTTGGAACAGTTTCTGGAGGCTTGATTTGTGGAGGAGAGGAAGCTTTTTCCTTTCATACATAGAGTTGTGGAGAGTGTCTTCTTTGAACCATGTATTTCTTTTCCAATAGAGAATTAAAAGCTAAACAAGCTGATTACAGATCAGAGTGTTCATCAGATTCAAATAATAAAAAAAGCTCAGTCAGCTTTTTTGCATTTTCAACTTGCTGCTGGGAAGTTTGATTGGACATGTTGAGAAATCTGGTGATGTGATGTGGGGTGATGAGATGATGATAGGATGTGTTTTAAGTGATGGAGATGAGATGTGTGTGATGTGATGGAGATGGTATTGGTATTTGTTTGCTGAGGTGAAGTTGTGGATGGGTGTTTTGCATGCAATGGATGGTGGATGGATGATAATGGCGGGTTTGATGTTTGAAACCTGCCATTTTGAAATACACCAGTTAGGGGGTATGTGCATTTCAGAAACCCACCATTAAAAATGGAGGTTTTGGCCAAAAAAATGGCGGGTTTCTCACAGAGCTTTTGATAACTTTGATACACCCTAATATACCTATTCAATCAGGGAAATTTAAATATTTTCAAATATTTCAACAAAAATAACATCAACTACAGAAATATACATAAAAAATATGAAAAAATATACTTATTTGAAGAAAGTTTCAGATTTATGATGAAATTTGTATAAATTTTTAACAAGAATCAAAAAATACAAACAAAATATGTAGTAGGATTAATTTTATTCAAAATATTTCAAGAAAATTTTCATCAAGTACAAAAATAAAAACATCAAGTGTAAAAAATTAATTATTGAAAAAATCAACTTTTGATATCTATTTAATTATTATTGCACTTGATTATTTCTCCTTTTTAATTTCTAATGACATTTAAATTCCCCTCATTAAATATTTTTATGAGGAATTGATTTTTTTTTTTTTGGTAAAAGATATATACATTTGATCACAAATAATAATTTTTATTCAGATAAATAAATTTTTCATTTCTTTGTTCTGATTGTTTTGCTTGATGAGTTATTTGTTGGGATATTTCAATATATTTGAATACCCCTCATAATATGGGTATATTTGGGATTTTGATTTTTACTTTTATATTTGTTGTGAGGTGTTTAATCTCACTGGGAATTTCAGTTCTTATTCAAAGAAATCAATTTTTTACACTTGACGTTTTATTTTAATACTTGATGAAAATTGTGTTGAAATTTTTCAAGGTATTTGAATTTTTCTCTTGAAATAGATATACATAGTTTTTTTCTATTTTTTATGCTTGGTAAAAAGGTATTTAAATTTTCTCACAAATCCTGAATTTTCTTCAAAAAAGTATCTTTTTCATGTTTTTTATAAGGGTAATGTTAAATTCACGGCTCATTGAGCCATGTACATGGCTCTTTGAGTCATGCACAAGGCTCAATGGGCCGTGTGGCACCCTACAAAACTCAAATGAGCTGTGTGGCATGCTACACGGCTCAAATGGGCCGTGTGGCATGCAACACAACTCAAATGGGCTCTGTGGCATGCTATGTTAGGTGAGTGGTAACCTGAGGGTACGCAGGGGACAAGCAGTGACAGAAGGATTGTATTTCAGATATCAAAGTAATGATCAAAGAAAAGAATCATCAGAGAGGAAATATAGGAGGAAAGAGATTAATGAGACAGACACTTACCTGAGGGTACGCAGGGGACAAGCAGTGACAGAAGGATGAAGAGGAAATCCTTCTGTGTGACTTGGCCTCTGCCCTCAGGTAGGGGAACAACAGGAGAGTGTCACAGGGAGTGTGAAATACATGTGTTAGGTAAGTGAGAGCATTGAGGGCATGCACCGCGTGATACTTATGTGAAAAGAAAATAAGAAGAAAGGGAATAAGAGGTGAGTAACACAATGATGGTGAGTAACAAGAGGAAAATAAAAAGGAGAAGAGAAATATGACAAGGTTGAGACAAACAGCATAGAAGGAATGAAAAGAGGTATGTGTGAAGGTGAGATGGATTTATTCCAACATGCTAAACATCCCATTTGAGTTTTACAGCATGCTAAACGGCTAAAATCAAGTTGTGTAGGATCCACTAAATAATAAATAATGAATAATAAAAAATAAAAAATAAAAAATAAAAAATAAAAAATAAATAATAAATAATAAATAATAAATAATAAATAATAAATAATAAATAATAAATAATAAGTAATAAATAATAAATAATAAATAATAAATAATAAATAATAAATAATAAATAATAAATAATAAATAATAAATAATAAATAATAAATAATAAATAATAAATAATAAATAATAAATAATAAATAATAAATAATAAATAATAAATAATAAATAATAAATAATAAATAATAAATAATAAATAATAAATAATAAATAATAAATAATAAATAATAAATAATAAATAATAAATAATAAATAATAAATAATAAATAATAAATAATAAATAATAAATAATAAATAATAAATAATAAATAATAAATAATAAATAATAAATAATAAATAATAAATAATAAATAATAAATAATAAATAATAAATAATAAATAATAAATAATAAATAATAAATAATAAATAATAAATAATAAATAATAAATAATAAATAATAAATAATAAATAATAAATAATAAATAATAAATAATAAATAATAAATAATAAATAATAAATAATAAATAATAAATAATAAATAATAAATAATAAATAATAAATAATAAATAATAAATAATAAATAATAAATAATAAATAATAAATAATAAATAATAAATAATAAATAATAAATAATAAATAATAAATAATAAATAATAAATAATAAATAATAAATAATAAATAATAAATAATAAATAATAAATAATAAATAATAAATAATAAATAATAAATAATAAATAATAAATAATAAATAATAAATAATAAATAATAAATAATAAATAATAAATAATAAATAATAAATAATAAATAATAAATAATAAATAATAAATAATAAATAATAAATAATAAATAATAAATAATAAATAATAAATAATAAATAATAAATAATAAATAATAAATAATAAATAATAAATAATAAATAATAAATAATAAATAATAAATAATAAATAATAAATAATAAATAATAAATAATAAATAATAAATAATAAATAATAAATAATAAATAATAAATAATAAATAATAAATAATAAATAATAAATAATAAATAATAAATAATAAATAATAAATAATAAATAATAAATAATAAATAATAAATAATAAATAATAAATAATAAATAATAAATAATAAATAATAAATAATAAATAATAAATAATAAATAATAAATAATAAATAATAAATAATAAATAATAAATAATAAATAATAAATAATAAATAATAAATAATAAATAATAAATAATAAATAATAAATAATAAATAATAAATAATAAATAATAAATAATAAATAATAAATAATAAATAATAAATAATAAATAATAAATAATAAATAATAAATAATAAATAATAAATAATAAATAATAAATAATAAATAATAAATAATAATAAATAATAAATCATAAACTATATGGAGTAGTGTATGGGCCCCCACGCGTTGAGGGGCCCTACACAACTCCCACAGGCGGTGTGGGGTCCCACACAACTCCCACAGGCCGTGTGGGGCCCTACACAACTCCCACAGGCTGTGTGGGGCCCTACACGGCTCCCACACAACTGGAGCCATGTACAACGCTCCCACGCGGCTGGAGCCGTGAATTTAACATCACCCTTTTTATAACTATCTCTACAATTGATATTATTTTGTTGAAATATTCAGTAATATTTGAATTCCCCTGATCAGATAGTTATATGAGAATTTTTAATTTTTTTACATGGTTTTTAAAAAGGTATTTATGTTCTGATGGATATATTCTATTTTGTGTAAAAAAAAACAAAATTTCATCATTTTTCTTATTTTTCTTACATTGAATTTTTTTCAAATCTGAGGTCAGACTTGAATGCCTTGAAAAAACAAAATTTATTTCACTTTTAATTATAAAATTAACTCAATTGGTGTCAATAATTGAATGCTCCAAGAAATTCCACCTCAGAAAGACCCTAAAGGGGGTTCAGGGGCATTAGTTTAGCTCCCCAAGGCCTAAATTAATGCTTATAGGCCTCAAGTGGCCCAAAACATCCCAAAAAGGTGTGCTCCCCCACCCCAGAAACTCCTTTAAACTTTTAAAAGGTGTTCCAAATGTTCATTGCCTATATTCATGCCTTTTTTGTATTGGGACGTCTTTCTAAGGTCTCAAATCATGCCTTTTTGAAAAAAGGCATGGATTTAGTATTATGTTTTGGCATGAATCTAGCCTGGGCCTAAATTAAAACACTGTCAGGCATATTTTATGGAATGGAAAAGGATAAAAATGAAACTTTGAGTGTGACTTGTCTTGCATGTTTGGAGATTGAATTGTGAAAATTTAGACAATGGGTAGCTTTCTTTGAAAGTTTCAAAAAAATACAAGCTGTTTTACTGCTTAGGTGTTTCACAAGATATCTGCTTAGTAAAAATATTGATATCAAGTTTCCTCTGGAACACATACACAAGCATTTTTTCTACCTCCTTATCAATCTTTCATTCTTCAGAAACCTGGTATCCTTTTCCAGGAAGCTTGGGGTTTTGAGAAGATCCTTTCCCTGGTGAGATCCAAAGTTCAGATTTGAAGTTTATTTGGATTGTTTTGAATTCTTTAGTAGTTTCCTCACAGAGTTTTTTTTATTTTCAAATTTGACACCAACCATGAATTTTATTTTCTTTTTCAAGAAGTTCATCTTTTTGGAATCCATTATCAAGCTTAACCAGTTAATTAACTTCTGAAGTGTTCTAATCTTTTGTTCTGAAACAGAATTTTTTTTGGTTAGGCATGATTTTAACCCTTTTCAAAAATTAAATAATAAGTTGGCCTTTTTGAATTGGATGTAAGAGAGCAGATTTTGAAAATTTGAGATATATTTTGAATCCCTAATTGTTTCCTTTATGATCAGCTTTCTCAGTTTTTACTGTTTGTTGCAAAATGTTTTAAGTTTTCCAACAAGGGTGAAGAGCTGTAGCTTAGACTTTTATCAAATTTTAATGATACAAGACAAACCAGCATTTTAAAGCTATTCAAGGTATGCCTCAAACCACTGCAAGGATTTACCACCTAGAATGGAAGACACATACATAAATGTTTTCTGGTTGGATCTGAAGTCTTTTGGTAAATTTCAAAATATAATATTGCAGGATTGAAATTAAGAAAAACCTTATTGGGGTTCTCTCCCATGAATTTTTACAGCTGCTTCATTCTGGTAGTTTGAAAACTAAAAACTCCATTATCAGCCCTCAAAGAATTTTTGGAAATATCTTCTACCAAGTTGGTTATAAGCATCTTTTCTCTGGAATTTTCACAAATATCTCTACAAGAATGAGATAAAAATTGTGTCCAGGAGCTAGATTCTAGTAAACTGGAAATTTCATAAAGAGGTTCCAAATAAGACTTTTGACAAGAAGTTCTTTGGGCTGATAGATCATGGATGAATCCACCAGATGGAGAATCAGAAAAGTTAACATAAAATAAATTTTTCCTGGCCCAAAAGCCACTTGATCTACCTACCTTATAAATATTTAAAATTTCAGGGTCAAGGGTGTCCTGATTCAAACTCTAGGGTTATTTTTTTGACAAATTTTTAATAAATCCACTCTACTCAATAACTAATTTTAACTAATGGAATGAAAAAAAAATCCTAACAGCTTATTTCATTATGCATACTAATTTTTCCATTAAGAAAGGGACTAAATTATTTGGGAAACTCAGTCTTCACTTGAAATAAATCTTTGAATCTTTCAGTTCAGCATCTAAAAATAGTGTGAATTAACTCTGCCATTGGTATTCAAACATTTTTCACTTCCAGTCATTATTAGCTATTATATTTGATCCTAGCTTCCATTCAATTCATTTCCAGTGAATTTTAAACCATCAGTTTGCACCTTGTTTGCCTATTTCATCACCTATCACCTATCTAAATACCAACCCATAATGCCCAGGATTCATCTCCTATTTTATCTCAAATTCATCAAGTCACTAATTACATTATTCAAATCTTCATCCATTTCTTTTCTCATTCCATTGCAGTGGTGATCTCTGTCATCATAAAAATTCTTGCTTTTATCTTTAACTTAGATGATATTTCTTCATTATGCCTTGCATTTCTTCACATTCATTACTAATCTGCTCAATTTCCAACTAGAGAGGACATAGATCATGTTGTATCTAGTAATTTCTTCACAATTAAGAATAACTTAGAAGGCAAAAACTTCTTTCTGCAGATTTTTTCCACAGTTAATTAATACCATATCTTGTTCCATCTTTCTAAGTACAAGTCTTTAAATTAAGCTTGCCTCAGTTTCCTTATTGAATTTTTTTCATCTTTTACCTTGAACTTGGATTTCAAGCATGAGATTTTAACTTTGAAGGATAGACTTACCAACTTTGAGATTCCTTGTAGCATTTTTCATCATATAATTTGTGCCATATCCACCTAATTCCTTTTCCCCTCTCAGTATGTGGGGTGGGTTTTGTCATACCTTGTGGAACTGCAAACCAATTCAGAGGCAAGGACTTACCAAAAGACTATGAGACTGGCTGAAAAAAAAATTACATTCACAGTTGTTATGGTGTCACATACCACTGTGTGAAAGTACCCCTGGGTTTACGGGCACTTTGTCCCCAAGTGCATATGGCTGGTGGTACTAACCCATGCACCAACCCACATGGAGCCATATTTGGACACACTCCTGAATGCCATAAGGAGCCACCAAGACTTGGGAGTCTTTCTGTTGACAGGCAGAAAGCCTGTCAATTGTCACAGGAACAAGCACTTCCCAAAAATTGTCCTGATTTCAAATTGAACCCACAACAGGGTAAGCCAATCTACTGTCACACCTTGCACAACTAAAAACCAATTGAGAGGAAACGCCATGAGACTGGCTGAAAGACAAGTTCATTTGCGATTTTTATAGTGTCACATACCAACATGTGACAGGCTTGTTAAAACATGAAGTTGTCAAAGTTGAGCAAGTACATGAAATCAATAATAAAAAAAGATTTTTCAGTTGAGTTAGTTGATATACTTTCAAATTCTAACCCCATGTGCTGAGAGCAGAAAAAGATTAGGTGAATGTGACACAAATGAAGAGATGACCAATTGGTCATCTCACTACAAGGAATCTAAAACTTTCTAAGGCTGTCCTTTAAAATTTGAAGCTAAAGATTTTAAGCCAAGTTAAAAGTGCAAGATGAATAATATTTAAGTGATGAAACTGAGGAAAATATTCATGCAACAACCATTACTCAAAAACAGGAAAGAATGTATGATACTAACTAGCTGGGTAAAAAATATACAGGAGAAAGGCTTTGCCTTCAAGGTAATCTAAATCATGAAGGTATAAACTATATAAAACCTGATAGATGCCCTCTCCAGATATAGATGAAGGAAGTGGTAAATGAATATGCACAAAAGAAATTCATCATGAAATTAAATAATTCAATTTCAAGGATAAAAGAAAGAATGAGTGTATGATAAAAAACAAAACTTCAATTGTAAGGTAATGATGATGCAAATGAGGAAATTAGTGATGGGATTAATTCAGGATAAAATATGAAATGATGCAATAGGAAATTGAAGTTGGAAACTGATTTTTGAATGGTGATCAGAAATGTACTGGGTGAAAGCTAGGTTTGAAGTACATAGCTAACTATGATTATAAGTGCAAGAGTTTTGAAGAAAAATCACAGAGTTAATTGGCACTAGTTGTATATGTTCAAATTTTAGATTCCAAGATTCATTGCAAGTCATAACCAAGTTTCCAGAATAGGCTTATATATCTCTTAATTCCAAAATCAGAAAGTAAAATGTGCCAAGTTGTTAGAGCACTTTTGATGTTACACCATTGGATTGAAAGAGATAATGGGGAGAGGGAATGTGTCTCAAATTCTTTTTTCAAAAAATAAACCTGGAGTTCAAAGCATGAAAAAAAAATTAACAAGAATAATGTAAAAAAATCAATCTAATCACTCAGAAAGGTGGAAGAACAAATGAATTTGGCTGACTGAGTAAACAATTTAAAGTTAAAAGCCTTGTGATTTTAGATCAATCTAGAGCCTAGTTTCTGAAAAAGATGAAACCTGAGGAATGTCTAAGCTAGTTAAACTCAATAAGGAACCTAGGGAATGTACTAGAAACCTGGAATGACAAAGAATATTGTCATCAAGGTATGTGAAAATTATGAGATTGAGTTTAAGAAGAAAATAATAATAATAATTTAGATACAAAGTAGTTCAACAAGAATCTATAAAAATTAGGCAAACTGAATTGAATCTAAGTGCAAGATGAAAATTATAGGATTAAATCATGGGCATGGCTGATTTGGGTGTACAGCAGGCAGACCAAAATTGTCCCACTGTTTGGAGATTCTCAAGGTTGCAGGCAACTTCAAACCTGGAGGGCTGTTTTCAAAACCTTGATTAACAATCCAATGTTGACTAGCTTTGGCTTTTGACTTCATGACCATTTCCACTGTGGTCTATCTAACCAGTTCAGTCTCTCATTCTCTTCCATTCAATTTTGATTTCATATAATTTGGTTTTGGTTATTCTGATTTAATGGTTTTCTGACCTATTTTTTCTTTCTTTCAGCCCAAATTCCCAGATAGATCTATCTTGAACAAATTCAAGAAGGAAGAACTGTTGACTGAGGGCAAGGAGAGAATTTCAGGTATCTACAAATGTGGAATGACTGTAAACAAGATCAGAAAGTATTTGGGCACAAATTGTTACACCATCTATAGTGTCATAAAAAATTAAAACAAATAAGGGATGTTGAACAATTTAAAACAATCAGGTTGAACATCCAAATTGAACAATCAAGATTTTTTCCAGGTCTGCCATGTCTTGAGAAGCAAGAGATGGGCCAAACTCAACAAACTGGCCAACTCAATCACCACAAGTGTCTCAACAAGGAAAATCCCACAATTTCCTCATCAACTTGGCTATTTCTGCCAAGTTTCTGTTCAAAATCCATTCCTGAATAAGAACCACAAGACTCAAAACCTTGAATTTTCTTGGGACCAACTCCACTGGACCATCAATGACTGGATGAGGGTCATATGGACCAATGAATCTTTGCTTTTGAAGTTGGAAAGAACACTCAGCAATTGAATTTCTAGAGAATCCCACAAGGGAATTTCAATTCAACCCATCTTTCTTCCACATTCAAGAGTGGTTAAACAGAAAATGATGATATGAGGAAAATTATTTCATGGGTGAAAGCACCTCTCTGATTGTTTTCATGCAACCAAAAAAGATGAAATGCAAAGGATTTCATCAAGATTTTTCAGACAGGTGCTTTGAGACCTTGGAGTTTGACAATCAACCATCAAGATCCAATCCTAATGGAAGAGGGTGCTGTGGCTCATAAGGCAAAATTTGAAAACAGTTTCAAAGGGAGAAAGGACTCAAACAACTGGAATGAACAGCTCAATCATCAGACCTGAATCCCATTGAGAATGTTTGGCACAGCTTGATGAGAAATATTCAAAAAAAATTGATCAACCAACCAGCCTGAATGAGATGGAGAAGGCCCTCAAGAGTGCCTGGAACAATTTTCCAAATCAGAAGCTCATTCATCTTGTTGAAAGCATGCCTCAAAAATTGAAAGCTGTTGTGACCACTTGTGGTGGGTCTACTCATTGGTAGACCCCCCCCCTTTTATTTGGCTTTTTCTTATCTCCAATAGTCTCCTATCCATTCATGTTAAGCCTAAAAAAAAAAAAAAAAAAAAAAAAGAGAATGATCATCTAGTTTTTTTCATTTTGTTTTTACAAGGGACAATTTACCCCATTCAGAGGCTATATTTCATTTCATTTCATTCTAGTTCTTTCATTTCATTTCATTCTAGTTCATTTGATTTCATTCCATTTTATTTTTATTTCATGTTTTTTTTTTTATTTCATGTCTTTTTTTCAATTTTTTTCAATTTTTTTCAATTTTTTTTCAATTTTTTTTTCAATTTTTTCAATTTTTTTCAATTTTTTTTCAATTTTTTCAAATTTTTTTCAAATTTTTTTCAAATTTTTTTCAAATTTTTTTCAAATTTTTTTCAAATTTTTTTCAAATTTTTTTCAAAAACTTTTCTCAAATTTTTTTCCAAATTTTTTTCCAAATTTTTCTCAAATTTTTTTCAAATTTTTTTCAAATTTTTTTTCATTTTTTTTTTTCTCAAATTTTTTTCCAAATTTTTTTCCAAATTTTTTTCAAATTTTTTTCAAACTTTTCTCAAATTTTTTTCCAAATTTTTTTCTAAATTTTTTTCAAATTTTTTTCCAAATTTTTTTCCAAATTTTTTTCAAATTTTTCTCAAATTTTTTCAAATTTTTTTTTCAATTTTTTTTTCAATTTTTTTATTTCAAATTTTTTTCATTTTTTTTTTTCAATTTTTTTTTTTCAATTTTTTTCAATTTTTTCTTTTTTCTGTTGGGAAAATGACAAACCAAAACTAGTACACAGAAAAAAAAAAATTAATAAGTGTGTTAACTTTTTCCCCCCCCCATTGTAAGTACCCTATATACTGCACTCTGGAAAATGCATAGACCAAGTAGGATAGCCTAGCAGCAGCTTAACCCTTTTCCTATTCTCTACACCCACTGTAAAGATAAACAATCAATACTGCCCAAGATCTAGTAAGCTGAAAACTACCTGACCAGAGATGAATTAAATGAAAGTGATCAGACCACTATGAAGGATGTTTCCCCAAGGGGAATTGGGCTAATCAAAAGTAGTCTGCCAGGTCTGGAAAGTTGGTGATTGATATGAGTATGATATCATTAGATCCTAATCCCACCTGATCTTGAAGAGCAGTACCAGTCTGGGTGGCTATCTCTACTCCTCAGATTCCAAACCTGTGCACACCACCACCCATGATCATCAAGCTTGAAGTTTCTACTCATTCATCCTCTCATCCATCCCATGAATGTGTTTTTTTTTTCTTTTGAATTCAAAGTGTTTAAGATCCATGATCCATGCATATCACCCAAGCCAACAAGCATCTCTCAAGCATACCCTCACCCTGACCCCCTTACAGAGGTTCCTCAACCAACCAACCAACCAACCCATTGATCAATCATCCTGATTTGGTGAAACACACACTGGTCAACATTCCTCACTTGCATGTACATGTATGTACATACAACCCAGTTGAACTTTGGACTGAGACTGGCTTTTCAACTTGCCTAATATGGTAATTCTTCAAGGCCTGTCAAGCACTTCTTGGGTCTTGATCTCCTTGTTTACTACCTTGACACCCATCACTCTGAAACAAACTTATAATCTGTAGGCAGGGGTCTAAGACACCCCAGCAGGCAGTCAGAGGCTCCTCTACTGACAATCCAACTAAACTAAACACAGTCAAGGAAAAAGAAAAAAAAATCCAACACCTAATCAGGGTTCATAGACCCATAAATGGCCACTTTCAAGACTTTGTATCAGTTTTCACCCAGCATGACACCAATCAATGGGGCTACATCTATAGGATGGGTATGTGTCATACATACATACATACATATACTCTTATGTACTGCATTACTTACAAATCTCAAAGATTGCCAAGTTGACTACCAGAATCCATCATTGGTGGTGATGACCTAATCTTCATCTTGGTCAAATGCGTGGCCTTCATGCCTATTGTCATCACTTGCCCCCTTGTCATCTGCCGTCACCACCCATTTATATATATACATATGTACATGGGTCTTGTGTTGCCACTAGGGGATATGGGGCTGGGCTCAATCCAGACAACTAGTTATTGGTGGGTTTGCTCATTTCCTTTCCTTCTCTTGACTGCCCTTTCATTTCCTTTCCTTTTAATGTGGGTGTGGTAGCCGGTTGAGGGAATCAGCTCCTTAGCCTCAAGAACTCATCCGTCCGCCTTCATCTGACATCCATAGAACGATCCCTCCAAAAAAACCTTCGGGAGATCCAATCGACCGAGAGGGGGTGGGGCGCCGAAGGATTCAACTTGAACCGGTCAATCGATCGATAGGGTGGAGGCCTTTCGATGGACACGAGGCAGTATTACACCTGACCTGCCATCCCCCCTCCCCCATTCAAGTCCACATACACGAGATCAAAAAGCCCAAAGGCGGGCAAAAAAACCTCTTAACCGACGTGGGAAGGCCATTCGTGCTGTCGACGTCAACAAGGTACCGCTATCCCTCGCCCTTGAGTGGCCTTTTCGCTTATCGTTCCCTTATTACGGGTGTCTATTCTGGACCGCATCGGAGACTCATCGTAAGCCATCGTATGTGACCTTCTGCCCCAGCTCTTGAACGATCTTCGCGAACGGAGACGGTTTAGAATACATTTTCAAAGGGCGCGTTCACCAAGTACGATAATCACTACCACCCAAACAATTCGTTAAAGAGTATGAAAGCCAAAGGAGGGGGGGGCAAGGGATAGAACAACCTAGAGGATACTTCCTCTCCATCACTCATTAGTGAGGTTTGGGTGAACATGAGAGATGATGGATCCGATGCATCTTAAAGAGTACTCGTATTCCTCCACAGTTCGTTCGAGATGAGGATGATAGACCAAGATATCCTTGAGGATGTTTTCGTACCGAGCGATGATCGGACCGAATAGACTCGGTAATCGGGGAGGATAGATTAATGGGAAGATCTTCTTGATCAAACTCTCGATCGCATCTTTTCCATTCATCCTCGTCATTCCATTCACGCTTGATGTTGGTGCCGGTCCATGGCTCGGACCGTCCACGGCCGGAAATTGAGCGGACGGTGATGGCGATCTTGTGATCACTGGTCTGTTTGATTTCGAAGATTGATTGTGGGCTTGTATCCCGAGTGTTTGTGATAATGATTGTTCTAAGACGATCGAGATCAAGGTTGGGATCGATTAGCAGATCGATGGGAAAAAGTTTGAGGATGGATCTAGACAGCAAGAGGTCCCGCTACCGACATACCCAGTTTGATGGCAGTTTCAATGATCGCATCTCTGAATCTAACACCTTCGTAGATCGGATCCCCCTTCCTACCATAACCTGGAGGGTTGACCCAATCTTCGGAGCGACATTGATTGATTCGATCGACTAAGATCACCAAACATTTACACGCCAGTTCATAATCCGCGGCCGTTACGACCTGGGGGGGTGTCACGGCCTTGGTGACGACCGAAGCATATCGTTTGAGTAATAGTTTCTGAGCAGGAGTTAGTAATATTGGTGTAGGTTGTGTGGGGGATGATGGCGAGAGTATTTCGAGGTATCGATTCAACGGTCCTTCGAGCGATGATCGACGTGTGGGAATGACCAAAGTCGGTTGATGGGGTAACAGATCTACAAGGACTCGATCTAGAAGATAGAGTGACCGGGGAGCCGCGCGAAAAAAAAAAAAAAAAAAAATCGTCGTCGGAAGTAGGATGAGTCTCTTGCGGCTACATCCAAATGAAGATCGATCTGGAATGGGGAGAGGAGATCTTACCCATGGCCTTGAAGTCGTTCAAGACCTCATCGGCAAATCGCTTGCCAGCATGGACCGTACCAGGTTTACCCCAACCTTCTAATCCAAACCTTTGCTGATGTGGTCTTCGATCCGATTTGCTGGATAGATGGCTGATGATGGCCACTCTACCATACTCTTGATTGATGGCTTGATAGATCGGACTGGGCAGGTCGACTTGGGTGATCGGCACGTAAGGTCTTGGGATGAGGGAGAGTGAATGCTTGACGGTAAAATAGCGGGAGATCCAGATGAGGATGGAGAGGATGAGCTAGGATGGATGAGGAAGAGGGTCAATAGATCGATAGGATCACAGTGAAAGCGTTCCTCTGAGTTGACGTACGACCAAAAAACACGATCCGATGGCGATCGTCGTGAGTTCGATGGCCGTAGTCCTAACCTCGGAGACCGTTTGTCGAATGATGTCGTACAAACAGGCACAGGCGATGAGGAGGCTGAGTAGGACGAAGAAGATGAACGATAGGTTGTGTAGGAGTGAAGTCGATCTCTTGAATCCATCGGAAGGTGGGTTGGGATGGGATGATGATCGAATGTGATAGTAAGTTGATGATAGAGATGGTGTTGATCGTAATTCTGATCTTGTTCTTGATATCGAGCTCGATGGACTCGAGTTGTAGTTCTTCGTCTTCGTCTTATTCTTCGTCTTCGTCTTCGTCTTCGTCTTCGTCTTCGTCTTCGTCTTCTTCTCCTCCTCTACTTCCTCCTCTCTCCTTCTTCCCCTCTCCCTCAATCGTTGCTTCATCGCTTTCCTTCCTTCGCTCTCCGCTTCCCTTCGCGCCTCTCAAGCCCGGCAGCGGCCAGGCGACCGACCACTTGGCACGGCGGGGGAGGGGGGATGTAGTCGATGCGCCGGGCTGTAGTCGTCCCACATCCATCGCCACCTCCCAGGCACTTCACTCCACTTCGATTCGGCAGTCTAAACTAGCCAGCGCGATCAATTCACCAGGCTCAATCCAAACATGCCTCCGACAGGAGGACGGGTTGATACATCCTCCGAGAGACGGACCACGAATTGCTGATGGTATCTAACAAAAACCTAGCGTGACTAATTCCAACTTGTACAACTCAGCTATACATCATCTTCACAACCACTCCTCTAAAGGTCCAAGCCTTGATGAAGCTAAATCAACCCAAGTTCTACCGATGAACTGCTACCGAGGCGCAGGCCACTGGCCACCCAAGCCGTCATACTCAACTCCTAATCGGGTAAATTTGGACTGGTTGCCATGGTTCTGGATCCTGTCGTCTCCTGGAATATGAGCCTCAGCCAGATCCTCTGTAAACCCGCGATCGATCGTCGACAAGAGTTAATAGGATGGCCAGATCGTTTGGAATGCGATGGAGAGAGGTAAGGGCCAGGTGATTAGCTCGAGTGACTTGAGATGACATATATCAGGATCAAAAGTTGACAGCAGTCAAGCAAAAACATAAATAAATAACCGTTGACGAACGTTTATCCAACGTCGGTCCATCAGGCTCTTCCCATTCACTTCTCTCATCTGGTCGAAGATCGGTAGGATCTGGAGCTGTATTGGAAGCGGTCTTACCGGAAGAATCGGCAGAGAGCTTTAAATCTTTCATCAACCGATGCAAGCTTTCTGATTTCTTTTCCTCCTTTAACTTGTTCCTTTCTTCTTGTCGCTTGAGGAGTTCTGATCGATAATCCCTGTTGTTGTTTGCGTGTTTGAAGAGGGGAAAGGATGTAAAACGAGATCCACGTTGTTCGAAGATAAAGGGTCAGTAAAAAGAAAGAAATAAAGAAATAAACTAGGCAGGCGCAGAGCTCATGCTGACTTACGTTTCGAATTCTTGTCTGGCCTCATCAACGGCTTTAAAAAACTCCTTCATTCCAAAGCCAGTCATAGCAGAGCATCCAACGGCCTGAACAACCACGTAAAAATGGTGCAAATGACACCATACTGGAGTATGTTAGTCCTATCGAAGGTTGACATTTTTTTTTTTTTTAGGGGGGGGGGGTTTCTTGATTAAAGAAAAGTCCGAGTCAAGACCGGATGAATGACAAAACACTCAACTCGAAGGTTTTTGTAAAATTCATCGAGCACAAGACTCATACTATTCATCAAGCTATTCATGTAACCACCACCACCTTCGGACTCATTCGACTCGTTTTGAGCAACCAAAGCTTGTTGAAAACACTCAAAGTCTTGCATCCATTCGAGGGCGAAATCGTGAGGCTGGACGTCGGTCTTATTGAAAACTAACAAGAATGGAAGTCTTGTTTTATAAAGAATTCTTTTGATCATTAATTTTCAAAAACCAACCAGAGAAAAGAGCAACGATCAGAGTCGAGGGTGCATCGGATCAGCTGAATTGGTACCGTCAACCCAAACCGAATTTGATCCAGATGAAGAGGGTTTACATACGAGCATGCGTAGAGCATGTTACTCATGAACGTCGCAGGCGCAGTCGTTCGTGGGGTGTCGATGATATAAGCTACCACAGTAGGTAGAGAAGAGGCGATTGCGTCAGTGATAATGGCACCTGAAGCGGACCAGGTGAAGATTTCGATTTGCCCGGGGGTGTCTAGCAGAACATAGCTATGAGCAGGCGTAGCAGTGGAAGAAGAGGCGAAGAAAACATCATCGAGTGGGGGTGAGTTTGTATCGGAGTCAATTCAAAACTCGATCGACGACGGTCCATGGGCCAGAAGAGGGTAATGTTGAACAGCATCGTAGGAGTTGAGATGAATTTACTCAGTCGAGGAAGCACGCTTTTCAACGTAACTTAAAACTTGATCGAACTTGGTCGTGAACAAGTTAAGTGCGGTTAAAATTCCGCCGTTGGGGCCGAGGTTGTACCTATTCGAGAGAGAGAAGGGATGATAAAAGGAGGAGATGATAAGTTAGATATGATGATTATGGGATGAGATGTGATGAAGGAGATGTAAAGGGAGGCTACTCAACTGCTTCATGACTTGTTTATAGTTCACCGTATCTCTGATGTCAATGTTTGCCTGAAATGGTAATCTGGCCACGGCTGGATCCAAGTTGAGGATGTACGGTGGTTTCTGAATCGAATGAAGGTAAGAATTCAACCTCTGAAAGAAAATGAAAAAGGGAAACGAATGAAAGATGATGATGATGATGATCAGTTCATGAGTCGCTAATGAAACGATTGAGAGTGATAAAATTCACTCAACTTGAACAAACGTCGTTTTCCCACTTCCTGCCATTCCAATACAGATTATGCAGACCGGTTCGGATGGATTGGGTGAATCGACAGAATCCATCGTGGACGGTACGGTGGGAGTGAGACTAGACTGTGGCTCAGGTTGAGTTGGAATATCTTCTGACTTCATCTTGTTCTGAGTGGTAGTGTTGGGTATTTAGCGTTGAGGGAAACTTGTCGAGTGACCAGAGGACTACAACACCCGTACCACGGTCATCAACGACCGCGTGCCCCCGGGGAAAACAGCCAAGCGGGGACGGGCAGTCAGATGGAAGATGTGGTCGATTGACTAGGGACCCACGAGATCGACTGCGCTCTGCGGGGTACTCCCAACATCTGCTGCGGGAGGATTCGCTTCCGTATTACCATCACCTCACCTTCAAACCCCCGAAACCCCCGATCCACAATTTTACTCCTTTTTCGTTCAACATATCAGGAAACCGGTCCCTCCCTCTCTCTCTCTCCCCTGGGCCATGGCCTCCCTACGCCCCCCCCCCCCCGACCCTCCTCGAATGGAGGGAATACCAAACGACGGATTGATACCCGGTTTTAGCCGGCCCCAACGCTCCCCCAAACGACGGTCAGCCCGAGTGGACTGGCCATACTCTTGACGCGTTTGATTGCCGATAGCGGGAACTTCACGGCGAACGGCGAATTAATTATCAACCAGATGACGGTAGTGATTATACAGATCCTCATACGCTCGCAGCAAGATCGCTCGGAGGCTGACAAAAGACGCGACGATCGGACACAAGCATGGGCGAGCCAGATGCAATTAATGGCAGACCAGATCAGTAACCTAATAAAAATGCAGCACCCGAACCCGATGACAAATAGTCACCCATTACCAGCTAAAGGAGCAAACCAGCCGACATACGCGGAACGAACTCAATCAAATCTACCGGCCAATGTCCGCAAGCCCATGACACAACCGCCGACGAAGGATGGAATGCGACTATACCGCCCAGGGAGAGCGGTGATTCACTCCAACCCGCTAAACAATCAGATTGACAAAATCCCCAAAGCTCTGTTTATCCAACGAGCCAACGAGACCCTCTCAAAAATGAACGCGCGAGTCCAGGATGAAATGGTAACCGTAACCGGAGCCCATATGATGAACTCGGGAGACGTGGTTTTCTACACGAAAAGCAAATTTCACCAAAAATGGTTAATGGATCACAAGCACCTGTGGTCGAAAGAAGTACATCCGGATCTGGAAGCAACACCAAGCACTTGGTCGGTCCTTGTCCATGGTGTCGCCAAAGATTTTAACCCAACATCTGAACACAGTAAGACTAAATTGGCCACGGCCAATGGCTTCAAAAAAGAGGAATTGATCCGGATACGATGGCTCTCGGATAATATGAACACCGCAAAACGAGCGGGATCGATTGTCTTATCATTTGCCAGTAAAGAGTTAGCTGACCAAATTGCTTACATAGGAATCTTCCTAGATTACGATTATCACCGAGTCACGACCTTTAAATCGTACCTAGCACAACGTTACAAATGCCTCAAGATGGCTCATTTTGGCAAATGGTGCCGCAAAGGAGCCAGATGTGGTAGATGCCATGGGGAACATATGACAAAAGAATGTCCAGACTGCCCAGAGAACAACACTGAGATTGCCGAATGCGTCAAGTGCAAAGAAGGATTACAAAACAAAGTGGAAGGCATTGAAGACTCCCACCACTCTGTTTTCAGCGTCTTATGCCCATGTAAGACGGCATGGCTACAGGCTGAGATTTCACGCTCAAAACCTTTGTCATGTTTATAAACACCTTGACTGGCCAAAATCTTGATCCACCCACTTCCTCTCCACAGATTCAAAACAGGACATATCCCAAAAGCAGCCAAGCAAATTATGGGTTGGTGGACGGCCTCCCCCCAGATGGTTTATACTTCTTACAATTAAACTGCCACATTTCAAAAGAAATCACATTGTTGCTTCTTCCACCCCTCCCACAATTCCATTCTCTTACTACAAGAGCCTTGGGTAAACCCATACACTCCCCTTCCCCCAGCTCACCCCAACTGGCATATGCTAACCAGTTATAAACACCCCCCCCCTGCCAATCGGAGAGACAGACACAAATGTTGTGTATATATCCACAAGTCTGTCCCTGCTGAAGCAATATAGCACCTCCCAGGTGGTTCAAAACATTTACTTGGTGTTACAATACAAGGAGCTGACAACAAAAGCTTTACGCTAGTGAATGTATATAACCCACCTAGCACCAATGCTGGTCTAAAGGACCTGGAGCAATGGTTACCGGCTTTTCAAAGCAGACAGAACCCAATGGGTATCTTCATGGACTCAAATCTCCACCACAGGATGTGGAACCCCATCAACTACAACTCAACACACAAAGAATCTGCTACCCTAACAGCCTTATGCGGTAAGCATGGATTCCAATTAGCATCCCTACAACATGCCCCAACCTTCTACACAACCAAAGGTAAGGGCACCACTATTGATTTAATATGGTCAAATCATAAGGCCACGCAACTCTTATCTGATGTCCAGGTCTCAGAGGAAAATTATGGCCCAGATCATCAAGCCCTAAAGGGACGTATAAATATGGCTAAATTCACCCCAGTGCAACGGTGGGCAAAGCCAAATTGGGGGCAGCTCAATCAAGTTGTAGTATGCAATATCCTCAAAAACCAGCTGAAAGACTACTCTCTGGGCCAGGATGTGAGCAAAGTGACAATAAGTCCTTCTATGGCTCTGCAGTCCACCCAACTCAACCTTGGACACATGGTAAATTATAATAAATCACAAACAAAATTCTGGTGGGACCCTACAAGACTTAACCCTATCCTCAACACAAGAAACTGGGCCCAACAATGGATGCTACTATCAAAGTTGGAGAAAGCATGCCATTGCTACAAAGAATGAAACAACTATTTTGGAATGATAGTCAGGGAAGTGAAACAAACCCACTGGAGGAAGCACCTTGAAAAGTTCAATAACAACTCTGTATTTAAAGCCTTACAACATATAAAACCAATGTTGTCTGGTCAGGTTCTCCTGCTAAAGCAATCTGACAGATCTTTTGCTTTAGGGAAGGCCAAGCATGCAAGGATATTATTTGAAGGTAGGTCACTTATCAAAAACCAGATTGACCTATCTGACATACAGGTAGGGGAGGATTGTCAACCGGCCATTTTTGACAAGATAACCAAGGCCAAGGTGACCAGAGAAGTTAATAAACTAGCCATAGGCAAAGCCCTGAGCCCCAACCAAGTTTGAAATGAAATTCTTAAGTGAAATTTCCCAGTGGTTTGCTCCCACATGACCCAACTATACTACTGGGTCCTTAGTCAGGGTAAATATCCCCACTTCTGGAAAAGCGCAACCACTGCCATCATACATAAAGCAAAAAAAATCTAGTTACACCAACCCAGGGGCCTATTGCCCAATAGCATTGCTCAATACTCTGGGGAAAACCCTGGAGCTAATCCTAGCAAAACAAATGGCAGGATGGGCTACAATATCCAATTTCCTGCCCACTTGGCATTACAGAGGAAGGAAAGGAGTAGGCATTGAGGACACCTTGTGGTATCTTGACACCTGGGTAAGGGATTGGTGGGCAGAAAAGAAGATTTTCATTGTGCTCTTCTTAGATGTCCAGTCAGCATATCCAACTGTGCACCCCAATAGACTGATAAATATTTTGGAAACTAGGGGCTACCCTGCCTACCTGTGGATTATCATACAAGACTTTCTGAGGGACGGATGCACAACGCTTTGTCTGGACCATTATAGCTCACCCCCAGAGAAGATACCCCTAGGTCTTCCGCAAGGATTGCCACTTTTGGTCATCTTATATATCATCTACAATTCAGACCTCCTTTGGTTATCCAACATGCCCCCTAACAAATCCACCTCCATTGGTTCCATAGACAACATAGTAAACCTCACCTCAAGCAGTGACCTGCAAGAGGCCCTGAAAGCAATGGATGTACTGGCCAGGGAATTGCTTAGATGGTCCATCTGACATGCCACCATTTTTGACAAACAAAATACTAACTGATGATCCTATCCAACTCCAAGGATTCACCAAACCCCCCAGCCCCGTTTATCTTTGGCCAAACCCCTGTCAAACATTCTCAGTCAGCGGTGTGGTGTTGTATATATAACCTTGGATTGGGAGCTGCGTTGCGGGCTGCACGCTCAGCAGTTGGGTAGGTCGGGCTCAGCATTTGGGGTGCACGCAGTCTCAGCAGTGCCTGCTGCGGGCTCAGCAGCAGCAGATGAAGGCTCAGCGGCAGGGATTGTGGGGCTTGGCGCCAGGTGCGGGTTGGGCCTACTCTGGGGGGCGCTGGGCGGCGACCCGCCCAGGGAACGCAGACCAAGTGATGGAGCTGGCCCAACCAAGCTTGCGGGTGGCTAGTCTGGAAGGCAAGGGCGGGGCAATCAGGGGTTATACGTGCAAGGGAGGTTTGCGCAGGCATAGGCGTGGGCCAACTCACCAATCGCAGGATCCAAGGTTTGCACGGGCATAAGCGCAGGCCGACTCACAGATTGCGGGATCCGCAGATGCACGCGGATGGATAAACCCAGGGGGCTCCAAGTAGGGCCCGGCAGAGGGCTGCGCCATGAGAAGGACAAACCAGACGTACATGATATCAAAGGGGAGGGTTTCAGATGGGGTGGGTGGTACGGAGTAGGGTTAGGGTGGAGCTAGGGTTCTGTACTTGGGGTCATATTTCATCTATCTTGTTGCTTGTGGTTGTACCTAGGTTAGGGTTGAGAGGGAGGACTCAAAAAATACCCCACTCTCAACTCTGGGTTGGGTCATCATATCATATATCATCATCACCGGACCACCAGGGAATGGTATGGGAAGGATTGGAAGGGAGGAATTTATCTCTTCATCACTCTCTCTATTCTTAAAACTCATTGCATCCAATCTCCTTACAGACGCTTAGACCAATAACTTCCAGAACTCAAGGACAAATTTGGGGGGTATCACCTCTCTTGTTTCCACAGTGGTATGGTTAGGGGTAAGATTAGATAGAAAACTGACCTACCATCAGCACCTGGGAAATATATTAAGCAAAGGGCAATCCATCATCCCCAATTATGCATGTCTTGGTAACTCAAGATGGGGCTTGTCAGAAAACCACCGCTCAAGAATCATACAATCTGTTTTCCTACCTAGAGTTTCATATGCGGCCCACATATGGGTCAGAAAGAAGAACATACCCCTAATCTTAGCCATGGCCTCCAAACTGGACAGACTCTGTGCTGTCTGGAACAAATGTATCTTCAAAACCACCAGCTCCACCTGGATTGAACAACATATTACTCATAGGCCTCTCATGGGAGCAGTAAAAAAGACTTTCTTCCTTTTTTATACCAGAAAACTAACACAGACTGCTTTTCCTTTAAGCATCAGGGACAGACTCATCCACAGGCTGAAAAGATTGATAAAAATGGATAGGTTGGCGGTCAACACCACCGTTTTTAGAGAAATTCTGACAACTTTCCTCAAATTGAATGTTGAAAAAATCACCATTCAACTGAATGCCAAAGTCAATCCTTTGTGGAGAGGCGCAAAACATTGGAATCTAACTCTACCAAAAAAAGAAGCAATCTCTGCCACTCAAAATTTAATCAGAAAGGCAACAAAGAGAGATGCCCAAATATTCACAGATGGACTGTATGAGAAGGAGAAAGGGGGTGGAGCAGCAGCCATAATAATGAACACTAACAAAGAAATCCTATTCTGCACAGTTACAAGAGTGGTCAACTCAAACCATGAGTGCAAGAGCCTAGGTGTAATAGTGGCACTTAAAATAATGAACAAAATAAACATCAAGGCCTTCAATTGCTTCTTAATATTCACCAACAACAGAGGAGTTCTGATGAGGAAAATGTGCCCCATGACTGAGAAACCGGGCCAGTATCTCTTTGATGAGTTAGGAAAAACAGGTTATTTGACTGACCAAAACCTAGAAATTTCATTTGTTTGGTGCCTGGGCCACAAGGGGATTGTAGGAAACAAGCAAGCCAATGCAAAGGCAAAAAAAGCAGTGGCCTCCAGAGACAAAACATCATTCCCCCTCTACAGTAAACTAACAAAGGTAAGAATAAATGTGCTAGCAGAACAGGCCACAACAGACAGGACTAGCTAGTTGGATTCCAAATGTGGAAATACAAATATTGGCCATTATAAACCAAATTGCGTCTGGAAATTTTAGCCTGAATGGATTCCTATTCAAAATCAGGAAAGTTCTTGACCCATCATTCCAAAACTGTGGATATGTGAAGGAGACAGTAACAAATTTCTTAAATTTCTTCCTGGAATACAAAAAAACCAGCCATGATTTGCAGAGGTAAATGAGGCATTCACAAACAAATTTTGAACCCAAAAACCTGTGCTCAATGTTGAGGAACCTAAAGGTGTGGCCAGCGCTTGCAAATTTCATTTGAGCAACACATTGTTTCCAATTTCTCTCACCCAGCCCAGAACCAAAGATGCCAATGGCTCCTCTGGAAATTGGCTCTTAGCCTTTACTAAACTTATAGGGAAAATCCCCCACCAAATTGACAGCCATCAACCAGCTCATGCCTCATGATCTCTATTTCATTGCCCTCATTTTCCCCTCTTCCTACCTGTTTCTCCTTGTTCCTTTTTCTTTTCCTGTTCATCTCCTTTCCTTGGCCATCTCCGAATTAAGCGCAAATAGAGGGCCATTTTGAGGCCCTACAGTCTAGTTGTAAATATCTTAAGGAACCTTGAATATTCAAAGTGGTCTGTGTGCAATGCAAAATTCACTATAAAAAAAACATCTGCTGCGGCTTGACCCACTAAACCTGCCGCCAAAACCATATCTAGCAACCTTTGATTGAGCTGGAAGTGTGGTAAGCAGTCCAATGTGAGGTGGGATTCACCCAGGCTTACTCTGCCTGATCATACCATACATTTCACAAAAGCTGTCTAGTTTGGTCACATTTTTGGTCCTCTTGTTCAAGGTTCTTATCCTATTACTAGGTTATATTGCCCCTGAATTTGAGGATGCCCAGTGTAAAAGCCTAGCAGATGCAAGTGGTGCATCCATGACCTTGGGAGTCTAAGATTGTGAAGAAGGATGCCTGTTGCAGATACACCAATGTTGTCTATTCATTTTTTTTTTCAAACAAGGTTGAAATGGGGTTTTTCCAAGCCTTGGAAAATTAATCTTTTTATAGAGACAGAGGGGTGTGTTTCCCCCAAATTTAGAGACCGATTGGGGGAAAGTAGGTTTTTCTGGGATTTCAATTTTTTAAAATCAGATTGATGTATCTGCCAGAAAAAAAAAATCATTGGTTGATTGAGGGAGACCGGGTTGAACAAAATAATATTTTTAAAAATGATTTTCTGCTACATTTTTTATGGGTTCATTAATAAGATTTGCTAATGATACTCAAGTACTACATACTGATTTAATGGATGTGAATTGGTGAAAAATGAGATTTAGTGGAGGATGCTCCTCCTTATATAGCTTTGATGATCAGATGGATTTTGTATGTGTCCCCTGATGACTCTAATGTTGGGGGTGAGTCTTCTACTTCTCATTAAATTTGAGTTGAACCTTATCTTTTTTACATGGTTTCATCTTTGAGATAAAAAGTGCTTTAATTTTCCATGATAACTTATTCTGCTAGAAATTTCCTTTCTTCCTCATTATAATCTTCAAATTATAATAGGGAGTATCAAAGTTAGAAAATCTGCCATTAGAAAACCACCATTTTTTTGGCCAAACCTGCCATTTTTAATGGCAGTTTTCTGAAATACACATACCCCCTAACTGGTGTATTTCAAAATGGCGGGTTTCAAAAATCAAACCCGCCATTATCACCCATCCACCATCCATTGCATGCAAAACACCCATTCACACCTCCAACTCAGAAAATCCATACCAATCCCATCTCCATCACATCACACACATCTCATCTCCATTGCTTCACATCTCCCTCACTTCACACACATCCCATCATCATCTCATCAACCCACATCACCATTTTTCTCAACATTTCCAATCAAACTTCCTGGAAGCAAGTTGAAAATGCAAAAAAGCTGGCTGAAATTTTTTTATCATTTGACTCTGATTCAGAATCTGATATGGAATCAACTTGGTTAGCTTTGAATCATCTATTGGAAAAGAAATACATGGTTCCAATAAGACACACTCTCCACAACCCTATTTATGAAAGGCAAAAGCTTCATCTCCTCCCTGAATTGAGCTTCCACCAACTGTTCCACCTTCATTCATGAAACTTTTGGAGATAATTGAAGAACACCACATCTTCCAGAAAAATTCTTGGAATCCTCAACGCAATCCAGGTATCCAAAAGGCCATTGCTCTTTGTAGATTGGGATCAAATTGAAATGGAGCAGCAATTCATCAATTAAAAAATCTATTCTCAGTAAGTCATGGATCCATTGACTTATACACCAAAAGAGTCATGATTGGTATGCTATCTATCCATTGCTCAGTCCTTTGTTGGCCAAAAAAAGAAGAACACAAGGAGATATCTAAAGTAATTCAGACTGAAGGCTTTCCCGGTTGCATTGGTTTTTTTGATGGAACCACTATCCCCTTGAGTCAAAAAATCAAGCTAGATGGCAACCACTACTTTTATTGGAAGAAAAGGAACTTGGTTCATTTATTTTCCAAAAAATTTGATAACACACTGACCAAATATGTTTTATCTGTTTTTATAGATAATCTGTGGCACTACAACCTTTTTGTGATAACAAAAATAAGTTCATATCCCTCCATGCTGGCCTTCCAGGTTCACATCACAATTCATATGTTTTCAATCAGATGTGGATTGGCCAACAACCAGAGAAATACTTTGACCAAGATCAATACCTTCTGACCAATTCAGCTTATGCTAGCGGGAAATATGTGGTTCCAGCATACCACAATGTTTCATCCAACAATCAAGCCAAAACTGATTTCAACTATCATCTTGCCCAATCCCAAGTTTGGATTGAGCTTGCCATAGGAATCCTGAAAGGAAGATAGGCCAGCTTATGGGAAATGCAAAACCAGCTTTAAAATTTGAAAGACATGAAGATCCTCATCAACTGGATTATCTCTTGTGTAATCATTCACAACCTTCTGGCCAACATAAAAGATGATTGGGAAAAAATATTTGAAGACAATATTCCTGATCATACTCAAGTAATCCCTGTCTCATCTGGTCCCTCATCTTTTGCCATGAGAGAGCAGATTCTTCCCCTCACAATTGCTCTCTTTGACAGTAGAATTTGGTTTTTAAATAGGTAAATCACACTGAATTTTTTTAATTTGGTGGTTCAACAAAACATTTTAGGCTGAATCTTTTTATTTTATTTTTTATTTTTTTGGTGGACTTAGACAAAAAACAGAGCCAAAACTTCCAAACCACTGGTCCACTCCCACCAGTCCAACCCTTCCTTCACCTCAGCATCAACCCCCATCTCACCATCCACCTCCACCTCACCATCCACCTCCACCTCACTATCCACCTCCACCTCACCATCCACCCCCAACCTCAACATCCACCATCCACCTCACCATCCACCTCCTCATCATTCCATCACTGGTAAGCTCCCCCCCAACCTCCTCTTCCTCCTCCTCATCTGTTTCTCATTGTTGGTTTGTTGAATGTTTAAGACTGCCCCCCTGCCTCCATTCTCACTCCTCCAGGTAATCTAAAACCCTCCTCCTTCTCGCTCCATCCCAATTGACCAATTGATTGGTTGATCAATTTGATATCAATTGGTTGATTGATTCACTATCAATTGATCAATTGATTTGCTATCAATTGGTCAATTGATTTGCTATCAATTGGTCAATTGATTTGCTATCAATTGGTCAACCAATGGTGAATTGATTGTTTTATCAATCACAAATCAATCAAAAAATCAATTTGCCATTGATTGACCAATTGATTCACCATCCATTGACTGATTGACCAATCAATTTGCTATCAATTGGTTGATCAATCTGCTGTTGATTGGTCAATCAGTGGAAAATCAATTGACCAACCAATTTTCCATCAATCAAGTGTTCTCCTCCTCCTCCTCCTCCTCCTGACTGATTGATCAATTGATCAATCAAACCTCCTTCTCCTCCTGCCTCATGATTAACAAGGGGACTGACTCTATCTCTCTCTTTTTTTTGTAGGAAATTTCACTGTTAATGTTTTGTTATTATCTATGATTGTTGATCATCTATGTTAATTATACCAGGCTGATGAACATTTTTTTTGTTTTTGTTTTTTTGTTTTTGTTTTTGTTTTTGTTTTTGTTTTTTGGTTTTTTTATTCCATGCAATGAAATCTGGCATTCCACCCCTGTCACCACCCTTTCTTGACAGCCCATTCTTCATTTATCAAAATCAAAATGTTAGAAAAAAAATTGATTTTAATCTTGATCCTCATCCCAATCAAAGTATATGGTGTAGAGAATCCTGTGGGATTATATAAATAAAGTAGCAAATAGCTTGCTGGAAGTCCTTGAAGGGGAATTTAGTATTAATTCTACTCCTTCAGAGTATTAGTAAATACTAAGAGTGGTTTTGAATTGCCTGCCCTTCTAGTACTATAGTAAGTCTGCAAAATAATTTATTTAAATTAATGGCTGGTTTCTTTAAGACTTAATATAGGTCTCAGATTAGACCTACATTAATTATTTAACTGTTTATTTGTAGGATTTTTTGAAGAATAGACCAGATGTATTGGGTTATTGGTTATTTATTGATCAGATATATTTGATATTAACCAATATCCCAATATTAAAGGGTTCAAGGATTTATCAAAGGGATGGTTCAGGAGAGGACCCAAGGATGGGTTTACCCACAGGGGGGTGGGTAGAGGAAAGGTTGGTGGTTTCTTTTTTTTGTGCTCTCTTTCTTTGTAAGGTTTATTTATTGATTAAGGGGTGGTTTTTCTTTAATCTGGTGCTGAATATTTAGGTCACAGAAGAACCCTTATTCAAGCACCTGTTGGGTGGTTTAATTGGTTAAATATGGGTAATAAATTGGTTTCTGATTTCTTGTTTTCTTTATAACTGGTTCACTGATACTATTTTTATCTGGGCCAAGAGGGCCTTATAGGTGGTGGGTAATGGTGCCAGAGGGCCTGATATATGAGTAGAGGTAGGTGATTGAGTGGCTTGTGAGGGCATGGAGGTGGATCGCATAATGATACAACTTGGATAGGGCAGAGAGGCCCTCCTTAAATAGAAAATTACTGCCCCCAGGGGTGCTCAAGGCTGCCCCTGAGGGTTCTCCCTGTTCTGGTGAGTAACAGTGAGATACAATCACATGAGACATTTCTTCTGGTTGGGAAAAGCTGGTAAAGTTACATGAGGCAATTATGCTGGTTGGAAAAACGCTGGTACAGGGGTTTCATGCATGCACAGCCCTGCATAAACTGCTGTGAAGTGCAGCTACAATATATTCCTGTGCAGTACTGGTGGTTGGTCTGGTGCTACTTGATTCTTCCTACATGTGTTTCTGTGCATTCACTGGTGGTTTGTTTGATGCTACTTGCTTCTACCTTCATGTATTTCTGTGCATTACTGGTGGTTTGTTTGGTTCTGCATGGTCTTGACTGCCTGCATATATTGCTGGGTAGGCCTGTGGTACTTGTACTGGTAGTTTTTTTTGGCATCAAATGCTACTGCTTGCATAAATTGCTGTGTGGTGCTGTGGGTTTTTGGTACTGCATGGTTCTGGCTGCCTGAATATATTGCTGGGTAGCCCTGTGGTACTTGTACTGATGGTTTGTTTGGTATCACTTGCTTCTGACTACATAAATTGCTGTGTGCTTCTGGGGGTTGTTGGTACTAGTAATTTGTTTGGTATCACATTCTTCTGACTACATAAATTGCTGTGTGCTGCTGGGGGTTTTTGGTACTGGTACTTTTTTTGGTATCCCATGCTACTGGCTGCATAAATTTCTGTGCGGTGCTGGGGTGGGTTGGTACTGGTAGTTTTTTTAGTTCTGGTTGAGACTAGTCCCACTTTCTCCTGCCTATACTGCTCCTTTATACTTCTGCACAGCCTTCTGTATGTATATTTTCTTGTTTTTTTGGTGAGGTGACAGGAGATGAACTAGCTGCACCGCCTCATGTATCTGTATTGCTGTATTCTAGCTGAGGTGACAGGGCTATATGGTCCTGGTGTTGAGGGTAAGCTGTTACTGGTATGTACTTGAGGGTTTCCAAGGTATGTCTTCATGCCTTCCACAGAGCTGTGACACCTGGTTGGGTATGAGGTTGCCACATTTGGAGGTTTTTTGGGCTGTATCTTCTAATCCATGAGAGATAGGGGGTAATTTGCTGAGTGACTATGGGTTATTTCTGATTTAGAATCCATTTATGGGGTTAATTTGAGGGTTTGAGCTGTTGTTACACTGGAAAAGTGAGTCTGACAGCTATAGGACAGGTTTGAACTGCCACAATGGTTGGGAAGAAAAAAGATGGAAGGAAATAGTTTCAAAAACATACAGAAAAGTGGGAAAAAGAGGGATTGCCATAGAAGGAGGGCTCAAATGAGGGATTTTGAAATTTCATTGGAAGTGACTGAGGAAACAATCAATGAAATGGTTTTCTGGTCTTCACACAAAATATTTCCTTTGAATCTTGATCCTTCCATTGTCAAGAAATGTCAAGAGCGCTCCCCTGAAAAAATGGAGCAGGCCAAACAGAAGATCAAACCATTCCATTTATTCAGCTCTGGAAAATTATATTTTCAAGATCAATTGGATCTTGAGGCTATGTTTTCAATCATCAAATTTGCCTCTTTGAATGAAATCTCTGAGCAAGAGAAGAAGGAAATCAATTCATTCATGACACTCCTTCACCAATCCAAAAAAAGTTTCAACCCTGTGGGCCCCTCAAGATCTTGGGGTGGGAAAAAGTGGGAAATTGGATGGTGAAAATTGATGCACCCTTCTGAACTATTTGTACAATATTTGAAGAAATACACTATTGAAACCTCCCCTAAATAGTGTTATTTTTTGAAACTTATTTCTGACAAGGTCTCTCAAATATTGGGCCAAATTTTTAAAAAATTAGCCAAAATTATGTTTCATTCAAAATTTGAAGCTATGATGGACAACCATATCCCTTCCTTCTCCTCATTGGAATTTTAATCTGGCCTCACTCCTTTTGACTCCTCCACTCACATCAAATTCACCTCAGACTCCCTCTACAACTCTCCCCATACTGAAAAAGGTGATGTCTCCTCCTATTCCTTTTTACTGGTCATCCCAACCAAAAAATTGAATGAACAAATCATTGACAACAAGGATGAATATCAAGTATCCAATGGCCAATTTGTTTTCCCTGACTTGGTTTTTGGGATTGATTTCAAAAAAAAGGCATTTTCAAAATTTTTTGGGCAGCAAACAAGTACAAGCACTGTACTGTTCCTATTGTGGAGTGTGCCACACATACCAGGATGGCCATGTCCATGCAAATTAACAAAAACACTCAAAACACTAGCAAGGACTTGGCCAATGGAAAAATATACCTTAGGAAAAAATATAAATAAAAATAAAAAAGATTTTTTCATTTGTGGTGTTAAAAGTACTCTCAAAAGTTTTTCCAAGCAAAAATATTTTTTTTGTTTTTATTTTTAAAATTTTTATCAAAGTAAATATATTTACAAGCCAATAAATTGATTAATTTCCTTTATTTCATCCACAGTTCTACTGCTACCAATACATGCCATGGCTACCAATAACCTATCTTTTTTTCCATGGCTAGCCTTTCCCTCTCCTTTTCAAGTTGCTCTTCCTGTTGATCCTTCTCCTTTTCCTCTTTTTAAAAATGCAGCTCAGCCTATTTCAGTTGCCACTCAGGATCCAACTTTTGTTGATGAGCCAAACTCTCATCTTTCCACTTTTGACAATCCATAGCCAGTTGGCAATCCCACTTCTCCTTTTCAAATTGGAGTCTTTTGGATTCAATTTGTGATTTTACTGTTTTTTGGAGGAGGGGAATAGGAAAGAGCTTCATTTTCAAATCAAGGAGAATCAATTGATGCACTTAATTGATCTTGCTTCTCCATGATATCCTCAAATCCAGAAAAATTTGAAGGTTTTCTCCGCTTTTGACGGCTATTAGGTTTGAGGTTGATGGAATTGGAGGACTTTTCCTTTCCCTTTGCAGAGGAGGTTTGTGTGTGAACATTGTCACTCTAATTTGAATGCAATGTGTGAGGCCCCATTGGCTTGAGGTTTCAGCCAATCAGGAATGGATTAGGCTTTTTTTTTACAATCTAAATCAGTCAGGATCAACCAGAAAGAATAGAAAAGAACTTGTTTCCTTACTTGAGCAGATGTTGCTGGTAGTGGAGATACAGGAATAACTTGCTCCTCATTGGCCAAGTTTTTACGTTCTTCCACCCCAGGAAGAAAACAATCCAAAGAAGGAAGTGAGGGGTCCAAGGATGGGTTTGAAAATGCTGATGTAGAAATGATTGGAGTTGGTTGTGTTGGAATATCATCCTCCACATTGGACTGGGGCCACTCATGAGTTTTGTCTTGATCATCATTTCTAGGCTGGGGATCAACAGCCAAGTCCCCAGCTTCAACAGATTTAGATTTTTGGGTTTCAAAACCAGCTAACAGGGTGATGTTGGCATTCTTTCCTAAGATTACATCCATATGAACATAAAAAGGACAAATGGAGTCCAACTTATCAAAAACCAAGGCCATTCCTTTGACTTTATCAGAGTTGGTGATTCCAAATCCAGTGGAGATCCAAATGGAGTGAGCTTTTTTGTACTTGGCTTGATAGTTCTTGAATCTCTCCCGCATCTGTTTGGATGAAAGATCCAGCATACATTTGGTCTTATTCTTGAGTTATTTGAAAATCAGGAGATAACCATTAACCTTAGAGGATTGAGGTTGGCCAACTCATGCTTCATTGTTGGATCCAAAGTAAGCATCATAGTTGGACAGAATTTTGAGCCAGTTTACAAGGATGATGTGATCAGCTCTCTTGAGCTTACTTGGGTTTTTGGAAGCTGATAGGGGGGGGAGGGATTTTTGGATGTTGAGTTCCTGGGGGACATTTGCTTTGGTTGAGTGGACTTGTTGGGGGAGGGGTTTCTGGGGGTCCATTTAAAAAGAGTAATATGGATGAAGGGATGAAGTGATGAAGTTATGAAGCAATAAAGAAATGAGAGTTAGTATGTGATGAAAGGAGGTATGAAGTGATGAAGAAATGTGAGAGGATGGATGTGATGAAAGAAATAAAGTGATGAGAGTGATGAAGCAAGGTGAGAGTGATGAATTGATGAGGGAATGAGAGTGATGAATCAATGAGGATAGCAATGAAGAGATGAGATTGAAAAAGTGATTAGAGTGATGAATCAAATTTCTGTATGAGGTTGGAGGTAGAATTTTTTCCAAGGAGGTTGGAGTTTGAAACCAGGGGTGATGATGTGGAATGATGGATGGTTGAGCTGGTGAAGACCTTTATATACTTTACTTGAAAAAAAACACTTATATCATGTTAACTTTGACACGCCTGATCTGAAATAAGTGGTTTTATTTTTATTTTTAATGGCAGGTTTGAAATTGTGGATTTGGTTTGAAACCTGCCATTAAAAAATTACAGGTTTGCTTAACTTTGATAAACCCTAATGGGATTGGAAATTTGGTTTAATTAGTATTTATTATTGTTCAACCCCATGGCTTTAACTTGATACCCAATCTTATTGTGTATTTTATTTATGAATCCTTTTGTGTATTTGATGCTATTTCCTATTTGATTTCCGGAGGATCCTAGTCAAAATTCTTCTTTTTACTCCCATTCAGAAATAATATCCTTTCAATCATAATTATTATTAATTATATTATGAATTTTGGATTTATTATTATTATTATAGATATTCAATTGGCTGTTACTGTGTAAATAATCAGCATCAATAGCATTAAATTACATCTTCTGAATCAGAAAATAATCCTCTTTAAATTGAGGATTAATAGGATTCAATTTGTCAATTTAAATTTTGATTGATGAAGTGAGGTTCCCCTTGACAGGGATTAATCCTTAAATGTTTTCATCAAATGAGTGGGACAGGCATGGTATTTAATAGACTGATGCCTCATCCAATACCCTGATGTAATTAATATTCCAAAGAACAACAAAAAGAATTATATATTTCAAAAATTATTCACTAATAAGAATAAATCAAATACATCACACAAAATTCTAGAAAAACTGAGGTCCAAAATGAATCAAGGTGCAGGATAAATGACATTTAGAGCCTCATGATACAAAATATTATCAGTTTCAAAAGAAATTTGGTTATCTTTTATCTGTGCTATAAATAATCTTGTTGAATGGTTTGATATACTCCTTGAAAAGGCTGCATATAACTGAGCATGGCTGAAAACTGGAAGTTTAAGATAAAGGAAAGAATTTTCAATTTCCGGACCTTGAGATTTGTTAATTTTCAAGGAGAGGGTCAAATTCCATGGGAACTGTTTGAAAGTAAATTAAAAAATTTTTCTTTTAATCTGTTTTAAAAATTGAAGGTATTCATGGTATGTTAACCACTATTCCCATTGAATCACCAGTTGCCGTACTGAAAAATATGATGTATGTTCCCAATATGGCCACAATATAGAAATTTCCATTGCATAGGCCAATTTGAAATTCCATATCCCTCTTCTCAAAATGATTATTGGGGTACCACATTTCAGAGTTAAGCTATGGGGAGGAAATTTTGGAAGAAATATTGCATTGAGGAACTCTTTTTGGTAAAGATTCTGTGTATCATTTTCAACAGAGTAATGGCTTGAGTAATTTATCATTGTATTATTTTCCTCATTCAAAGGCATTGGATTCAAATTAATTTTATATATTTTTTTACACAATTATTCTTTCAGAATAGGATCACACATTCCATTAGATAACAATTTTTAAGTTGGCAGAGGTGACATTCTGGAAAAACAATGTTGATTAATTTCTTTACAGCATGATCTTAAATATGAAAATGGATAACCATGTGTTATGGAAGAATGATTTTGTTTTATCCATGAATAATATTGAAAAAATGCCTGAAATCAAGTAAGAAATTCCGGAAATCAGGATCACCTGCAGCATGAATTGTTCAAATGAGGTGAAAGACATGGAAATATCTCCAGAAAACAGAATTGAATAAATTAGTATTAACAATTTGAGGATGTTTAAATTTTAAAACTATTGGTAGAATATGCATAAATTATACTTTAGGCAAATTAATTTGCCAGAACCATGAATTTACCACCAAAGGGTATATTGAAATCAATGATATCTTGAAGTAGCCTTTCAACCAGCTCAAGAGCATGCCTATGAATCATAGGTGCTTCATCCCAGATTATGAAAGGAACTAATTTGAAAACTTGAGCCTTTTGAGAATGCTTTGAAATTTTTGAAACAGAGGCTTGATTGATCTTCAAGGGGATTCCAAAGGTGAGATGAGCTGTCCTTCCATTTGGTAGATTCATGGAATCTATTCCACTACCAGAAAATTTCAGCGCTATTTCCCCTGATGATCTTATAGAATCCATAAAAACTTTATAAAGATTTTTGTAGATCCCCCAGCTCCATAAATAAAGAATTAAGGAAGATAAAAATTGCATGAATTCATTGTCAGTTCAAAAATATGTCTCTGTCACTGATTCAGAAAAGAAAAATTCTCAAATTCTGATTGAGGTAATGGAGAATTTTTTTCTTCCCAAAGGATCCAGTTCCTGTTGTTTGTTTTAAATTCAACTTTTTGGTCATTTTTTGGAAGATTGGGGAAAGACTCCTTAATAATTGTTCAAATATTTTGAAATATTATTGGATTAATTGCTCTTAATATTTCATCATAGAGAACCCTTTTTTCAGTGATTCCAGAATGAAATAAATCTTCAATCATCAAATTTAATGTGCAATTCCATAAGAAAAGTGGGTTTTCTTGGTGGAAAAGTGCTGAGAGAATTCAAAATAACCTCCTCAGATGATATGGATGGATAGATTAATCAATTTCCTGCATAGTTTATTCCAAATGATAATCATACTCAAGTGGAACATTTGCCAAATCTGCTTCTATGAAAGTCAATTAATAAACTACATTGAGATTTTTCAAGTGATCAAAAAAGTAGCACCAACAGAATTATTCAACAAAAATCCAAGGAATCACCTTTCTGCATCTTCAGGATATACAGTGTAAATTATTGAAATTGAATAAAATGTCTTTCTTGGCCTCCATTCTCTTCTCTGGGTATTCAAAACAAAATTTTGAGTAAATTCAGGTTATTTGAAGTTTCTTGTAATTTGATCAATAGAATTCCTTTTGAAATATTCTTTGATTTTTTTTGGATTTTCTTGATCTTTGAAGAGCTTCATTCAGGGATTCATCTGGTTCAAAAAAAAACTGTAGTTGGAAAGGAGGATTAATATCCATCCTGATTACAGAAGGTGAAATAGCAGAAAATTTGAATGAAAGAATTCTCCAAAATGCCTCTGGAGGAGCTCCCCTTCTTGAATCAAATCTGCACCAAATTCAAGATTAACACAATTATGTCCCTTAAAAATGTATTTTTAGAGGTATTTTACAGCTGAGATACCAGCAAAATCTACAAGTTTATGTGGCATTGTTACTTTGCCAAGAGGTAAGCATTTCAAGTAAAAAACCAGTAATTATCAATGAAGAATTTTGTATGATTTCTGATCAATTAAATGCTGGTTAAATTCTGGTGTCTCCTATATATATGGCATAACTGTTTTCACCCACAATTGTTTCAGGGAAGAAGGCTTTGGTTTATTTCTTCTTGGATCTGCCATTATAAATTTAAGGTGCTACAATTTCAAAAATAATGCATGGTTCATGTAAAATTTTTCTTTCAAATCCTTGGTAAATTTTTGCCTCTGTGAATTTATCAGGTATCACTCCACAAAAAATAATTGTAAATTATTCAAATGTTCTTGATTGGTTATCATGGGAAGGATGAAAAAGATGTGAGCATGAGAAATACCTCTCTTCTAGAATTCTATAGCATGATCTATTCCCATCTCAAATCAAAACATTCCATCCTTAATTATTTTATTTAAAACATCCTTTGGTTTTGAGTTGAAAAAAAATTGCCATAGAATCTTTATGATGGGCTTTCATATCTCTGTTACCACCAATAAAAGACTTTAGAAGGACAAAAAATATTACTAAAAATAGGGTGATGTTGAATTCACAGCTCATTTGAGCCATGTGGCATGGCTACATGGCTACAACTGAGCCATGCAGACCCCACACAATTTGAGTGTGGTTGGGCTGTAATCCACACGGCAGTGGACTGCCATGTGGTGGTTGCACAACTACATTTGAGACGTGCCACACAGTTAAAAGTCTGGTGGGCAAAAAAAATATAATGAAAATAATGAGAAAGGGTATAAAATAAACCAAAATAAAATAAATAAAAATACAAAAAAAGCAGAAATCAACCAAAAGATCAAAAAAAGTTGATTTTTTGGTTAAAAAAACAAAAAATAAGAAATAAAATAAAAATAAGTAAAAATAAATAAATAAAAATAAAAAAAAAACCAAAGACAACCAACTGGTTGTCTTCAGATTCAAGTAAAAAATTCAAGTTCAACTTGACTAGCCCTAAAGTAAAAGGGCCAAAAAAATGCAGGAAGTCTTTTAACCAGCCCTAAAGTAAAAGTTCCAAAAACAATAGCAGTCTTTTGAACAGCCAAAAAATACAAGAAGTCTTTTGACAAGCCCTAAAGTAAAAGTGCCAAAAAAATACAAGTCTTTTGACCAGCCCTAAAGTAAAAAAACCAAAAAAAAACAATTTCAACTTGTGTTAAGCTGATCCCATCACAAATTGAAATGACTTACCATTAAAATCTTGTTCAAAACACTCATCATAATGATTTTAACTCAAAAAACTCAACATAATGATTTTCAAAATGTGATAACCCTTTATATCAATAGAATTACAATATCAGCATGTTAGACCCAACCCAAATGATGAAATTAATCCAGAATTTAGAATACAAATCAAGTTGATCTTTGAGGTTATCAAACCAACAAGCTGCTTTTTTAGAAATCATGGATTGTGTTTTGAAAAATATGGGTGGGATTGGAATAAAATCTCCCTTAAGTACAAGCTGGACCCAATGGTTATTGTTAACAAAGAAAATGAACATAGGATCTGATTGTTCTTTTAAACCCATTTTTGTAGGAGTAAAAGAAAAACATGATTCCAATCAAATGAAACATATTGGTCTTCCATAAGTATCAGCTGTTATTTGACCCATGTCAAGCTCTGAAAGCCATTTCAAATAGGGAATCTTTTCATTGATGTCATTGACATCAAGTCTTTGTTCTCTGCTGCCAAGGATCTTTTTGTTCTATCTTTTCAACATCTTGACTGCTGCCAAGGATCTTAGAATAGCACCCCTTACTTTTCCGCAATTTTTCAAGCATTTCTCTCCAAACTTTAAACCATCCATCCTCATCATATCCAAGTGATTTAGCAATTACTCTAAAACCAAAATTTCCATCACCAACTGGGTCCCAAACCTCACCCAAGAGCTTATGTAAGTTCTCAGGTATTTAATTGAGGTAATTTACTTCTTAAAATCAAAAATTAGTCAGCTAAAATTCTAATCTGATTAAAGGAATCACCACTAACCAAAGATGAGCTTCTGTTTGACTTCTCCATTGCGTCTGGTTCATCCTTTGAAAAGGAATCCAATTCCAATGGCACCAAACCCAATGAACTTTCTGTCTCTTCCACTGAACTATGAAATTAAGATGAAGAACCTGACATGGACTATTAACATTTCTCAATCAGTTCATTAAACCAAAAAAATGAACGTTTCACAAAAGAAAAGACTTACAATCATTTGTCTTTTCTTCTTTGGTTCCCTTCTACTTCTCTTTTCCTGCTTAAGTTCCTTTTCAATTCATTCAAATCAAGAAGGATCTTGCCGGGTATCTTTCAATTTCAGAATGCCTCTGCTTGATTGCAACAATTTAGGTTCAAGTCTTGCCTTTGATTGATAATTGGCCTTCTCCTTCATCAAGTGCTTCAACAGCCCGCAATGATCTTGATCAGGATAATTCAAGATCATTGCATTGAGCTTCTCATGTAATTGAGAATCATTGAGCAGTTAATCAACATCAACCTTCAATAATACAAAAGGATAAAATATTAGTCAAGTAGGAATAATCATTTTATTAAAGTAGGAATCATCATTCAAAAAGAATTAATCAAAAAGTGATTTGAAAAATCCAACTCAAACCAACTTACAGAAATAGAATTGCAAGGTTCACAATCCAACCTCCACTGAGGATGAACATCTTCAGGCACAACAGAGCCTCTTGAGGCTATTAGGTCCCCTATTTGGTGAGAACAGGGGAAACCCATAGTCATTGCGTATGACTTGGTGCACACTTCCCCATCATGATTCCGCTTTAACCTCTATAATTGATCCCCAACAAGTTTGATTGCTTGCAAAGACACCTTGTATCCCAATGGTAACAGTTCAGTAGGAAGAACTATTCCAATCTTTATTCAAGAGCTGTAAAGCGCAGCCTGAACCAATTTAATTTGATTGGAAACTGTGCCCTCTAGGTCTTGCCAAAAATTCAACATGTTTCCCAAGGATTTTGCGAGGAATTGTTTGAGAGTAGCATGGGCCCCTTAAACCCAAGACGTTGTTTTATTTCCAAATTCTGGGTTTTTGAAAGTCCAAGCCATTAAAAACTTCCCTTAGATATGGAAGATATTATGATCCATATACTCAAGTACATCCTCAAGGTCTTCCAAAAAACACTTTATACAAGTCATAATGTAAGCAACCCAAAACTAGGAAGATTAACAGTAGAGGAAGTGATTTGGCACTTAATCTAAGTTCTGCATCATTGACCTCTGCCTTCTCCTTGGGTTTTGCAGCCCCATACTTAACCCACAGAGACATAAGTCATTATTAAAGAGCACTTTACATTTTGCTTGTATGTTTTTGGACAAGTGCCATTGACAGAACTGTCTTGTTGACTCAGGGAATGTTTTTTCTAGAGCATGGATCAAAGATTTTTCATGGTCCCTCACAAAGACTTTGGGAAGTCTCTCAGGATCATAAGCCAACTACTTTGGCGCATTTACAGACCAACTGTAGAACTCAAACATTTCTCTTGTTATAAAAACCAGAGCTTTTGTGAAAGTTTTCTAGTTGGAAGTAATTCCTAAGACATGAAATAGGGGGATTTTGTACTTATTTGTCTTATAAGTACAATCCATTGTGGCTATATGATGGAATTGCTTGCAAAGCTTTAATGACTCTGGGTGAGCAACGAATAAGGCCTCCAAGTGACCCTCTCCACTGAATTTTGCTTGATGAACCCAACCTGAATTACCAAGTTGTTCAAAGAGGACCTCCATAACACTTTTTCCCTTCAGTTCTTCAAGCACTACCTTACGCTTAGTGTTATAGATTGTTTGGTCATCAACATATTTTACACAATTGATCTTGCTCAATTTTATTTTGAGTTGAATTTTATTGAGCACATCATTCATGCCTTCTTTTAGATTGTCTAAGGCTACCCCAGAGATTCTCTTGATCAGGTGAGGATGCACTGAGGGGTGTGGAGATGGTTCATGGTTATGTTTATCATTCTTGTAGGAGATTTGACACAAGGGATCTGCCTTTGTGTGACTAGCACTGATTAAAAACTTGCACCCAATCTTCCTTGTGTGAGTTTGCCTTGACTGTTTGGTGAGAAATTTCTCAGAGTAAAAATCATGTCTATCACAGGCTAAATCCACATATTTACCATGCTTTGAGTTGAAAACTGTTAAAGCGTAACCATGCTTCATTGCCCATGTTTGACAATACGTTTGTGCCTCTAAAATAGTAGGAAAAGCTCTCAAAGGAGGTGGGGAAAGTGGATCTGTCACAGTTTCATAGTTATATTGATGGAATGCACTCCATCAGCTTCAATCAAATTAAATACGGAAAAGACCAGTAACATAAAATGTTACTCACCACCAGAGGTCATGTCCCTTTGTGAAACATTTTGTTCCTCTATTGTAACCCTTGATGAGGATGCAATTGGGGCTTCCAATGATTCATTACCCAAATCCTTCTTTTCCGCAGCTTTGTTCATTGCATCAATGTAGTCCTTGAACATGGCCATGTTAAAAGGAGGGCTTTCCACTGTTCCCATAATGTAAAAAATACAATGCTACTTCAGTATTCAATCCAACTTTCAATTGAAAGAACTACCAAGTTTGCTCAATTTCAAGTTGAGAAAAATCAATTTTGTGGGATCTTTTATTTTCAGTTTCCTATAGTGTCACTTTAATTTCAATTGATTTTACTTTAATTTTACTTTAGTTTCAATTTATGATTGCTAGATGTGGAACAAAAGTCCCACATAGTAAGTGTTGATCCCAAATTTGGGTTGATGGAACCCAAATGTGGTCCAGGGGGACCCAAAAAGTTTGGCACAACCCCCAGACAAGGCTCAAAACCGCCATGTACGGGGGTACACGTCTCAAATATGCCGTGTACGGGGTGGGTGTATATGGCCCCCCAGGGGTTGTGCTTGTTTGAGACGACCCCTTGGGCGCTTCTAGATGCATATCTTTTCCTGCACACGCTTCTTAAACGCGTGTATGGGCCCCCACACATCCATTGGGCCATGTAGGGCCCTAAACAACTCCCACAAAACTGGGAGTTGTGAATTTAAATCACTCCTCAAAATAATATGATGAAAAATATGATAAATATAAGAAGTTGATTAAATTATTATTGTTATTTCATTTTTCCAAAAATATATAGAACCTGTTGATTGAATCAATACATCCATCAGTCAACTCCAACACTTGAATTTGGAACTAAATACTCCAGATTTGAAGTGCATACTTCCTTGTCTAACCTCAAACCATCTGGATGTCAGGAAGGAACCTTGTGGAAAAATACTTCAACATTCTTTCCCCACTTTTTTCATTTCTGATCACCACCTCAAAATCCAAATCCAACCACGTTCAATTATCTGACAATTCAATCCCAACTCATTGTGGTGGAATGAGAAATAATCAATCTTCTATGGTAAGACTCTCTGATTTGATTGTGAGTAAACCATCACTGATATCCTGTCTTTACAGATCCAGAAATCATATGCCTCTTGTATATTCCAGTCCCAGTAATCATCATAAGCTTCAGTGGCTATTGTATCTTTTATGAATTCTTTCAAATAATAAATTTACTTCTAACTATGAACTCAAGTATATTCCTGATCAGCTTCTCCAGTTGTTCATGAATCATCTGTCCTCATGACCATATATTAAAAAGATTCCCCAGCTTATTGTATTTGGTTCTCAAATTGGTCATTTTCTTCTTTCTAGTCTTTCCAAATGATTCTTTTTTCTCAAACTTTCCTGTTATTTGAATTGAAATGAATCCCCAGTGTTCCTTGTTTTGTCTCTTTTATTAACAGAACATACCAGCTAATTCTCACATTTTAGTACCAATCTCCATAAAATCAACAGTAACATAAAGCTTTTAAATCCTTAGCTCATTATGATGATTTCAGGTTTGGGAAAGCCTATCTTTCTCAATCTTTAAATATTGATCAAAAAAATGTTTCTGAACAAGATAAAAGCTACAGTGCAAAATAGAATAATCTGGATGATAGAACTGTAGAAAGCTAGAATAATAATTCATGACAGTGAACCAATTTCTTCCTGGTTTAAATTTCAATTCTGGAAAGAAACCCAATTCAGCATATGGATGAAGAATTACATATTGGAGTGGGTCATATAGCTTTTTTAATTAAATTTTAATTCTCAAGTAGCCATTTGAGTGCCTGATAATGAATTCCTTGTGGTTCCATTGAGAATTTTACTTTCCTATTTGTAAGAGAAACATATCAGAATTTTGTTCTTTTTTTTTTCAAACAAAAATTTATAAAATGAAACAAATACTGAAATCCTAGCCATATTGAAGCTATCTGAAATCCTGTTTGTATGTTTCAAACCCTTTGATAAATATTTTGAGGAGATGGATCAGCAAGAATGATAGATTTATTTTGTAAAATATGTGGAGAAAATCTTTGAAAAATCTGCATCAATCCATTATATTATGTTGAAGCCTCATAAACAGATCTTTGGAAACATTTGGAACATATCTATTCCTATTCTACAATTCTTTTTCTGCACCAAAAATTTACAATTCTAAAATTTCTGGAGGTTTTTTTCCTGTAGTATTTCAACTTTCAACATTGTGACAGATAGTTCAATTGAATTCAAATGTGTACATAATCCCAGTATTTTTTGCAATTTAATGAAAGTTGTTATAATTATGGCCAGAAATTAGCTTAGGCAAATGAGCAGTATTTAAAGCAAAAGAAATGCTGGACGCCTTGTTTCAATAATTGCTTGATGGGCTCTCACAATGGGGCAACACATTGGATGATATTGTTGATGAATTCAATTGGATGATGAATGAATAATGGAAAACATCAGGGAGAAGAGCTGCTTAAGTAAAAAGGTTTGGCCTCTTGTGAGCCCATGATACAAAAAGCCAAAAGGCAAATTTTCCTCCCCAAAAGATCTGTACAGGCTCTACAGAACTTGTTACTTGGTTTGGGCTACATCAGCCCACATGGCATCAGTCCCTGTACCCTTACAACCAGCCTATTCCGGTCCATTCTGGTGTTTCCACCATTACAGGGCTGAACCAGCCCCTTTGGTGTTCAATACCCTTGCTGGTTGTCCTTTAAAACCAGCCCAGTTACTCTTATTTCCTTACTTATGGGCTGGTTGCCTCATGCAGCCAGTCCCTGTCCCCACATATGGGCCAGGTAGGACCCAGGACTGACCTGGGTCCAGTCTCAAACTCACTTGGGGGGGGGGGTGTAACCGGCAGACATGCCGCCCCCCCCTCTTTCTCTCAAATCCCCTCACCAGGGGCCCTGGGGGTTGATACCCCCAGGGTGTTGTCAAGAACAGTGGGCTGGGGGTGGTCAGATCCCCTCAGCCCATTGCTCCTCCCCCTTGGTAAAGGGGGGGGGGGAGAGCGCCCCTCTTGCTTTGCTGGTGGGAGGGTGATCAGATCCCCCCACCTCCGGTTGCTCTCTCTGCAGCCAGCATTGTCATCCCCTGGGCAAGGGGCTGATGAAATCCCCCCTGCCCTGACCAACCGCCTTGTTGCGGCCGGTTGCTGGCTGGTTCAACCCAGCCAGCCACCCCCTCCCCCTTGCAATGGCAAGCGAGGGGAGGGGGAGGCAGCCGGGGCCGCTGGCCCTTGCTCCCGCAGCATTGGCCGCTGTTTGCCACTGGCCGGGCCTGCGCGGTGTTGCACCGCACGGGATCCCTTGGCCGCTGCAACAGCCCTGTGCGGGCCATTGGGCCCAGCGTGGGCCTAACCAAGGGATACAAGCGGCCAGCGGGCCGCAGAATGGGCAGAAGCCCCAAGAGAGCTGTGACACGGGCAGCCCCCCCAAGCCCAAAACCTGAGACAAACACACTTTGGGGGGCCAGCCCGTCTGGCCAAGTATGTCCAAAATAAACCTTGGGCCCAATTATGCCCATAAAAGCCCATCTGGCTGTATTTGCCCATAACCACCACCGGGCCTGTTAGGGCCCGTGTACCAATGAGCCTGTTTCACGCGTTTTGAGGCCATTTTCCCCAAATCAGTGACATCCACACAGGCCGGTATGGTCCGTGTGAGTGTCGAATGGGCCAGAGAGGCCCATATGTGCATCCCATTTGGATTACACTTATATGTAGCACACGCGTAAGTGCATAAGTATTTTAACACACCCCCTTAATCCAAAAGGGATGACATCCGCATGTTAGTCACAAAACCTTTATGCTTGTTCCTATCTAAAGCCTTAGTCAAGATATCCGCAATCATTGCTCCAGTGGGCATGTACCTCAACACAATCTCCTTGCAGTTAACTGCATTGAAAATATAGTTATAGTGAACATTGATATGTTTTGTTCTTGAATGGAACACTTGGTTTTGCGCCCATGCAATGGCACTCTGGTTATCAGAATACAACAACGCAAACCCTTGTGGTTTTTGTGTATCCTCTAAGACTATAATAAATCATTTTGCTTCCTGTGAAGCTGCTAAGTAAGATCTATACTCAGCCTCTGTTGATGAAAGACTTATTGCCAAAAACTTCTTGGACATCCATGACACCAGATTCTTACCCAAGCAGAATTCAAAACAACTTGTTGATTCCCTAGTCTTACCATCTGCCCAACTTGCATTGGAATAAACAACCAAATCAAAGTTTGCTGACTTTTTAAACAACAGTCGCAGACTGTGCATTCCTTTAAGATACCTCATATCTCTTTTAAACTCTGACCAATGCCTCATGCTTGGCTTCTCTCAGTGTTGTGACAAGACACAAATTGCAAAAGCAATATTGAGCCTTGTGCACTGCCCCAAATAATTAAGCGCTCCAATAGCTGACCTGTGGTCATTACCAGATTGAACAAACTCCAGATACTCCTCATCTTTAGACTTCTCAAAACAAATTTTTGAATGCATGGGAGTACCAAACTCCTTTGCATCATCTAAGCCATATTGTTTAAGAAGAGCTGCCACGTAATGGCTCTGGTCTAACTTTATACCATTCTTGCTCTTAATGACTTTCATTCCTAGCACCTGTTGCGCCAGACCAAGATCTTTTATCTTGAATTACTTTTTGAGTGTCTCCATGACTCTCTCTTTACCATTTCCAATAATGATAATTTCATGAACCCATAAAAACCAAATTGCATCCTTTCTTACAAAAAGACAAGGGTTGGCCTCGGAAGTCTTGAAACCAATCTGTATCAGTTTCTCACTCATGGTATTATACCACAATCTAGATGCTTGCTTCAATCCATAAAGGGATCTACGCAGCTTGAGGACATATTCCCCTTTATCTGCTGAAAGAAAACTTCCAACACAGATTTTCTTCATGGTTTCTGGTTTAGTCTCTGATAACCATTCAAAAAAACCATCAGGAAATGACATATAAACAGTCTCCTCCTCTCCAAGTTTTGCATTCAAGTATGCTGTTACAAAATCAGCTTGTCTGATTTCTTCTCCCAACTCCACTGCCAGAGCAATGATGTACCTGAAGGTGGACAGCCTTCCAGTTGGTGAGAAAATTTCTTGGTAATCAATACCCTCTCTCTGCTCAAAGCCCTATGCAATGCATCTAGCTTTGAATCTTTTCAAAACTCCATTTGTGTCAAACTCCTTGTTTAACACAAATCTAGACCCCAAAATGGTCTTTCCTTTTGGAAGAGAATCCCGCTTAACCACTTCAAAGACACTATTTTTTTCTAGAGAATCAAATTCCTCAAAAATAGCACTCTTCCAGTTGGCTCTCTCATCAGAATTCATAGCTTGGCCAAAGCTATTTGGGTTAACCCTGTTACCCATTTCTGAACTCAACTCCAGGACTTCATTGAGCATACACTGTTCCTGAAATGTATCTTCCTCATATCCTGCGGCAGCATAATGGGACTTCCATTCCCTGTACATATCAACTGGTACTCTAACCCTACCACTCCTTCTGACTGGAGGTGGAGGCTCATCAGGTTCCAAATTAATGGACTCCCCTGAAGCGCACACTGAACCCTCTGGTGGAACGTCTGCCATCTCTTCATCTTCTGGAACCACATGTTCCTGAGCCTTTGCTGGTGAAATAGGCGCTAATTCTATTTCTTGCTGTGACCTATTCACAACAACATCTTCACTCCTCTTGAATGGAAAGGTACTTTCATCAAATTTTACATCCCTACTATGGATAACCTTTCTTGTCCCTGGACAATAAATCCTATAAGATTTACCAATTAAATCATAGCCATCAAGTGCCCCTGTTCTGGCTCTGGGGTCTAATTTTCCAAACTTCTCATTACGGTGGAAACTATAATACACCAAGCAACCAATTTTTCTTAGGTGTGATTTTTTGGGGTACAGCTTCCACAACTGATAATGAGGACTCTTCCAATTAAAACTCACAATTTTATGCAACAGAATGACTGTAAAAATCAACTCAGCCCATAGGAACTTTGGTAGACCAGATTGTGACATAATAGTTCTGACTTTGTCCAGTAAAGTCCTATTCATTCTCTCAACTATTCCGTTATTTTGTGGAGTACTTGTGGTAGTGACTATATGAATGATACCATAATCTTTCAATAACCTCTCAAACTATTTACTCACAAATTCACCACCTCCATTGGTGATAACCCTCTTGATCTCCTTCATTAGACCATTCTGTTTCCAGACTTTGAAGATTACAGAAACCTTCTCTAAGGTCTGATCCTTAGATCAAATTGGTTTAACCCAAACATAATTAGTTGCAGTATCAACTAAATTGATGAAGTATCTTTCCCCACCAAGGGACTCCGGTGTGAATGGCCCTGCCAAATCAGTGGAAAATTCATTTCTAGGAACATCAGTGTGGTCTCTTCTTTTTGAGAACAAATTTCTAGTCTTAGCCCCTAAGGTACAACTCTCACAGTTTCTGTCCTTTACCTTATGGCCACTTCTATTGTGAGCAAAAGTGCTCAAAGCTGAGATTTTGAACAAGCTTGCGCACAAAAGCTTGTTCCAAACCTGTCCACTAAGAACAGTTCTCCCATTCATATCAATAAAAAACTTATCTTCTTTAAGATAAAAAATCTGGAAACCTTTTTTCCACAACACTCCAAGGGACACAAGGTTATAAGGCAAATCTGGTACATAGAACCCTTTCTCAAAAGAAATTTTGAAACCCAAGTGATTTCCAAGAATAAATTTTCCAATTCCTTTAATGTGAATTGTTCTGCCTTTCTGACCAATATTTAAAACTCCATCATAATCACTAAGATTTGAAAATAAATTTGGTTCAAAGAACATGTGATCTTTACAGCCAGAATTGATCAAAACAAGAACATCCTCCTTCAATCCTCCTAATAAGAAAGAAGCTTTATCAGTCACTGATAAGTTCCCATCTTTGAGGTTAAGATTACTCACTTCATAATCAATCAAATCCATATCTTGATCCTCATCAATTTTGGCCTTCTTGTTGGGACCTTCTTCCCCAGAAACCATTTCCATTGGACCATCAATCCCCACCATTGCAATGTTTTCAGCAGTGAGATTGACCTTGTTGTCATTCTCTTTGGACTTCTTCCTCTTCTTGGCCTCCTTGAAATCCTTAGCATAATTCCCCTTATTCTGAAAATTATAGCATAAGACCTTGGAAAAATCCTTTTTTGCCTTCTTGCAAGATTTTCCAGTCTTTCCAACAAGGGCTGTTCCAGAACCCCCCTTCATCTTGAACTGAAGATCATCCTTTTCAATCCTTTTCAGCACATCCTCCTCCCCAGGAAGAGGATCCAATTGAGAAATAATTCTGACTAAAGAATCAAACTCCTTTGGTAGCTTCTGAAGGATTAAGAGTAAAAAAAACTCAGGATCCATGTTAAGTCCTGATGACTTAAACTTGGCTATGCTAGACCTAGCCTCTGCAACAAACTGTTTAAAATTTGAATATTTTAACTTGAACAGTTTATTGAAAGCTATACCCTTCTGGTGAACAGAATCACCAGCATACTTGGACTTAAGCAACTTCCAAAGGATGCTTCCCCTCCTTCTCTCATCTTCCCTAAGAGTATTGGCAACCCATTTCACATGATTCTCATCAAGATTCCTAATCATGAGATGATAAGACTTTTACTCCACTTCTGAACTGATCAAAGTGTCATCTGCATCCATTATCCCCCCAAAACAGATGTTGTCCAGCTCACTATCCATAAGGACAGTCCAAGCATTTTAATTCTGACTGTTCAGAACTATCTTGGTGGAGCTAACATCAGGGATATAGAACATATTCTTGGAAAACTTGAGTTCTTTGAGGTTCTCCAGAGGAAGGTACAAGGGTCTAGATGGCTTAGAAGTAATGATGATGTTGGTACTGATAATGTGTTATAATTATTGCCAGCAATTACCTTGGGAAAATGAGCAGTATTTAAAGCAAAAAAAATGCTGGACACCTTGTGTAAATAATTGCTTGATGGGCTCTCACAATGGGGAAACACGTTGGATGATATTGTTGATGGATTTGATTGGATGATGAATGAAGAATGGAGTACATCAGGGAGAAGAGCTCCTTAAGTACAAACATTTGGCCTCTTGTGAGCCCATGATACAACAAGCCAAAAGGAAAATTTTCCGCCCCAAAAGAGATCCACAGGCTCTACAGACCTTGTTACTTGGTTTGGGCTACATCAGCCAACATGGAATCAGTCCCTGTAACCTTACAACCAGCCTATTCTGGTCCATTCTGGTGTTTCCACCATTACGGGCCTGAAACAGCCCCTTTGCTGTTCAATCCCCTGGCTGGTTGTCTGTTACAACCAGCCCAGTTACTCTTATTTTCTTACTTATGGGCTGGTTGCCTCATGCAGCCAGTCCCTGGCCCCACGTATGGGCCAGGTAGGACCCAGGACTCACCTGGGTCCAGTCTCAACCTCTTTTGGGGGGGGGGGGGTGTAACCGGCGGACATGCCACCCCCCCCTCTTTCTCTCAAATCCCTGGTGGGGGTGGTCAAATCCCCTCACCAGGGGCCCTGTGGGTTGATACCGCCAGGGCATTGTCAAGAACAGAGGGCTGGGGGTGGTCAGATCCCCTCATCCCGTTGCTCCCCCCCCTTGGTAAAGGGGGGGGGGGCAGAGCGCGCCTCTTGCTTTGCTGGTGGGAGGGTGATCAGATCCACCCACCGCTGGTTTCTCTCTCTGCGGCCGGAATTGTCATCCCCTGGGCAAGGGGGTGATGAAATGCCCCCTGCCCTGACCAACCGCCTTGTTGCAGCCGGTTGCTGGCTGGTTCAACCCAGCCAGCCACCCCCTCCCCCTTGCAATGGCAAGCGAGGGGAGGGGGAGGGAGCCAGGGCCGCTGGCCCTTGCTCCTGGGGCGGTGGCCACCCTTTGCAACCGGCTGGGCCCGCGCGGGATCCCTTGGCCGCCGCGACAGCCCTGCGTGGGCTGTTGGGCCCAGCGTGGGCCAAACCAAGGGATACAAGCGGCCAGTGGGCCGCAGCATGGGTAGCAGCCCAGAGAAAGCTGCAACACGGGTGGCAGCCCCAAATGGCCGCCCAAGCCCAAAACCTGAGACAAACACACTTTGGCGGGCCAACCCTGTCTGGCCAAGTATGTTTAAAATAAACCTTGGGCCCAATTATGCCCATACAAGCCCATCTGGCTGTAGTTTCCCATATACCCCACTGGGCCTGTTGGGCCCATGTGCCAATGAGCCTTTTTCACGCGTTTTGAGGCCAGTTTCCCCAAATCAGTGACATCCACACAGGCCCATATGGTCCGCGTGAGTGTCCAATGGGCCGGAGAGGCCCATATGTGCCTCCCATTTGGATTACACTTATACGTAGCACAGGCATAAGTGAATACGTATTTTAAAAAAAGTTATTTAGGTTGAAACCAATTTATGTAAAAGAAAAATTATATTTTATGAGCCTGAAATTGGTTATAAGTTAATTCTCAAAAGATTGAATTCTTGTTGAAATTTTGAAAAAAATTAGGAAATTCTTGGGTGGTCTTTTCCAGGGAACTAGAAAATTCCCATTGAAATAGCCCGGGGAACTTTTTCAGATTGAAAAATAATTTATTGGCAGTGTTGAAAAGTGATTTAGTTACTTAAAGTGAAAGTTTTAAAGTGAGGAAATTCATTCCATAACCGGGCCTCAGGATGTACATTGTTTTATTTTTGGATGTTTCCTTGATTGTCTTAATCATCTTTAATAATAATTGGATTGTTACCCAAGGTTGTGAGCTGAATTAGGTTAGCTTGAAAAATCCTCTAGCTTTTGATCTGAAAATTTTACCTTAAGAACAATAATGAGCTTCATTCTTCTCTGAACCAGTTGGCCATCAATCATTCTCATACCAATGAAAAAATTCAAAAATCCACTTTGAAAATGGTTATGGTTAACCAAAATATGTTGCGTGAAAAAATTAATTATGTTTTTAATGATAGATAGGAAGGTTGTAGGTATGTGATTTTGGTACATTCCTTTGAAACAGAGGGCTAAATTTATGTGAATTTGGGAATTTTTTTTGGATTTGAAGTTTGTAGTCATCTTCTTGAACTATGGGTGAAGTTGGTGGAAGGGGTACTTCATGGAAAAGATTAGGATTTTTTATATCTGAAACATATTAATTAGGGTATTTTTTTACAGGTGGTTGTATCATTATTTGAAACTTTTGTGGGTTGAATATACTTTAAGAGGGTAGAGCTGGAACATTGTAAATATTATAAAAAATATTGTATGGAAAAAGTTGATCATTCAACTTATGATAAGGGTAATGGGAAAAATAGTGAGAATAGGGTTTATCAGAGTTATAAAACCCAAAATAATTTCAATGACGGGTTTCAGCAAAATACCCTCATTTCAAGAACACCATTAAAAATAAAAAACCACTTATTTTACATCATATGTGTCAGAGTTACCAGGGAAATAAGTGTTTTTTTCAAATATGGTATATAAATTCAAGACTCAAGAAGGGCACAAAATCCCAATGAACTGCTGCTCCACCATCTCCAAGCCTGAAATCCAATATCACTCCTAATCACTCATCTTAATTCCCCATTTATCATTGCACTCCACTCTACAATGCTTAATTCTATCAATCATCCTTTAATATCAGCATAATCATACATCAACCAGTCAATTGTGAATTTATTTATTCTTTCCTCCCAGTGAAGCTATGGTCTTCAGAAATCCTTCCAGTCTCCCTAATAAGCCTGTTGCAACCCCTGGTTTTCGAAATTGCAGAATTTGATTTATGGTCCCTTGGAAATAAGTTTTAGTACCAAGATTTTTGGGGGTTCTTGTGGATTGTCTCCCACAAAAAATACTTTCCCCTCAAAGGGTACCTTCCCAAAGAGAAACTTGAAAAGTCCAAATAAAAATTCTGAAGCTCAACTGCACACCCTTGGTTTGCACAAGTAAATGAAAAAGAATTCTCCTAGGGCTGAGGTCCCATTTTCCTCAACCCCTGGGGATCCTTAAACTGTGAAAATCCCAAATTTTCACTTCCAAGCATATTGATTAGATCTGTTTCTGTAAAAATCAAGCTGATAAATTTTTTTGTAATATTCTGCAAGTTCAAAGTTTCCTCATGGCTGCTTGGAATTTTCTAAATCTATTCAGTTTCTTCCTGGTTAACTTTCTTTGAAAAGATGAGCCCATGAAGAAAACCAGAAAAAAATGAAGATCTTGTGGGTGGCAAGACTAAATTTGTTGAAATCTCTGATGATGATGTTGCCTTGATTGTTTGATCCAATCTTGGCATAGATTTTGGAGGATTGTCAGGGGTTCAAAGCATTTAGATTCACACTTGAATTGATTGATTTTATGGATCAGTAAATCAATAAACTAAGTAAATAAAGGAAAAAAATTTGATTGATTGGTCCAATTCCTCAGAAATTTGAAGTAAAACTCCAAATGTTAGCATGGTTTTATGATTGGGGCTTGGTGTGGACATATATTACATATATTTATGGAAAAAAGACAATTGCTTCTTGAATATTTTCCCCCAGTCAAAAAAAAATTACTGATATCATATTTTTAAAGAAGGAATCAGGCTTAATAAGTTGTTTGGTTTGATGAATTGATGTAATACTGCTAAATGGATGTTTGGAGAGATATTAAAGGGGGGGGTAATTCAGGTGAGTCAAGTAGTTGTAGGCCAAGAGACCAATGAGCAATCAGATTTTGTCTAATACTCATAATCATAAATCCTGGGGAGTGAGTCAATTATTACAAGGCCAAGAGATTGATGACAAATATATCTAGAAAAACATATCTTTTTTTTTGTTTAATTGTAATAATTTATAATTGCTTATGTTCAAAAAAAATAGCTTGTATGAAATATATCTGAAAAAATTCACAAATACTAACAGGAGATTGAAATTGTCAAAATGGAATTATTGGATGAGAAGTAAATACTAGTGAGGAAAGAAAAGAAAAATAAAAGTGAATTCAGGGGCTACAATGAGATCTTTTGGTCTTCATTTGGTTGCAACTGAATTTACTTGAGTATTGGGAGAAATTTTTGTTAAAATACGTATGCACTTACGCGTGTGCTACGTATGAGTGTAATCCAAATGGGATGCACATATGGGCCTCTGTGGCCCATTGGACACACACAGACCATACAGGCCCATGTGGATGTCACAGATTTGGGGAAACTGGCCTCAAAACGCGTTAAATAGGCCAATTGGTACATGGGCCCTAACGTGCCCGGTGGGCTATATGGGCAAATACAGCCAGATGGGCTTGTATGGGCATAATTGGGCCCAAGTTTTATTTTGGACATACTTGGCCAGATGGTGTAAGACTCCAAAAGGTGCTAGGCTGTGGCAGTTCTATGGAGGGGAAAGGTGCTGTTTAGGCTGCCCTCCTGAGTGTTACAAAAATATTTAAATGTAACCAAGATCAAGGTCCAGAACCTGGTAAACAAGGAATCAAGTATTAAAGGATAAAGATGACAGTAGTTTGGTAGCAATGGAACAGAACTATCTGAGCCAAGATTATGTGGCAAAAACTTGGACAAAAGAAGCTAAAGTTTGTTTAAAGTTTGAAGAACAAAGCTGTTGTATGTAAACAATTCCCACAAGCTAATAACTCTGGTTGTCAGCAGAAGATTGGGGATGATCAACTCAAACCCAACCAAACTCCAGGTTCTCAATGAACCTGCCCAACTCACCGCAATCAAGCGCTTGAAGGGTAGCAGATAACTGAGGGTGGCTGCACAAGACAAATCACTGTGCTTTGAGAAGCTCTAAAAGCAAACAGTGAACTAATTTGAAGCAAGGATAACCTCAACACTTCTCAAGGAACTCAAGAGTAGGCTGGAAGAATTCAACTCCAAAAAAATGAGGGAGTTGTAACACTCCAGGTCTTAAGCTTAATAAGACCTCTTTAACCAATTGTGATTGGCTCCAGAAAGATGATAAAGGGGGGATCAAGACCAGTATGGTCAGAGGAAGGGATCAAGTAGTGGTATACCACACTCAAAAATTCCAACAGACAGAATTCTCTTCAACCAGCAAGGCTATTGGTTGGGGATAAGGATCAGGCCACAGAGAGGAAAAGACTCAGGATCAATGGATCAGGGGGGGGGAAATCATAGATATACCCAGGATGAGGATGAGGAATTGATTTCAATGATAACGGGGGGGGACAAATGCACATACTCCCCTGGATCCTTAAAAAATGGAGGTGAGAGCCCCTCCTTTTATGGGCCATGGGTACCTGTAGACTATTTACAAGAGATACTACAAATAGAGCCAAAAAAAAAGTTTTTTTTTTTTTTTTGATCTAAATGGAGGCTATGAAAAAAATTCATAAAAATTTAACTTTTCCCATAATGGTCCACAGGTGTCCCATATTGGGCATCACAATGGGCTGGCCCGCCAAAGTAGTCACATCTCACATTTTGGGCTTGGGGCGGCCCATTGGGGCCACCACCTGTGTTGCAGCCCACTCGGGGCTGCTACCCGTGTCGCGGCCTGCTTGGGGCTGCTGCCCTTGTCGCGGCCCGCTTGGTGCCGCTTGTGTTCCTTGGTACAGCCAACGCCGGCCCGACTGGTTGCGCCTGGAAACCAGCGCTGCGGGAGCCGGGGCCCGTGGCCCTGGCTCCCTCCCCTCCCCTTGCTCACCGTTGCGAGGGGGATGGGGGCGGGCTTGCTGGGTTGAACCAGCCAGCAAACGGCCGCAATGACATGGTTGGTCAGGGCAGGGGAACTTGATCACCCTCCTGCCCAGGGAGAAAATGGATCCGGCCGGAAGGAAAGCAACAAGACGGTGGGGGGGGGGTGTGACCACCCTCCCACCAGCAAAGAGTGTTGCAAGGGAGCAAAAAATAAAGGGGCGCTTTCCCCCCCCTTTACCAAGGGGGAGGACCTGACCACCCCATGGCCCAATGACTTCTTTGACAATGATTCCCTGGGGTTATTGACCCCCAGGGCCCCTGGTGAGTGGATTTGACCACCCCCACCAGGGATTTGAGAGAAAGAGGGGGGGCAGCATGTCCGCTGGTTACACCCCCCCCTAGTGAGGTTGAAACCAGACCCAGGTGAGTCCTGGGTCCCACCTGGCCCATTTGAGGGGCCAGGGGCTGCCTGCATGAGGCAACCAGCCCGTAAGTATGGTAATTAGGTCATCAGGGCTGGTTTTAACAGACAATCAGCCAGGGGATTGAACAGCAAAGGGGCTGGTTCAGACGCGTAACAGTGGAAACACAAGAATGGACCAGAATAGGCTGGTTGTAAGGGTTCAGGGACTGACGCCATGCGGGATGATGTAGTCCAAACCAAGTAACAAGGTCTGTAGATCCTGTAGAGCTCTTTTAGGGCGGAAAATTTGCCTTTTGGCTTGTTGTATCATGGGCTAACAAGAGGCTAATCTTTTGTACTTAAGGAGCTCTTCTCCCAGCTTTTTTCCATCATTTCATTCATCATCCAATTGAATTCATGCAATGTATTGCCCAATTGTGAGAGCCCCATTAGCAAATATTGACACCCAGTGTCCAGCATTTCTTTTGCTTTAAATACTGCTCATTTGCCTAAGCTAATTGCTGGCCATAATTATAACACATTATCAGTACCAAAATCATCATTACTTCCAAGCCATCGAGACCTTTGTACCTTACTCTGGAGAACCTCAAAGACCTCAAGTTTTCCAAGAAGATGTCCTATATCCCTGATGTTAGCTCTACAAAAATAGTTCTGAATACTCAGAATTATAATGCTTGGGATGCCCTTATGGATAGTGAGCTGGATAACATCTTCTGTGGGGAAATCATGGATGCAGATGACACTCTGATCACTTCAGAAGTGGAGAAGAAGTCTTACCCTCTGATCCTTAGGCATCTTGATGAGAATCTTGCGACATGGGTTGCTGATACTCTTAGGGAAGATGAGAGAAGGAGGGGCAGCATCCTTTGGAAGTTGCTTAAGTCCAAGTATGCTGGTGATTCTGTTCACCAGAAGGGTATAGATTTTAATAAACTGCTCAAGTTACAATATTTGAATTTGAAAAAGTTTGTTGCAGAGGCTAGGTCTAGCATAGCCAAGTTTAAGTCATCTGGACTTAACATGGATCCTGAGTTTTTGTTGCTCTTAATCCTTCAGAAGCTTCCAAAAGAGTATGATTCTTTAGTCAGAATTATTTCTCAATTAGATCCTCTTCCTGGGGAGGAGGATGTGCTGAAGAGGATTGAAAAGGATGACCTTCAGTTCAAGATGAAGGGGGGTTCTGGAACGGCCCTTATTGGAAAGACAGGAAAATCTTGCAAGAAGGCAAAGAAGGATTTGTCCAAGGTCTTATGTTACAATTGTCAGAATAAGGGTCACTATGCTAAGGATTGCAAGGAGGCCAAGAAAAGGAAGAAGTCCAAAGAGAATGACAAGGAGGTCAATCTCACAACCAAAAACATTGAAATGGTGGCGTTGGATGCTCCAATTGAAGAGGTTGTTGGGGAAGAAGGTCCCAACAAGAAGTCCAAAATTGATGAGGATCAAGAAATGGACTTGATTGATTATGAAGTGAGTAATCTTAACCTCAAAGATCATAACTTATCAGTGACTGATAAAGCTTCTTTCCTATTAGGAGGATTGAAGGAGGATGTTCTTGTTTTGATCAATTCTTGATGTACAGATCACATGTTCTTTGAACCAAATTTATTTTCAAATCTTAGCAATTATGATGGAGTTTTAAATATTGGTCAGAAAGGCAGAAAAATTCAGATTAAAGGAATTGGAAAAGTTATTCTTTCAAATCCTTTGGGTTTCAAAATTTCTTTTATTAAAGTATTCTATGTACCAGAGTTTCCTTATAACCTTGTGTCTCTTGGAGTTTTATGGAAAAAAGGTTTCCAGATTTTTTATCTTAAAGAAGATAAGTTTTTTATTGATATGAATGGGAGAACTGTTCTTAGTGGACAGGTTTGGAACAAGCTTTTGTACGCAAGCTTGTTCAAAATCTCAGCTTTGAGCACTTTTGCTCACAATAGAAGTGGCCATAAGGTAAAGGACAGAAACTGTGAGAGTTGTACCTTAGGTGCTAAGACTAGAAATGTGTTCTCTAAGAGTAGATATTTCACTGATGTTCCTAGAGAGGAATTTTCCATTGATTTGGCAGGGCCATTCACACCAGAGTCCCTTGGTGGGGCAAGATACTTCATCAATTTAGTTGATACTGCAACTAATTATGTTTGGGTTAAACCAATTCAATGTAAGGATCAGACCACAGAGGAGGTTTCTGTAATCTTCAAAGTCTGGAAACAGAATGGTCTGATGAAGGAGATCAAGAGGGATATTACCAATGGAGGGGGTGAATTTGTGAGTTAAGAGTTTGAGAGGCTATTGAAAGATTATTGTATGATTCATATAGTCACTACTGCAAGTACTCCACAAAATAATGGAATAGTTGAGAGAATGAATAGGACTTTACTGGACAAATTCAGAACTATTATGTCTCAATCTGGTCTACCAAAGTTCCTATGAGCTGAGTTGATGTGCACAGTCTGTCTGTTGCACAACATTGTAAGTCTTAATTGGAAGTGTCCTCATTATAAGTTTTGGAAGTTGTACCCCAAAACATCACACCTAAGAACAATTGGTTGCTTGGTGTATTATAGTGTCCACCATAATGAAATGGTGGGAAAATTGAACCCTAGAGCCAGAACAGGGGCACTTTTAGGCTATGATTTAATAAGTAAATTGTATAGGATCTATTGTCCAGGGACAAGAAAGGTTATCTGTAGCAGGGATGTAAATTTTGATGAAAGTACCTTTCCACTCAAAAGGAGTGAAGATTTTGTTGTGAATAAGCCACAACAAGAAATAGAATTAGCACCTATTTCACCAGAAAAAGCTGTGTAACATGTGTTTCCAGAAGATGAAGAGTTGGAAGACGTGCCACCAGAGGGTTTAGTACCCGCTTCAGGGGAGTCTGTTAATTTGGAACTTGATGAGCCTCCACCTCCAGTTAGAAGGAGTGGCAGGGTTAGAGTACCAGTTGACAGGTACGGGGAATGGAAGTCCCATTATGCTGCCGCAGGATATGAGGAAGATACATTTCAGGAACAGTGTATGCTCAATGAAGTCCTGGAGTTGAGTTCAGAAATGGATAACAGGGTTAACCCAAATAGCTTTGGCCAAGCTATGAATTCTGATGAGAGAGCCAACTGGAAGAGTGCTATTTTTGAAGAATTTGATTCCCTAGAGAATAATAGTGTCTTTGAAGTGGTTAAGCAGGATTCTCTTCCAAAAGGAAAGACCATTTTGGGGTCTAGATTGGTGTTAATCAAGAATTTTGACAAAAATGGAGTTTTGAAAAGGTTCAAGGCTAGATGTGTTGCACAGGGCTTCAAGCAGAGAGAGGGTATTGATTACCAAGAAAGTTTCTCACCAACTGGAAGGCTGTCCAACTTCAGGTAAATCATTGCTCTGGCAGTGGAGTTGGGTGAAGAAATCAGACAAGCTGATTCTGTAACGGCACACTTGAATGCAAAACTTGGGGAGGAGGAGACTGTTTATATGTCATTTCCTGATGTTTTTTGTGAATGGTTGGTAGAGACTAAACCAGAAACCATGAAGAAAATCTGTGTTAGAAGTCTTCTTTCAGCAGAAAAAGGGGAATATGTCCTCAAGCTGTGTAGATCCCTGTATGGATTGAAGCAAGCAGCTAGGTTGTGGTATAATACCATGAGTGAGAAACTGATAGAGATTGGTTTTAAGAAGTCAGAGGCCAATCCTTGTCTCTTTGTGAGAAAGGCTGCAATTTTGTTTTTATGGTTTGATGACATTATCACTATTGGTAATTGTAAACAGAGAGTCATGGAGACACTCAAAAAGGATTTCAAGATAAAAGATCTTGGTCTTGCGCAACAGGTGCTAGGAATGAAAGTCAGTAAGAGCAAGAATGGTATTAAGTTAGACCAGAGCCATTACGTGGCAGCTCTTCTTAAGCAGTATTGCTTAGAGGATGCAAAGAAGTTTGGTAATCCCATGTGTTGAAAATTGAACCACAGCCAAGCACCACTTGACTCATCTCTGTGAACACTCCATTTGTGGAGTTGTTCGATCCCTTTTCCGCTTCTCTCTCTCTCTCTACTCTGGATCATGATCTCCAATTTCCTCCTCCTGTTTTTCCAACAATCCCTTCGTCTTCTGGATTCCCGGTCTTGACCACTCAATTGATCAACTTATTTCAGCTATCACTTCTCGTCTCGACCTCCTTTCTTCAATCATTTTACCATAACCTTTACTTAACCTTTTCTATTCCTATTTCCATTTTTTTTCCTTTTTTATTTTTATTCCTCCGTTTCTTTCTTTTTTCTTCTATTTCTCTTTTCTGTTTCTTCCTTTATTTTTATTTCCTTTTCTGTTTCTATTTTTCATGCTTTTCTAACAATCAAACATCTTCGACTCGCGGCTCTTCAAGTGTCCTACACTCTTCAATCCAACTCTCATCGCCGCCGACGTCCTCAATTATATAAGGCTGTGTTCTTTCATTTGGTGAGAAAGATACTGCTCACATTTCAATTGATTGTCTCTTCCTGAATTTTTGTTCTTTCAGTCTTCTTCAGTATCTACAGCTAGTATTCTCAGATCCTAAGGCTTCTCATCCATTTCTGGTCTTCTAAGCTCTTGTCCAAAATTATCCGGGGTAGGACATTTTTCATTTTCACGTGTGGTTTCACTCCAGTCTAAAATATCTTATTGAATATTTGTTATGTTTTAGTCTGGTCTTTTATTTTCAGTAATAAATAGGATCAAAATTCTATCACCATTCAGTCAAACCTTTGTTTAGAGAAGTCTTCAGATGAGGAGTATCTGGAGTTTGTTCAATCTGTGAATGACTAAAGGTCAGCTGTTGGATTGCTTAATTATTTGGGGCAGTGTACAAGGCCAAATATTGCATTTGCAATTGGTGTCTTGTTGCAACAATTAGAGAAGCCAAGCATGAGGCATTGGTCAGCGTTTAAGAGAGTTATGAGGTATCTTAAAGGAACAAACAGTCTGGGACTGTTGTTTACAAAGTCAGCAAAATTTTATTTGGTTGGTTATTCCAATGCAAGTTGGGCAGATGGTAACACTAGGGAATCAACAAGTGTTTTTGTATTCTTTTTAGGTAAGAATCTGGTGTCATGGATGTCCAAGAAGAAGTCGGCAATAAGTCTTTCATCAACAGAAGCTGAGTATAGAGCTTAATTAGCAGCTTCACAGGAAGAAAAATAGTTAAGGAAATTTTTAGAGGATACACATAAACCACAAGGGTTTGCGTTGTTGTATTCCAATAACCAGAGTGCCATTGCATTGGTGCAAAACCAAGTGTTCCATTCAAGAACAAAACATATTGATGTTCACTCTAACTATATTTGAAATGCAGTTAACTGCGATGAGATTGTGTTGAGGTACATTCCCACTGGAGCAATGATTGCGGATATCTTGACTAAGGCGTTAGATAGAAACAAGCATCAAGGCTTTGTAACTAATATGCGGATGTCACCCCTATTGGATTAAGGGGGTGTGTTAAAATACGTATGCACTTACGCGTGGGCTGCATATGAGTGTAATCCAAATGGGATGCACATATGGGCCTCTGTGGTCCATTGGACACACACAGACCATACGGGCCCATGTGGATGTCACAGATTTGGGGAAACTGGCCTCAAAACGCCTTAAATAGGCCCATTGGTACACGGGCCCAGTGGGGTATATGGGAAACTACAGCCAGATGGGCTTGTATGGGCATAATTGGGCCCAAGGTTTATTTTGGACAAACTTGGCAAGACGGGCTGGCCCGCCAAAGTAGTCAATTCTCACATTTTGGGCTTGGGGCGGCCCATTGGGGCCGCCGCCCGTGTGGCAGCCCACTCGGGGCTGCTGCCCATGTCACCGCCGCTTGTGTTCCTTGGTACGTCCAGCGCGGGGCCCAATGGCCCGGGCAGGGCTGTTGTGCGGCCAAGGGATCCCGTGCGGGCCCGGCTGGTCGCTCCTGGCAACCAGCGCCACGGGAGCAGGTGAACGCAGCCCAAACTCCCTCCCCTCCCCTCTTTTGCTGTTGCAAGGGGGATGGGGGCGGGCTGGCTGGGTTGAACCAGCCAGCAACCAGCCGCAATGAGGCAGTCGGTCAGGGAAGGGGGGACTTGATCACCCTCCTGCCCAGGGAGAGGATGGATCCGGCCACAAGGAAAGCAACCGGATGGAGGGGGGGGGTTTGACCACCCTCCCACCAGCAAAGAGTGTTGCAAGGGAGCAAAAACCAAAGGGGTGCTCTCCCCCCCCTTTACCAAGGGGGAGGAGCAACGGGCTGAGGGGACCTGACCACCCCCCAGCCCAATGACTTCTTTGACAACAACTCCCTGGGGGTATTGAACCCCAGGGCCCCTGGTGAGTGGATTTGACCGCCCCCACCAGGGATTTGAGAGAAAGAGGGGGGGGGGGGCTGCATGTCCGCTGGTTACACCCCCCCCCTAGTGAGGTTGAAACCGGACCCAGGTGAGTCTAGGGTCCCACCTGGCCCATTTGAGGGGCCAGGGGCTGGCTGCATGAGGCAACCAGCCCGTAAGTATGGTAATGAGGTCATCAGGGCTGGTTGTAACAGACAACCAGCCAGGGGATTGAACAGCAAAGGGGCTGGTCCAGACGCGTAACGGTGGAAACACAAGAATGGAACGGAATATGCTGGTTGTAAGGGTTCAGGGACTGACGCCATGCGGGCTGATGGAGTCCAAACCAAGTAAAAAGGTCTGTAGAGCCTGTAGAGCTCTTTTGGGGCGGAAAATTTGCCTTTTGGCTTGTTCAATCATGGGCTCAAAAGAGGCCAATTGTTTGTACTTAAGGAGCTCTTCTCCGCGCTGTTTTCCATCATTTCATTCATCATCCAATTTAATTCATCCTATGTATTGCCCCATTGTGAGAGCCCCATTAGCAAATATTGACACCCAGTGTCCAGAATTTCTTTTGCTTTAAATACTGCTCATTTGCCTAAGCTAATTGCTGGCCATAATTATGAAAATTTTAATGATCAAGGCCCCTTCAGAGGTGAAGCCATCTTCAGATACCTTGGTATAGTCATGGATTTGCCTATTACAACCACTAGAATGTTGAGATGCAATTAGTTTGATCAGAAATGCCATTTTGCAAGTTTGGAGCCAAAGATTTCTTAGAGGAGGAGGATAGGTTGGAATTGATATTGCTGAGATGTCCATAAGATCTTCAAGAGTGATTCTTCCACTCTTTATATTTCAACAAAGGAAATTTTTTGAAATTTTAATCATTCTTTGAAAAAGCCCACAGATGATCTTGATCCATTCAAACTTTCCTCCTTAGGAAATTTTTAAATTTGAATGATAAATGTATTCTAGCAGAGTTTCCTGGTAGTCAGCTCCCAATAAATATTTATCTTTGAGATTGTTTCCTTTGAAATCAATGATGTCACTGCCTTGAATATTTTCATGAAATCTTTAGCTGTGTTAATGATATCTAAATAAACTATCCCTTTTGAATTTGAAAATGATGAATAGTAAACAAAGAGAAAAGAGTTTGAAAACCCCAAATTTGTTTCATCTTGGAAATTTATTTTACCAATGCAAGAGAAAAAGGGAAATACACTAAAATTTCTGGATAGTAATATTGTAAGACGGCAAAACAAGCCCAAGCAATGCCTTTGATCTGAACAGGTGAATAAAAGAAAATGTCAGAGTAGGAAAGAATATGGTTTTCTGGATGAAAACCCAATGGAGAAATATTTAAATCCACAACACAACTTCCAGAATTGACTGGGGGAGAATCCCTTCAAGTCAAGGATACAAAAAGAATTGGTAATTTTGAAGTCCACATTGGCTTGGTAGGATGAATTTGAGTTAGATTCACATGGGGGATCAGATCAAGGGGTGTTGGATTTTGATTCCAATACCTTTGAATTGAGGAAGCCATTTTAAACATTGGGTGATCTTTTTTTTGAAAGCTTGGAGGTTGAAATTCCTATCCCTTAAGAGTTGGCTGGAAATGGTGATTTGATCTGTGAAGCTGGAGAATGGGTGTGTATTGTGGAAGATACGTTGAGTTGTGGATGAGTTTTTTTGAATTTTGATAGATATTCACCAGGGGACAAATGGAGACACATGCTAACATGTGCAACCCTCTAAAAATGTTTTGAATTGGTTACAACTGGGTTGTAAATATGTACTGATTCTGTCCTAATTCAGGAAATCTATTCAAATAACTCCCAAATAACCACACCAGAACTTCTGTTGAAATATTCTACAACAAATTTGCGATCAGATATTATTCATGCTTGAAAGGAGGCTCAATTGTAACTCACGTTTTCTTGGAAATTTCCAATATATTTTGTTGATGCATGATCACAAAATCAGCTTGATATAGATTATCCAAATATTTTTGATTTTTTTTGTTCTTGGAAATTCATCATAAAATATCAAGTATTTTCCAGAAAAAAAATCAAAATTAAATAAATCAATCAATCTTGGGAGAATTCAACAGCTGCAAATCTGAACCTTGAAATTTTTAACACAACACTAACCCAGATGGGTCCTTATTCATTTTGAAAACAAAAAAACTGGTTCTTTGAACTAATATACTCACCAGGATGGGCCTGTATATGCATTTCAACTGTGATAAAAACACCATTATTGTAAGATTATTCAATTAAGGCTTGAAGCTTTGGGAAAGATTCTCATAATCTTATTATTTAAAACAAAAAATGATATCCAGAGTTTAATTAGATATTTTATTTTTCATAAAAGCAAATAATGAAATTTTAAAGATTTTTCAGGGGATTTCTACCCATGTTTTTGGTCAATATTATATAGAACCATCATGAGAAGTTGAAGCCCAAAACTAAATTGTATTTTGAGCAAAGACCAATGGTCTGACACATTGACAGGGAGAAAAAAGGATTTAGGGCTTTGGTTTGACAGCATATAATGAGAGGGAGGAGCCTTACCCTGAATCCTCTAACTTGAAGCAACAGACAAAGAATAGGAGGAAAAGGAAACAAAGAAGGAAAGAAAATGAAGAAAGGAGATCTGTGACAAGGAGAAAATGATTGGTAAGGAATAGGGAGTCAAACAAGATCACAGGGAAGAACCTCAAATCTGATCAATTAGCTGGGCTTGATGGGACAGAGAGTGAAGTAAGTTGAGAGCAGTAGCAGTAGGTAGATGATTGAGATGAGGATGAGATATTGAGTTGATTTGATTGGATCAAGGGTGGTAGAGGTAGGTAGGTGATTGAGATGAGGATGAGAAATTGAGTTCAGTTGATTGGATCAAGAGCAGTAGCCAAAGGTAGATGAAGGAGATGAGAGTGAAGCAAGATGAGAAGTAGGGGCAGAGAATTGGGAAATGGAAGGATATTGCACAGGAGGAAATTTAAGGTGATAGTAATGTGGTTGATCGAAGCAGTTGTGTGGGGATTGGTACTTCAGATTTTGACATTCTACACTCAAGATTTGACTAGGGAGTTCAAGTAGAGGCTGAGAATGGATAAATGAAAACAAACCCCCATGATCATATGTGAGGTGACATGATGACTGACGTGAGATGAGCAACAGAGGAGCAAAGGGTGGCTTTTGTCAGGGAATCTGCCAGCATTTGATGTGAGGGAATAAGGTGAGTGATGAGAGAATGATTATCCCATTGTTTGCGCAGCCATTTGATTTGCGTGTCCACATGTTTAAGGGAACCATGGTGTGATTCTTGATTTACTAGGTCATTTAGCGCTTTGTTGTTGATGAAGTCACAGTGGTTGAGCTTTTGATTGGGATTAATTTTGGAGTGGAGTTGGGACAGCCAAATTTCTTCTTGTGTTTCAAGGAAGATACTTGAGTGTTCCCTTGGTGGAGGAGAGAGAGATTGTTGACTGAAGTTTGCTGTTCCATGAAACAGGGCAGCCATAAAGTAGAATCAAATATCCTGTATGAATTCTTCTGGATTTGGGGGCATTTTTGCCATTGGAGTTGCTGTAAACTTCCACGTTGTACTCAAATGTTGAGTTTTGAAGCCATAAGGCCAATTCTTTAGAAGTGTTCAGATAGCGCCAGGCGTGTTTTGACTCAATCCAGTGGGGAATCCCAGATTTATTTTTGAAACAACAAAGGTTGGAGATGGCGTAAGAGAGATTGGGTCAAGTTTGGCTGGCCATAAAGTTGAGGAAGCCAGTGGAGGATCAATAATTGATATTCAGTTCAAGGAAGGACTTGTGCTTTTCTTCTGTGGCAGGAATGAGCTTTATATTGGGCGTGAATGGAGTACTGATTGGTTTAATATTGGTGAGACAAGTTCAAGGAGGGCGGTTTTGATGTGACTAGATTGCAAGAGATCAAGGCCATCTTTGGTGTTCAAAAGCTGATTTCCAAGGATTTGACTTAGGGGTCCATCTTGCAAAATTTTGAATTTAGTTTTCAATTGTTTCTGAACTCAATTGAATTTCCTACTATCAGTAAGTTGTCAACATACACAAAGACATAATTTTTTTTGGTTGAGCTGATGTAAAGACATGGATTGGCACTGGACGTAGTGAACTTTGCCTCAAGCAGAAACTTCTTAAGGGTTTTGTACCAGATTTTTGGCGCTTCCTTCAGGCCATAAAGGGCCTTGTTGAGTTTGAGAAAAGGGAATGTGAATTGATAGCCAAGGGGTGTCTTGATGTAGACGTCCTTGTCAAGTGGGGCGTGCAAGAAAGCGGACTTGATGTCCATTTTCCAGAGTGTGAGCTTGTGGAAGAGAGCATAGAAAAGTAGTATGCGGAGAGTGGTGATTGAGCCTGTTGGAGCATAGGTTTAGCTGTAGTTGAAAATTTGATTTTTTTGAAGCCCTGAAAACACAATCTTGACTTGAAGGAGATGCCAGTTTTGTCAGGTCCTTCCTTGATTTGATAAACCCACACGGTGTTCAAGGCAGTTTTGCCATTGGGAAGTGATTGGAATCCTTTCAAGACCTTCATGAGGTCAATACCATCAAGTTCAGACTTCATTGACTTAATGCCTTGTCTTTTTTATTGCAATTGGTGGCTTCAAAGTAGCTCTTAGGCACGGTTCAAGCAATGAAACCATATCTCTGAGGTGTCTGCAGAGTGGATTGATTGCGGAGGGTTGGAGGTGAGGTGGATTGAAGCTGCTTGGAAACTTTGGAGTTGTCATTAGAGTAAGAGATTATAGATTCATAACTGGCATTGGACTGCGGTGTGGTGACAGGAGCCAAGAGGGAGGTTTCATTGTGAGGGGAGCATTGAGAGGATGGTGGATTTTCATTTGAAGAGGAGTTTTGAATGGAGAATGAATCATTGAAAGGTTTTGGGATGTTTATGGTGGAGGAAAGAGAGGTTTTGGTGTTGAGGGTTTCAATGAGAAGAGAGTCATCAGTTAGAAGAATATCAAAACAGGTCTTGAGAGGTGGAGAGTCATCTAAGGAGTTGAGAGAGGAAGGGGATTTTTCAAAAATTTTGACATGTTTTGAACAAACAATATGCCTGAGTTTGGGACAGTAGATCCTATAAGATTGTAGATCAAGATTGAATCCAACCAGGATAATTTCCAGGCCCTTTTCTTTGATTTTTTCAGGAGAGGAAATTTGTTTAAGAACAATGGTATTGGAGCCAAGGATCCAAATGAGATGAAGTTTGGGGGATTTATTGATCCAGAGTTTGTAGGCCAAGACTTTGGATTTGAGTGCGGGAAGAAGATTAATGATTGTAAAAGCGCCAACCAGGATTTTGCCGCAAAGGAAGTTAGGAATTTTCATGTTGATAATGGAAATTCTAGAGGCCTCAATCAGGGTGCAATTACCTCTTTTGGAAACTGGATTATTTTTGGGGGCATATGGTTCTGATGTAGTGTGTTTAATCCCATGTTAAACAAAGAAACTGGTGAGACGGTGGTTGACAAATTTGCCACCATTATCTGAGTAGAAGAATTTTAACATTCTTCTTTCTGATTTGCATGAAATTTGATGAACTCAATTACTTTTTCAGTTACATCAGATTTGTGTTGGATTTGTATACAGGTTCTGAACCTGGACATGTCATTGGTGAGGAGCAGAAAGTACCAGCAACCAGAGAGAGAAGGTGGGTTGATAGGACCACACCCGTTGGCGTGAATGAGCTCAAACAAATTTTGCCTTGTTGGGAGATGACCAAGTAAGGGTCAAAATTGAATTTTCCCTTTTGGGCACAAGACACACTCAACCTGATCCCATTTAAGATTGGGAAATTCTTTAGAAAGAAGACAAATTTTTTCAAGATGGGAATGACAGAAAAGTTTGTAGATTGTGGAGAGAAATATGAACAAAAAGGATGTGGGAGGAAGACAATCAATCCCATCATTGATGAAAAGAAGCTTGTCCTCAATTTTCCATGACAGAATTCAACAATTTTGATAAAAGATTGCAAATTTGTTTTGAGTTAGGAGAGCCAGAGAGCAGCCCTTCTGTATGAGTTGGCCAACGGAAACAAGGTTGATGGAAAGATTGGGGACATATAGGGAATTGTTGAGATTCAGGGTTGCTAGAGAGGTCTTCAGGACAGAAGTTCCACTCCCAAGGGACAAGATTGGAGCATTGGGATTGCCGGTTTGGATTTTGGTCTTGTTGCAATGGATATGGGAAAAGAAGTTGGGATTGTTGAAAATACAGTTTGAAGCGCCAGTTCAAGCAGTACTTGTTTACAATTGATAGTTTGAGATGCAGCCATGGCAAAGTTGTATTCCAGGTGGGTTGAGGAGGATTTTTGAGAGTTTGGTGCAGCCCTATCAGGCGCTGTTCCGGAGCCTTGGTAGTTGTTAAAATACGTATGCACTTACGCATGTGCTACATATAAGTGTAATCCAAATGGGATGCACATGTGGCCCTCTGCGGCCCATTGGACACACACATGGACCATATGTGCCTGTGTGGATGTCACGGATTTGGGGAAACTGGCCTCAAAACGCGTGAAACAGGCCTATTGGTACATGGGCCCTAATGGGCTCAGTGGGGTATATGGGCAAATACAGCCAGATGGGCTTGTATGGGCAAAATTGGGCCCAAGGTTTATTTTGGACATACTTGGCCAGACCGGCTGGCCCGCCAAAGTATGTTAAACTGAATTTTTGGGCTTGGGGCGGCCCAATCGGGCCGTTGCCTGTGTTGCAACCCATTTGGGGCTGCCGCCCGTGTGGCGGCCCGCTTGGGGCCGCTGTTTTTGCTTTTCGCCCATTTATGGGGCCCAACGGCCCGCGCAGGGCTTTCGTAGGGGGCAGAGGGACTCAAAATGGAGTCCCCCTACCCTGGTCCCGGCTGCCGCGCTGGGTGGTGGCTGGCTTTTGGAGCCGCGGAGCTGGGGCCAATGGCCCCGGATCCTCCCCCTCTCCTTGCTTGCCATTGCAAGGGGGAGGAGGAGGGCTGACTGGGTTGAACCAGTCAGCAACCAGTCAGGGTGGGGGGGACCTCATCACCCTCCCACCAAATTTCTGTTGCTAGGCTGGCTGCAACAAGGCGACCATTGGTGGGGGGGACTTGATCATGCTCCCACCATTGAACAATAGGGGCGCTCTACCCCCCCTCCTTTACCAAGGGGGAGGAGAAATGGGGCTGAGGGGATTTGACAACCCCCCAGCCCACTTACCTATGACAACACCCTGGGGGTATTGACCCCCAGGGACCTGGTAGGGGGATTTGACCGCCCCCTCCAGGGATCTGTGATAAAGAGGGGGGGGGGATGGCATGTCTGCCGGTCACCCCCCCCCCAGGTGAGTCTGAAACCGGACCCAGGTGTGTCCTGGGTCCCACCTGGCCATTTTTATGTCCAGGGGCTGGTTGCATGAGGCAACCAGACAGCATGTGAGGTAAAAGGGCCGTTTGTAACAGACAACTGGCCAGGGGTTTGAAAAGCTAAGGGGATGGTTCAGCCCCATTACGGTGGAAAAACCAGAAATGACCGGAATAGGCTGGTCATAAGGGTACAGGGACTGACTCCATGCGGACTGATGCAGCCCAAACCAAGTAAAAAGGCCTTTAGAGCCTGTAGAGCACTTTTGGGGCGGAAAATTTGCCTTTTGGCTTGTTGTATCATGGGCTCACAACAGGCCAATCTTTTGTACTTAAGGAGCTCTTCTCCCTGCTGTTTTCCATCATTCATTCATCATCCAATCAAATTCATCCCCAATATCATCCAAAGTATTGCCCCATTGTGAGAGCCCATTAGCAATTATTGACACCAGGTTTCCAGCATTTCTTTTGCTTTAAATACTTCTCATTTTCCTAAGCTAATTGCTGGCCATAATTATAACAGTAGTTCCATGAGTTAGGTCACAGATGTGGATAGAGCCACCAACATTTGCTTTGATTTTGGTTAGCCTGAGGATTGTGCCACTTTGCTCTGAACTTGATGGCATTGCCTTTAGTTACAAGTGCTGAGGCATATAATCCGGCCACTAATTTGTTCTTGATCTGATTGAGATGTCAAAGAACTAGATCAGCATCAATCTGAGCTTTTCCCAGTGAATTCTGGATGGTGGTCTTGAGATGATCCAGTTGAGGGGGAAATCTATAGAGTAGGAGACATGCAACAATGTTGTTGTCCTTTGAATTCAAATCTCAGAAATTTGGAGAAGACAGGCCCCGGCGTTGGTTATAAATTTTTCAAACCCCTTGGGATCAAATTTAAGAAGAATCTTTATTGATTTGTGGTTTGCAAGGAGGTTCAGTATTCATTGATTGACTTGCAAAAATCAATTTGATTTGAGAGATGATGTTCCTTCACGCAATTGATGTAGGTTTGGTTGTCTAGATTGGCAAATATTTATCCAACAATTTCAAGATTAAATTTGGGAGGAAATCTTTTGGACTCTGAGGAGTTTAAACAGTGTACTATTCTGTTGAATGAAAGGATTGTTTGAATCTGAGACCTCCAGAGAAGAAAATTTGAGTTGGAGAGACTGGGAATTGAGTCTGTCAACATCTTCAGTAGGGATTGTATGGATTCCATTGGTATTTCAGCTGTTGGGTTAGGTGATTGAGCCTTTTGGCTTTTAACCATGAGAAGTTGAAGCCCAAAAACAAATTTTATTTTCAGCAAAGACCAATGGTCTGAAACATTGATGGGGAGACAACAGGATTTAGGGATTTGGTTTCACAGCATATAATGAGATGGATGAGCCTTACCCTGAATCCTCTAACTTGAAGCAACGGACCAAGAATAGGAGGAAAAGGAAAGAAAGAAGGAAAGAAAATGAAGAAAGGAGATCTGAAACAAGGAGAAAATGATTGGTAAGGAATAGGGAGTCAAACAAGATCACAGGAGAGCACCTCAAATCTGATCAATTAGATGGGCTTGATGGGACAGAGAGTGAAGTAATGCAAGAGTGGTAGCGGTAGGTAGATGATTGAGATGAGGATGAGATATTGAGTTGAGTTGATTGGATTGAGAGCAGTAGGGGTAGGTAGATGATTGAGATGAGGATGAGAAATTGAGTTGAGTTGATTGGAGCAAGAGTGGTAGCGGAAGGTAGATGAAGGAGATGAGATTGAAGCAAGATGAGCAGTAGGGGCAGAGAATTGGTAAACAGAAGGATATTTCATGGGAGGAAATTTAAGGTGATAGTAATGTGGTTGATGGAAGCAGTCGCGTTGGGCTTGGTGATTCAGATTTGGAGATTCTGCACTCAAGAGTTGACTAGGGAGTTTGAGTAGTGGCTAAGAATGGATGAATGACAACAAATCAGTATTGGTTCTGATTTTCCATCATGTTCAGGACTGTCAACATTGAGTTTCTGAACAGTTTATCCAAGAAGGGCATGATTTAACTACACACTCAAAGAATTATTGTAGCCAGAATTCTCAAAAAATAACCCTGCTTTCAAATTAAAAAAAATAATTTTTTATTGGTAAATCTTGTTGTATTATTATGCAGAGATGAATCATTAGCTTCACAAAACCCACCATGGAAGTGTATACAATTAATTGGTGATTGATTAAGATAAAATCAATCAATATTTTCTTTCCAATTGCTGTTCCCCTTGCTGATATTCCTGCTTGGTGGTACCATTGTAGAAAACCAATTGATTAGGAGACTTTGAAACCTTTGATTACATACCTTCCCTCCTGATTTACCTTCAGCTTTCTGGTTATGATATATTTTAATGATGAAGTGTAATCTGGTTTTTTGTTTTGTGTTTTACGTCTTGTGTTTTGTGTTTTGTGATTTTTGATTTGTTTTTTGTTTTTTTGTTTTTTTTGTGTTTTTTGTGTTTTTTGTGTGTTTTTTGTGTGTTTTTTTTTTTTTTTTTTTTTTTTTTTTTTTCATTGAATCCACAGCATCTGATTTGTACTGAATACATTTTAAAATATCTTGTACTGGGTGTTTTTATAATACATCATTGCTAAATTTTTCAAATAACCTTTTTCACTATTCAACTATTCAAAATTCCCAGATGCTACCCTTCCAAAAGGCGTGGTCAATTTTTTCCAAACTTGTGAACCATCTAGAATATTTTATGAGTAGAATTTTGTTGTTAAATTTGCACCTTATATTGACTTTTTCAAAATATCTCTCAAGGTTTTTACAGTTAGATATAATTCAGAAACAAAATGGCAGTGTTGCTCTTGGAGAAGTCTGAACACAGATTCAACGTATTTGAAATTTTGGAAATTGAGTTGCAGAACCTTCAAGGTCTAATTAAAATCCACGGTTGATGGATTTCTCCATGTTGAAATATGGAATGGGGTGTTTGATTGCCTGTTTAAAATATTCCTGACATGAATTAATTCTGCAAAAGTTTTAAAATGAGGCAGGAATGTTCCCAAGACCTTTGGCCAAAGGTCTGAAGAACACTATATGCATTTGAGTCCCCAGCATAGGTAGTATATGCAGTTGGTGCCACTATAGCAATTGTAGTGGAATTGATCTTAGGAAAATTATTTCCTTCACTTGTGCATCTCTTCTCCCCCTTGTCAACAGGTCTTTTGGTAGTTTTCCTACCAATCAGAGTCTGGTGGTTGGATATTGATCCAGTCATGGTTTCAATGGCAGTCTTGGTGCCATTTGTTCAGGTAGAATGGCCTCTAGGTCTTCAATTGGTGAGTGGATTCATTGGCTCTTCCACCCTCTTCATCCTTTTTGTAGACCCCATAGGATCAATACATAATCTCTTTGCAATATATTTTGAATAATTTCCATGCTGAAATTGTTATCTGGACCGTGATTTGGAAAACATTTCATACACTCATTGAATTGAGTTTTGTAGCCTTATGGTTGGGACGTCTGGAATTATTGTTTGACAATCATATCAAGAGCCCATTAGGGTGTCCAATAATGCTTGGCTCAACAAGTGGGAGTGGGAGCACAGTATTATGAATTCCAAATCAACTCAATCTCTGCAGAAGTTCAAAAACCATTGATGGCAAGTGCCCAGTAATCAAATCAACTCAATCCACACCCCCCATAATCTAGTATCATGTGCAACTGCAGTACCTTTCTACATGAGAATACTACAATATCTTAGTTAGTATGTTTTTCCAAACCTAATCTGTTTTCTAATGGTGTTCAGGATTACACCCATTCTTCATTAAGGTGTATCAAAGTTAAGCAAACCCGCCATTTTTTAATGTTGGGTTTCAACCCAAATTGGCCATTTCAAAACCACGATTAAAAATAAAAAAAAATCAACTTATTTCACATCAGACGTGTCAGAGTTACCAGAAAGTAAATGGGGTTTTTCCAAATAACATATTTAAAGTCTTTCACTGCCTCAAACACACGTCATTCCATATCATCACCCCTGGTTTCAACCTCCAGCCTCATCCAAAAAAATGTACCTCCAACCTCATCAGAAAAATTTGATTGATTCAACATGTTGAGAAATGTGGTGATGTGATGTGGAGTGATGAGATGATGATGGGATGTTTGTGATTTGATGGAGATAAAATGTGTTTGATGTGATGGAGGTGGGATTGGTATGAATTTTCTGAGTTGGAGGTGTCGATGGGTGTTTTGCATGCAATAGGATGTGTGTGATGTGATGGAGATGTGAAGAAATGGAGATGTGAAGCAATGGAGATGAGATGTGTGTGATGCAATGGAGATGAGATGTGTGTGATGCAATGGAGATGAGATGTGTGTGATGCAATGGAGATGAGATTGGTATGGATTGGCTGAGGTGGAGGTGGGGATGGATGGTGTATGGATGATGGTGCATAAATTGTGGTTTTGGTTTTTGAAATACTCCATTTTCATGAAAAAAAACATTTTGAAATACACCAGTTAGGGGGTATGTGTATTTCAGAACCCGGCCATTAAAAATGGCGGGTTTGGTCAAAAAATGGCGGTTTTCTAATGGTGGTTTTGCTAACTTTGATACACCCTATTGGGGGATTCTGTCAAACTTGTGAAAAATTTAGTTTATCTTGTTCACATAAATATTATTTTCTTATTCTTAATTTTAATATATCACAAATATTTTAGAAGTAGGAGAATGTAAGGTTGTATCTAGAAGTATATAAACCTTAACTTTCATGATGTTTCTCCTTGTTTCCTTATGAAATAAATTATTCTTGATCAGCATCCTGAATTCCAGTCCACTCCTTTCTGGAGTTCCCCTGCCACTAGTACCATCCAGAATCATTTTGAGTCTTCCTTGGGTTCTTACCCACCTTGGGGTCATCACTCATCTCTGCTGAGTCTCTCAGTTGAATTCATTGTGGATGCCCCCCCCCTGGTACTAGTCTTCCTTCTTCTGTTAGTTATTGCCACTTTGGCTCTGTTTCAAGCCTCCATGTGACAAACACATGTGCATTGTATCAGAATTGGAACTGAATTTTTTTTTGGTTGGGAAAGAGTTAATTTTTTTTTATTTTGGATATACGGTTTCCTTAAACTCCAGTTGCATCAGAGTTATTTCTTCTAGTAACAAAATCATTACAGGGAGGGAATTCTAGCATTTGCCTCCAGTTTTCCCCTGTTTATTTATTCATAAATGGAGGGTTTAATTCTTGAAACACACAATTTTCATGAAACAAGCCATTTTGAAACACACGAGTTAGGGGGTAAGTGCATTTCAGAAACCCGCCATTGAAATTTTGGGTTTCTAATGGCGGGTTTGTTAACTCTGATACACCCTAATGTATAGACCAGTGATTTTGTATAAAATAATTATGTGTTTTATGTTGAACATGGTCAGAAAAAGAATTGTTTCTTCTGTGTTGGGGGTGGATATTAATGTGTAACTGAGTTCTGCATTGGTTTTTGTGAAAGAATTTATGATTAAGAATAGGATAATTATATGTGGTTGGATTTCTCAGGTGATAGTGACAAAAATTCTGAACAATTTTCTAAAAATGTAAGTGTTTGATTCATTTTTAACCGCCATGAAAGTAAGTGAAGAGTTTTGTCTATGTGAATTTGGAAATTCAATCATGCTTTTGTTTTATACAAATGAATCAAGGATATCAAGAATAAATCCACAATTAAAGTTTTGGTGTGGGAGGATGAGGAAATTCAAGAGGAGGTGGTAGTCTTGTTGAAAAACTTACAACAAAATTAGTTCTTTCCATTCTTATGTTTTTCATGCCTTGCACCTACTTGAGTAGGCATGTGTTTTTCTCATGAATCTTTCACACTGAAGTTTTTATCCTTGTTAACATCTCCCCAATAAAATCTGTTTGTTCATGTCTCACTATTTACAGTAAAAAACATGGTTTTGTGCAATAATCAGAAAAAAAAGTGGAAAAAAACTTTATGGTGTAGAGATAAAGGGGGGGGGGCAAGTAGGTCTTCCCACTGATTGGCCAAAATGAGTAGTTTTGTTTTCAGATAAATTTTCAAGGCCAAATTTTCCAGTATTAAAAAACCATTTGTTCAATTTGAATTGTGTGATAATTGATTTTATAATATGATTTTCAAGGTGTAAATTGATTGATGAGTCAAATAACACAGCTATAATTTTTGGAAGAATAATAAAGAAAGTTAAAGAAATACCCCAGAATATATTTTCCAGAAAGAAAAAAAATGAAATCAATCTTTTTAATCTAGTTTTATTTTTAATATATTTGATATGAAGTAACAATCAGAATAGAAATATATAAAAAAAACTGGTGAAATTGAATTTCTCCATTCATGGGGAAAGAAAATTAGATTGATGTGATTTTTTGTGGGCTTGACAATATTTTGATTAAATAATCATCATGGGTATCTGAAAACTCACAAAAGTCAAGCATGAAATATTTCTAATGCTATTTGAGTTCCACAAGATAAATTAATTTGAATATTTCCCTCTTTCATAGATTCCATAAGTTTGTGATTTTTTTTGTTTCTGTTGGTTTTGATGAGGGGATCATCCCTCTGACCAAGGACTGATTGAAATTTTTAAATTAAATAAAACAATTTAATTGATGAATTTTATTGGTCTGCTTAATTATTTGAAAACTTCAAAAGAATAAAAAATCAAAATGAATCAAAATATCAAATTTTGAAAATGACTGAAAAAAAATCTAAAACACTTGTGGGGTTAATATTTTTTGATTTTTGTTGCAGAGATTCATCTATATTCAAAAGTAAAGGGTAAGAAATTTTTAATATTTTTAATATTTTTGTTGATTCAATGGATTTAAATCTT